>LZPO01027366.1:296130-308684 GCA_001675575.1 Neotoma lepida
TTTCCACAGCTTGTCAAGAATGAACCCAGGCTTTAGAGTCCACCAAAGGCTGTCTCACAACTCCACTTGCTCCTGTGACACACAGAAGATAGCTTTTCTATTTCACCTGCATAATGGAGACATGGCAGCTTCTGGGCCACAAGCCTGTGAACATTTCATTTACATACTTAGTATAGCACCCAGCTTAAAGTCGGGACCACATATGTTACTAGCACCTGTGGCAGCCTTCTGCCCATATGCTCTGTATCAGGGCCCACGATATACCCCTTAGCTGCCCTGTGGGCTAACTGCTCACAGCCACCAGCCTTCTACCAAACTTCTCTCAGCTGAAGATTCCAAGATAAATGGTTGACAGTATAAAAGCTTGGCCTCCTGGTTCCAAGGGGAATGTGTTGGTGTAATTATACTCCAGTCAGTCCAAGGCTCAACTTAAGGCCTTCTCTGCTTCGTGTCTTCTCATCTGCTGTGTTTCCTTCTCCTCCCCAACCTACCCCTCCCCCAAGTACTCCCTCAGCAAATCCCTCACATGCAAATCCCACTCAAGCTCTGCTCCTAGAAAATCCAACCCAAGATTCAACTGTAATGATTATTTTTTTTAATTATCAGGCGAAGGTGCCAAAGTCTAAGCCTCGGCATGTTTACTGAGGCATGGTTATATTATCAAGAAATGGAGAGCAACCTAAATCCACACAAGTGGACATCAAATATGGTGCTAAAAAAAAAGAGCATCTTGCATATTAATGTTGATGGGTGAGAGAAGATACACATGGCACAGTATTGCAGGAAATACTACACACTACATAGTACCACCTACAATACAATCTTATGCATAAACAAAATCTGTGTAGATACAGTAACTTGTCAAGTAGTCCAAGCTGGGTGTGGTAGCACAAGCCTGTATTTCCAACATTCCAGCAGACTGAGGCAGGAAGGCTGCAAGTCCAAGGCCAGCCTGGATAACTTAGAGAGACCCTGCCTCAAAAACAAAAGATGCTCCAACAGCCATATGCTGGTTTGAATGAGAATGGCCCCCATACGTCCATATGTTTGAATACTTGATCACCAGTTAGTAGAACTGTTTGGAAAAAATTAGGAGTTACATTGCTAGGGGTAGACTTGAGGTTTCAAAAGCTCATGCCAGGGCATTGCTCTCTCTCTGCCTGCAGATCAGGATGTTAAACTCTCAGCTACTTCTCCAGCACCATGCCTGCAAGTGTGTCGCCATGCTCCCCATCATGATGATCATGGGCTAACTCTCCAAAACTGTAAGCAAGTCCTCAATTAAATGCTTGCTACTNTAAGTTGCCTTGGTCATGGAGCTTCTTCATAGCAATAGAACAGTAACTAAGACAACCCATGTCCCTGGCAGCGCTGTTCTCTGTAGCCAGGAGCAGCCCAAGGAAGTGTCTCTCACCAAATAAATGGAACACACATACAAGCAAGCATTAGCCTTGAAAGGGAAGGAAATTCTGACACCTGGGTGCAACAGCATGGACAGATCTCAGGGACGGCAAAGGAAAGAAGCCAGGCATGAAAGAGAAAGCACTGTCTGATCCAATGAGGTGCCTGCTGGGGTCAAAGTCAGAGAAATAGAAAATAGAATGGTGACAGCCTCAGCTAGATGGCATCAGTTTGGAAAAGTGGGAAGGTTCTGGAGATGAAGTGAATACTATGAATACACTTAGCATGATAGAACTGTACATGTTAGAGATGGCCAAGCTAGACAGACATTGTAGTGTCCACCTGTGAGCTCCACACTTGAAAAGTAGAAGTCGGTTAACTCCATAAAAACTACCAAGAGAGGATGCTTCAACATAAATCCTTGCCCAGAACTTCTTCTAAATCTCTTTTTTCCACTGGGGACTGGACCTAGGTTCTCTCCTACACTAGGCAAGTACTCTACAACCTAGTTATATCCTCAGATCCCTGCCCAATTTTCTTAATTTGTTCATTCAAATGACAATTCTTAAGTGCTTAACAAGTGCTGGGCAATACACAAAGTTGGGGATACTTGGTAGCCAGGATAAGCTCAGCTCCTGGATGCCATGTACCTGGGAAGATAGACCCAAGATGAGCAGGATGCTGTGGGGACTCCCNGGTTCTATGCCAGGCCTCAAATACACATACACCCACACAAAGACAGGGACTGACAGTCTGTGCAGTCATCTCACAGTTGGTGATGCTGCCAGCCAACCTCAAGCCTGTGCCACCACACCATAATGAGGGACTTCCAAGTACCATGGCAGGGAAAGGTGTTCCAGCTGAACCAGCCAGCATCTCAGACTAAAAGGATAGGCTGAGCCTAGCCATCTCCTTCAGCTATTTCCCTTAATGGACTGGATACCATCCTGACCCCACCACCTGGCTTTGTCAAACAAGGAGGTGATGATAAACATGCCTTGGCCAAGGCNCAGCCTTGTCCTAAGTCTCATAGACTATCTATCCACTCTTCTCCCCCTACCTACTCATTCTAGGCTCTCCATTTAAACATCATCTAAATTCAAAGCTATTCCCTCAATTCTGGTCTCTTGGTAGGGCCCAAGACAGTATTTTTAATGAGGCAATAGAGTTAATTGCCAAATATATTTAACATCAGCATAACCTCCCCCCTCACCCAATATATAGGATATAAAACTACTGCAAGTCAGATAAAACCAAATGTTATCTAGTCCACCCACTTAACCTCTCTACCTGTCAAAGGTCAAAGCTAACAGGTAGCAAACCCCACTGAAGAACCAGGGCCCTGGGTTCCTCTGTATCTCCTCCTTCCCCTGGTTCTGTGCCACTGTTCTGCTGTCTGTACACTCGACTGGACACTGCTTTCCACACACTGTTAGAAGAGCAAGCAACCGGCAGATCCACAACTGCTGCCATTTGAGAACTGAGATACGTTCAAGAACAGGGAGAAGGCACAACCCAGGCTTAGACAAGCTCAGAAAACCATGGGGGACTGGAGATGTCATTCTGTCACAACTCNCTGTGTGGGCTACACCTACTAGCAACTTGGAGTTCTTCTTCTACCACCAGCACCAGATTTGTGCTGATCCAGGCACGTTCTTCTGGTGGCCCTTTGGAGACTAAGAATTCCTATCAATCTCTGATGCAGAAGGGAATCAGTACTAAAGGGGTCCAGGCACAGTGGCTGTGAACTTCAGTCTGAAGGACAATAGTGAAGGGAGACTGCCTTCACTGCTGATTTGGTTTCTGGCAAGATTCTAGATGACAAGGCTGTCTGTGTGTGGCAAATGGCATAGTCACTTTGTACCAGCAGAAGCCATCCTAAGCCAACCCTTCCTATCAACTAAGGAATGTAAGACTTGGTAATTCTCCTTAAAGTCGCATCCGCTGCCTCAGCAGTTTGAGTTAGTTCTAGAACAGACCCGTGTTTTCTTCTCTGTGAGTTCCTCCCATGTCCAGGAACCGGAGGAAATCTAGACACCCTGGAGAGTTGCTCACAAGTCATTACACCGTGATTGTTCTCTTGAAAGTGCCCGCTCTGCATTAAGTAGCTTGAAATATCACTGGGGAGAAAGGCAAGCTTCAGCAGGGGTAGAATCTAAGGGTCTCGAGGGCAGACTTCCCTCCTATGATTGTTTCTTAGCAGCACAACAAATCCCAACAGTTCCTTACCCCTTTGTCTATGTGTCTGAGATGGCAAACTCTAATACTGACCTGGGAAACTCTGATACAGCCATCTGGTCAACCTCCTCTCCCATATCATTCAGAGGTCCCTCTACTCATTAGCTGACCTGACATTAGTTGACCCAGGCATCTCTTATACTGTTTATCAGTTAGGGTGTCATAGGGCCTCACAACTAAACCATTACGTTCATTGTATGAGTGAACCATGCTTAACCAACCTTCTGTTTCTCATTCATTCATTATTAAAGACTCACACCCAGTCACAATGCCAAAGAGCAGCTGACAGGTAAGAGGACAGCACCAAAGGTAGGTAACTACAAACCATAACCTCAGCTGACGTTGAGACATGAAGCACTTTGTATATGCTCCCCACTCTGAGGATATTAAACATGTGCTGACTGAAGGGCGTTATACACAGAGAGCTAACAGAACGTGCCAGATAGTGAGTAGAGCTGAGATTCAAACCTGTCACACTGTCACTCAGCTGCCAGATGGAGCTGAACACAGGGCTGTTGACCTGATGGGTCTGGGTTTTATTTCACTAGCAGTGCTCTATGGTGGCTTAGTTTTAGACAAAATGATATTAAGATGGACTGAAGTTTGGAAAATGAACCAATTAAAAACAGGCTACTGCAGCAAATCCGGAGGCAAGGTGGGGAAGATCAGCACAGACAATGTCACAGGAAGCCTGGATTCCAGAGACGCGTTATGTCTGTGTCTCTGGATACTGGGAGGCAGGGAGAGACAATTCAAGAGGCAGAACAGGCCTGAAATATTTAGGGGAAAATTTAAGGGATTTCCAAGCCCACCTCCTGGTTCAATAAGTCACTAAGAAGACTCACAGGGCTCACAGCAAAGGGTCACAGAGCAGCCAGCCAATGTAGAAGCTCACAAGGCCAAGTCCACCACTAACTGCAATGCCAGCTACCAAGCGTCCTCTCTACATGAAACATAGGGTGGCCTCTCTCCTTCCAGCAACAAATCCTGACAACACACGGAAGGTGCTGCCTAATAGAGGNGTGTNACACGCAGAGCCCACACGTTTTTACTGGCAACAATTCACACGGCACCCTCCACTAGAATACACCAAATTCCATATGGTTTCCATCAGCTACACTGTGTATACAGCAGTGTGGGCACAGACAGCTGCTCTTTAGTATTTTGGAAAGGTGGGGGAACCCTCCCCATATAGCATGTTTGCAGACACCAGCCCAGGGCCAACCCTGCAAGGCCAGCTCTGAGGTGGACAGCCTTGGGCTGCTACATTAACACTGTTCCAAAAGTCAAGGAGTGGCTAGAGTTTGTGTTATAAGGTGACATCTTCTGTCCAACACACAAGTGCTCAAGTCATCCACTGACAATAGTTCTCAGTCACATTTGGATGACAGTTCACACTTTTCCCACATCTAAACAGATTTCCAAAAATACACACAAATACATCTCAAAGCAGGGCCAGCAGGTATTAAGGTTGCTACCAATTACTCACCATCCGGAAAAGGCATCCCTGGGAAGATGGCAATCTGCATTTCATTATTCAGATAAGTCAACATTAGGTCTGCTCCAGAATCAAACACAATTAAAGCTTTAATTAACTCAAACTCAAGCAGCCCCCTCTTCAAATAAAAAACATTTTCAGGCAATGGATAAGAGGAGGGTAGAGGTCACTTCATTTCTACATGGGCTACTTCCTCTTTTGTTTTTGTGTTTGAGTGGTGTNTTTGCAGTGTCAGCAGAAACCAGGAGAAGAGGCTCTACCGGAGCTAGGCAGGTAGCCAGAAAGTCCCAGCAATCCTCCTGCCTCTGCCTCCCTCCACCCCGTCCCCCAAACAATACTAGGGTAGGTACACNGAGTCACAACTAACTTTTTATATGGGTGCTGGGGATTCAAATTCAGGTCCTCACACTTGTATAGCAAGGGACTCTGAGTTGTCTTCCCAGTCCTGACTTTTAGGAGCCTCTCGAGGGGAGGCACATTTTTACTGCCTTATAATTGCCAAGTGACCACTATAGTAAAATGCTCCTCTACCAGCTCTCACTCCATCATTCAGCATCTCCTCTCTACTAGCAGAAAACAAATCCACAGCTCCAAATGGACTGTGAGTCATGGAAGGCCAAACAAGAGATTTGGTAGTGAAGTCTGTAATAAGGTGNACTTGCTGCCCGAACTTTCTGTTATCACAAGGCTTCGNGGGAGGGGGAATCTCTCAAAAGTTTTCTTCAGGATTATTCACAAACTGGGTCCCCTTATGTTATGGCTTGAACCTGAAATGTCCCTCAGAGGCTCATATTTTGAATGCTTGTATCCCGGCTGCTGAAGCTGGGGAGCCTGTAGGAGGTGGCACCAGCTGGCAGAAGTTTGAATCACTAATAAAAGGTAATGCCCACTCCTGGTTCCTATTATAGGAATTATCAGGGATTTAGGGTCCTGATGATCCATCATGTGAAAAGCCCCTGCTACAGCCTCCCACTGCCATGGACTACTCATCCTTGCCCACCACGATGGTCTGAGGTCCTTTCTTTCTTAGTTGTGTCTGCTGGGTGCTGAGATCTCAGTAATGCAATGTAACAAATGAAATAAACCTGGTATTCATTTTCTAAAGATTTATTTACTTATATATGTTTATCAATCTATGTGAGAGAATACGCACACATGTTGTATGCAGGTGCACATGATCGTGTACGCGGAAGCCAGAAAAGCATGCTGGATCCCTTGGAGCTGAAATTATAGGCATTTGTGGCATGTTTGGCTTGTTTCATGAGTGGTGAGAGCCAAACTCCAGCCTGTATGATTACACAGCAAGCACTTTAACTACTGAGCCATCTCTCCAGCCTCTAAACCTGGTGTTTTCAGTAAGTTAACTAACACACAACCATCACATAAGGATCTGATNCAACTACCGTCAGCAGAAAGACACATCCCTCGTGGGGCTCCTCGTCTTAGATAGAACTGAAATTCTGTTCTAATATTAATAAAAACCAAAGAGAGAGAACAGAGCTGCTACTAACGTAAGGAAGAAGATGCTAACTGAGATCTAGAGTTAAGAGTAAACAAAATATATCTCCAGGACGTACTAAACATAGAGACCTGGGAGCATCAGGGAACTGTTATGGCAGGTATAAAACCCAACACAGGATGCTAGAGAGATCGCTCAGCGGTGAAGCTCTGGCAGAGGACCAGGGTTCAGTTCCCAGCATCCATATCAGACAGCTCACAACTACCTGGAACTCCAGTTCCAGGGAGTCAGACANCCCTNGGCACTTGCACTCATGTGCACTTAACCATACCCACACCCACACACATATGTGACTATAAAAATAAATCTTAAAAAAAAACTCTAAGGGTTGGAAAGATGGCTCATTGGTTAAGAGCACTTGCTGCTCTTATAGAAGACTCAGGGTTAGCACCCACATGGTAGCCCACAACCATTCACAATTCCAGTTGCAGGGAATCTGACCCCATCTTCTGACCTCTGCAGGTACCAGGCACACACATGGTTCACATACATACACACAGGCGAACACTCAGACACATAAAACAAATTAATTTTTTAAAAAAGAGCGCGCACACACACACACACACACACACACACACACACACGAGATATTGTCTTTGCAGAGCTTTTATGAATGGCCTGACATGCAGGAATCAGTGTCAAGGGGAATAGGTTCTCCTGAAGGCTAAAAAAAACTGTATTCTGGTCACACCACCCACTCCCTTTCTAGATTTTGGCTTGAAGACATACTGACCAAATGAGATGTCTTTAAAAAGAGGCCTTTGTGCTCTCCCAATAGATCTCATGTCCAAGTTCACTTGTTCAGAGCTATTCCTGAGTTTCCCTCTCTCAATTCCTGTCTTTCTTCTTCCTTCCCCCGTCCCCACAAGAAACAACAAGTGCAATTACAGATCAACTTATTTTTAAGTATCTGAAGAGCCCCAGGACATTGATCTACACTCCAGGCCCTCAACTGGATTGCCTTGCTGTCTTGACAAAAACCACTAAATTATTTCTTGAACAAAAGCAAGGATCTTTTAGGTGCTATAATCTCATTCCAAATCCTTTTACCCACTCCCTACTATTTTGGCCCCGATACTGCAATCCTCTTTGGGTAATCTGAGGTCTGGCGGGCACCAGGCCTGTAGTGGCTTTTGCTTTTCCTCCCACTCTGTGCCATTGTTTGCTGCTGGGAGGGGGCACGGTGCCAGGGTTCAGGGCCCCATAATGACTTTGTTCTTACAGGGCAACTGTTAATAATTAGCAGGAAGCATTTTGCCTTTAAATCTCACAGCTTGAGTACTAAGATCTCACAGTGCCAAAGAAACACTTAACTCCAGGGTGAGACGGTTCCAACGTACTCTCGTGGGCCTACCCACAGCATTAACTGGCTTCATTCATCTAGCGATAGGTGTAAGTGCCTCTTCTCTGATAGGTGCCAAGCCGAGGGGGAGGTGGGATGGGAGGAAGAGAGACATGGTTTCTGTCCTCACTCTACTTAAACTCCATTAAGGAGAGGTGGCTGCCAGTGTAAGGGCCAGGACACATGCTCAAGCATATGCAGCACTAGTGTTCTGAACTGGAAGAGGAAACATAAGGAAGGACAGGAAAAGATCAATATGGCAGAACTGTCAAAAATGAAGAGTATCCCAGGAAGACTCAGAAGGGGACTAAGAAGGGGCATGCCGGGTGGGTAGTCAGGAGTCACAGAAACAGGAATGAAGCCTCTGCCTGCAACTGTCTGGAGCAGATAAGATGGCTTGAAAGGACCATCAACCGCAATGCTCACTGGAAGCGTAGTAATTCACTCACTCATTCATTCAAAAATAGCTACATTTTGTGGTACAAAGGGCCAGGTACTATTCTAAACCCTAGATACAGCAGTAAAGGATGCACTCAAGAGCACGGCCCTGAACAAGACAAAGCCTGCGCAGCCAAGGAATTGACACAAAAGAAATACAGAAGGTGTGTGTGGTAACAAAAGCTAAGGAGAAATGTCAAGAGGGGCAATGGGAAGAAAGCATAGAGGTCAGAAGTTCTCTTCTAGATGAGGCAGACAAGGAAGGCGTTTATGAGGTGAGTCTGAGCAAAGACCCANAGAAGGGGCAGAAGCATACCAATGAAGACAGCCGCCCACAGGGGCCAGCACNACAGGCGTCAGAGACAGAGAATGAATACAGGCAAGGATGGAGGCACAGAAGATGCATCTGGACCAAGCTGCCAGTGTTCAAGTTCCAGCTCCATTATGTCACTAACACTATGACCTTGGGCCTGGTTTGGAGGGCCTTGGANTGTTCCAGAAGGGGTTTTGTAGCTCAGTTTCTCATACTGTCCTTGATAGTTCATCAGATGTAGCTTAGCAAGCTCCTTTAGACACTGCAGAGACAAGATGTGGAAGGTGACCATCACCATGGGGGGGCGGGGCCTATGAGCCATTCAGGAGTGAAGAGTTCAAAATAACTAAACAGCCAAGTTGCCAGCTCTGGCCAGCACTGGCAGCATTAGTTCAATGGCCAGAAATTATTCATACTTTCAGGACAGTGGAAGAACATTTCTAACTTCATGCAGAGAAAACACTACCTATGATGTTGAGATATTTATCCATAGCCACTGTGCAGGAAAACAACAAGAAAACCTCAGCACATATAGACATTTGGTGGAAAACATCTCAAAGTGTGTCTGTGTACATGTGTTACTGCGTGTGCCTAAACTAGAACAATAAACATTTGTAAATGAACCTACTTATGGAACTATCTTGGTCTAGGGCAGTGGTTCTCAATCTTCCCAATACTGTGACCCTTTAATATAGTTTTTCATGTTGTGGTGACCCCCAACCATAAAATTATTTCATTGCTACTTCATAACTGCAGTTTTGCTACTACTGTGAATCATAATGTAAATATCTGATATACAGGATATCTGATATGTGACCACTAAAAGGGTCATGACCCACAGGTTAAGAACCACTCTTCTAGGGCCTACTACTTGTCACATCACTGCGTGGCAGGCATTCCTGGCCTTGTATGACAGATCGGTGACATAGAGCAAGGATAGGTGACACTATATATCCTGACATCATATGCTTAGTGACAGCAGCAGGTGGCTCTGCACCAGGTATGTGTGGGTGACTCTTAAGTTTACACTCTGCCCTTGAGTGCTATGAGAATTGTGCTAGGTAATATCTTTACCTTTCAATAACCANNCCCATCTGTCATGTGATATATGGCACTGAAGTCAGCCCTATCTAAGACATTACTCATAGAAAATTACTGCAGGCATGGGCACAGACCATCTTTAATCCAGAAAACATTTTACTAATGATACAAAGCAATACTTGCTATTTAGGCCATGCCTTCCCAATCAACAGCTACTAGGTACCAGGCACTGTGTGGATACTGGAGGTGAGGACAATGTTAGACCCCTACCTTCTGAAACAATATACCTTCTTTAATAGATGTGGCCAAACAAAACAACTTTCCTTAGGTAAAATCTTCATTTAGCCCACATCTCATTTCCATTGTCTGAATAGTATGAAACAAACAAAGGAATAAAAAAGACACAAGGGTTTCCCATGTCTGGGCTCACACAGAATTTGGACTTCACTCATCTAATGACCCGAGAAGGACAGTTACCAGAATTTTCCTCAGGCCCAAGCGATCTTCCCACTGAGGCCCCTTGAATACCCATCCTTGTCAATCCCACAATCCTCCAGCTGCTGGGGAAGTCACCAANAGTGTGAGATACACACTCAGCAGCGCACTGGACTATAGTCAAAAGGAATGAATTCTGGGATAGGAAATTGATCTCATTTGTTCCCATAATGTAAGCTCTGTCGNGAGAGCAAACAAACAAGGCTATAATAATTAATTGAAAAGAAAGACTCTAATTAAAATTTTATATTAGTGTACATAATGGCCAGAAATAGTAAACATTGCTTTAAAAAAATGTCAGAGCTGTAAAACAACAAAAACCTCTGCCTGTGCACATAACCAGCAACCACTTAGTATTGTCAGTCAAAGCACACGCTCCATCTCATCCTCTAACCCAAGCAAATGGCACGAAGAAGGGAAAACGCAGAACCAGAAATATTTAACCACTCACATTGGATCCAACTCAACACCTACTCGTTCAGTGTTTCCAACTTCTGACACTCCTTCCGTAACACTTCCTGTGTACCCAGGACACACATAGATGCGTGTGTGGGCAGTCTGACCAGAGCCATGGAGGGCTTTCCAGGGGCTGAGTGCAACGACTGCGCCTCTACAATTACACCCTTGTAAGAGAAATGGCCCCATGTATACACAGGGCCACAATAAAGTCTACACATGTCAAGAATCGTCCTGGTGGACCAAGAAGTTGAATCCGGCATGCAGTGAGCTCTTAGGATGTAGNTGTGTAGGGAAAACTACATACNAAACAACTGAAACATCATTATGAACGCTCAGTTGCAACGGAAGAGAAAAAAGGACATTCTGAATATTTCTTTCTCATTTCATACATGACATATGCTTAACAACTAGAGATCTTACTCCCTGTCTAGGCACCCCTTGCAATGAGCGTGGCTACTGCCATCTTTGGGATTACCAGCCCTGGAATGCTGTAATATAGCTTATGAAATAGAAATGAGAGGTATAAAGTCAAAGTTTACACTATACTGCAAACTTACCTATGGCTTGTGGAACAGATGTAATGTATAACTTTCACCCAACGGATTGATGCAGTTTTATGGATGGTGGAATTGACAGGGTTGTCACAGATAATACCTCTAGTGAGGTCTTAGGGCAAGACATTTGGTTCACTTCTCTCAACTACTTGTCTAGCACTCGAATGGGTCTACCACTGAAGAGTTGCTAGGCTTCCTGTTTCCCACAGTTGTCTAGGTGATCAAGGATGTCACTTTTAAATGTGTCAATTCCTCACAAGCCTGACAGACCATGAGCTTGCTAGCTGTCAGTAGCATATGCATAGTCTCCCAGAGTCTGAAGGGACTGTAGAGATGGCCCGGCCCAACCACTGGGGTTTACAAAGCAAGGAACTGAGTTCTGTGAAGATGAAGTGACCTGAGTTTACCCAGCATCAACATAAAACACCTAGGTTTCAGATCCCAGCAGTGTTCTCCAAAACAACTGTTAATGCCTTCTACAACNTCACCACTGCCTTGCAGACCCTCAACACTTGGAGGAACTCCAAACAGACAGGAAAACTAAACCCAATTCACCCGATTAAGATTTATACGTCCATCTTCCTAATGGGGTAAGCACTTTGATGATCAACAGGAAACCTGATTTAGTCATGCACATGTCCCAGGGCTCACCGGAGCTCCAGAAACATAGGACGATGCACAAAGAAACACTGCTGCTAGCCCAGCCTAGGAGGAGGGAAGCGGGGTTTGGTTTTTACAGGGTGACATGTGGGATTTCACTAAGACTGTGGAAGAAGTAGCCACACCGCAAAGGATTCTAAAATATCAAGTGACTGATACTACGTCACAATAAGTAAGCACCATAGGTGGGTCTGGCCATACCATTGCCAGCCACTTAATAAGGAAGGGTAAGCTTCACCCTCTACTCAGACATGGAAAAGCAAGACATGGGGGCATGGAAATAAATAGATTCCCCACATCAAGTAATCATGAGGCTGGAGCAGGCAGGAAGGGAAGGCAGGTACTACTGGGCACTCCTACTACAGGCTTCATCTAGCTTAGCAGATACTGCTCAGTTGATAACCGTCATCAAATTGATACCATGCCACTGAGACAGGAAAGAGGACACAAACCCTCCCCATGATATAATCCTCCGGCAGAGAGATCAAACCAGAAACCACGTCACTGCAACAAGACTGACCGCCGTTGTCCACAAAGCAGGCCCAACACGGGGTAAAGGCATCATTGTGTCATCAATGGGGGGGCTGATTTCTCCC
>LZPO01027366.1:308984-329775 GCA_001675575.1 Neotoma lepida
AAGTTAAGAATTCTCTAGCTCCAAATGCCGGAAGTGATAAGGTAGAAAGGACCAGGGATGATCCAATAACCCCACAGGCAGGCGAGGAGTTTCAAAATCACTATCATGAGAAGTTGATCCCATCCAGAAGAGTCTACCCACCTTCCCTGTTCCCCTTTTACTCCTGGCAATTCAATGTAACAAATAAATTACGTCTGATGCTCCTTAACTCTCAGTATAAGCTTCCATTGGTGAGACCAGAGGCAGGCTTTCCATATTCCTTTGGTTAAGGATGAAGATCTGGGGGCCACAGAGGTCCTGACAGCCACAGAGGCTCTGACAGGGTTGCTGGAAGCACAGACCTGGCTGGCATTAGCAGTAAAGGGGTCAAAAGCAAAAAAGTGCTTGCAGTAAGAAATATCCAAAGTCACTGGGCAGCGGTGGCACATGCCTTTAATCCCAGCATTTGGGAGGCAGAGGCGGGCAGATATCTTGAGTTCAAGACCAGCCTGGTCTACAAAGCGAGTTCCAGGACAGCCAGGGCTACACAGAGAAACCCTGTCTCGAAACACGCTCCCTGCCCCCAAAGAACTATCCAAAGTTCTCTAAGGCAGCAGGTGACTCCATTCTGTTGCATCTTTCTGTACACGAAAATTGCTTTGCACTAGAGTTTCAAAGATCTTACTCAGCTCCAGAAAGATACACATCCCAATTGATGGACCTGCCACCCCTGCCTCCTTTCCGGTCACCCCAGTTATTTTGATTCTCAGACTAAGAGTGAGGCAGAAGCAGAGATGAATCTCCCGTGAATCCCTTTAACTGACTCAGGCCTAGGAGCCTGTCACTTAAACTGCTCTTTGCAGAGTGCCTGCAGGTCTTGTAAAGGAAGAGTAAAAAGAGATTAAGGCTATTTGTCTACAGGTTAGGGTGAAATCTCAACTGAAGGACAGAGTGNAACCAAGAAGAAAACCAGGACACAAACAGCTGCAAGTCGGGCTTGTCAGCCCACGAGACATCATCGCTCAGCTTGACAAGCTGTGGGAAAGTGGTCCAAGGACGGCAGCCTCAAGACCGCCATTGGCCGCTGTGCTACAGTGGCTCCTCAGAGCAAAGAGCCTGTCTTATTTGCCTCAAGATCCTCCTGTGCGGACCTAGATTCCTCAGGGGGTGGATGCAAAGGAAAGAATGGATGCTAAAATGCAAAATAAAATGTGCTCCACCCCCCCCCCAAAAGTTGTGTGCTTCCTTTTTATTCTTCTTCTGTGCCTATTCTGGGGAGGGTGCTAAAATATATATAACATGAAACTGCCATCTAAACCAAAAAAAAATTTTTTAAGTTCAGCTCAGTGTCATTTGGGACATTCCTATTGCACAATCAATTCTACCCCTGTTTCCAGGGCGCTTTCATCATCCCAAACAGAAAATTACACAGGAGCTTTCTGTAACTGCCTTACTTATAACGCTCAGCATAATGTCCTCACGGTTCATGCAGGTTGTGGCATGTCAGAACTCCACTCCTTTTTAAGNCTGAATAATACTTCCTTGTGCACATTCTGTTTAACCACCTGTGGATGNACATCTGGGGTGTCTGTACCAGCACTGATTATTTTTTTTATTTTAACAAGTGTATTTAGCAGTGTGCTGCTGTGGGGCAAGGAAGGTAAAAGCCCCGGATCTTGTCTCTAACCTCTGCATGTGATCATAACCCCTGTATGAGGCTCAAGTGTTTTCACTTGTAAAGAGGAAGTGAATTCGACTAGCGTTCTCCAGAAAATGTTGGCCGTCCTCTGTAGTAAGAAATAGATGTTTCGTTCTGACTGACTTCACACAAGCACACAGATGTAACTGAACCTTCAGCTGCACAGAAGAGTCGCCTCTCCTGCNTACAAGCACTCTAGCATCTTCGATCAACTCTATTATTTCTCGGAAAGAGAAAGCGTTCCAATCACTAAACCGTTTTCCCACCAGCATCGAGTAACAACTTATACAGGAGACACTAGTTTAGCCATTTTTTAGCCCTCCAAATTGGTAATCCTTAGAATATGCTAATAATTAGTATGCCATCACTTTTTAAAGTATCAATTTCATAAAAAGTGGGAAACTCTTTAGTGCGCTTACTACAAAGAAGTTACTGTGATTTATATTCCCCCAAACTCTTGACCATGACAATTTTCACATACAATCAAAAGTAAAATCCCAACATCTACTGAACACTGTTCTCTCAAGCCATTTGGGGACCTCTACACTGGAGGACTATAAGGTCCTTTTAATTCCAGTATTCTATGATGTGGGACAAAAATCTCAACACNGGTTTTCCTTTGCATGAAACAGAAATAAGCACCAAACACAGTTAATTACAGCTCCCAAAAGATACACAGCATCCAATCCAACCTATAGCTTAAAAATTAATCAATTTCATTTTAAGAACAAATTCATATTCAGAACATAATAAAATGGAAAGTATCAAATCCAACAAAAATGCATTAAAGACTTAGGACACAATACCAGAAATGTCCAGTAGAAAGCACAGGAAGAGGCATGATGACATTGGTCTTGACACTGAGTGTTTGGAGAGAATGCGGAAAGCAGGGGGGGAATATGGTCACAGGGCACAAACTCAGGATCATGATGACAGGATTAAGACACCCCACCCCACCCCTCACCCTGTGCAGCAGGGTGACTTCAGTTCATAGTATTCACACACGAAATCTGTTAGGTGTGTACAGCTCTTATGTGTTCTACACACACACACACACACACACACACAGAATGTGAGATGATAGAAACATTAATTAGCTTGACTGTAAAGAATCATTTTACAGTGCACACTTACATCAAAAGGTTAGGATGTAGACCTTAAAAATATAGGACTTATCAAAAGAACTAGGGAGAAATTACAATGAAAACCCAAGAGGAACTACGAAGAAAAGGGCCCATGGTCTGACACAGTAATTTCAGTTAATTCTCTTGTTAGCAACACTCCTATTGAGGTCAGTCAGACCTGTTGCATTTTGCCCCCCAGGTAACTGGTGTGACATAGTGCATACAAACCCAAATGGTCAGTACAACGCATCTANCACCTGTCANAACCTACCCCTTGCCTTAGCGAGCCTCCAACTCCAAGGCCTGTTCTGACAGTTAGACCCTAATACACGTGAACCAAACAGTCACGTAGTTTTACAAGNACATACATTCTCTGCTTGTTCCTTATCAAAACACACTGTGTTTCAATCCACTTTATCACCTGGAGGTGAAACAGAGGATGAAAAACACACCGGTGCATTTTTAATTTCTGTGTGTGTGTTTTCTGGTTTTGGCCTTTTTNTTTTGAGTTCGTGCAATAGTGGAGATTCGGACTCATGCTTAGACACTCTTTTTTGATGAATGCTAACAAAATACATAGCTTTATCTTCAATGATTTTAAGAGAAAATATACTCAAATCCAAAAAGTGGTTAGTTTTCCATACAAATACAACTTTAAGAAAAAAATATGAACATTTATTCTCCAGTATGAAGAAAACAAGCTGGATTCCAATGGGGGCATTCAAAGACAAGGAAGCCTTTGGATGCAATGAACTTTGACTCTCTCTCTTACTAACGACATTATAAATAACTCTGAAATAATAAAACCNAAATCACTGGTTTGAGGAAAATACCGTATGACCTGTCCTGACTCCACATCTACCTTTCTATCTTTTCTACACTGGAAGCCATCCTCCTTCATGAGCACGCCTACCATTCACCAAGGAGCCTCAGTCCTCCCCTTCCCCTTGCCCTCANCAACTCTTTCACCACCTTTACTTTCGGCCCCTTCCCAACAGCTTATAAGGCTCTCCTTCTTATTGCTTCTGTTCTGTTAGCTCCACCCCTTTTTGGGCTGTCCAAACCAGTCTCTACCACCCTCATCCTCCTTTCAAAAGGATGATAACTATGTTACTTTTCTCATCTTGACTATGGAATACCTGATCAAAGTATCTTCAGGAAGGGAGAGCATATTTTTGGTTCACAGAGTTCAAGTGTACAGTCCACCGTGGGCGAAGTCCCCATGGTAGAGCTTCAGGCTTTGGGCACACTGCATCCATGGTCAGGAAGCAAAGAGAGGCTGATGCTAGTGCTTAGCTTAGTTCCTCCCTTTTCCCATGTAAAATGGTTTGGTTTTATTATATTATGACGCATGTGTGTGTGTCCGGCGTGTATGCATGTATGATGCTCAGGCACATGTACAGAAATCAGAGTACAACTTTGGGTTCAGGGTTCTCTCAATCTACCTTGTTTTGAGGTCCCTCTTGTTCCTGTTGTGCTGTACAAGACTGGCCTCAAGCTTCCATCTGGCCTTAGGAGTACTGAGGTTACGGTGCCCTTCACCATACCTGGCTTTCTTCATGGGTTCCTGGAGTCAAGCTCAGGTTCTCAGGCTTCCGCATCTTGTACTCTNACTAGCCAGCCTCTACTTTCTCCTTTTGATTCAGACTGACAGTCAAGCCCAGGAAATGGGGCTGCCTACTTTTAGGGTGCGTATTCTCACCTCCATTAAGCTCATGTACACAATACCTTAGAGACAGGCCTGGAGGTTTATCTCCTAGGTGATTCTCCACCCGTCAGGTTAACAATATTAACCATCTCGTGTGCCATTCCTCCTTGCCAAGGATTACATCAACTCTACATACTGGACAATGTTTCCATAAAAGACAGTGACCACAAGGTGGCAAATCGCAGTGGGAAAAGAAAAAGTGCAATCAAGCTAGCATGGTCCCAACTCAGCCATCTGCAGCTCACAGCTAACCTTCCTCTCAGACCTCACCAATGTAAAAGAGCAGTGAAGTCCAGCTCACTTGGTTCTTGGGGNAATTAGAAGGGACCTGGCACATAGTAGGGGCTCAGATAGTGCTTATTTGTGTGCCTCTCACCCTAAATCCAGAACAGTTTAGGTTTAAAAGAGAGGANGAAATCAATTCGAAATTCTTACCATGGTAAAAGAGCTGACTTCCAGAGTTCATCTCTCAGAAGTCTAAGGCACTGGGTAGAAATAGATTTTTGTTTTACTCAACATCAAAGAGTTGTATTAGAGAAATTCAGATGGTTTTCCTGCAACTTTGACTTCACCAACCCTGATGACAGAACACACCACATCTAAGAGCTGAGGGCAAGAGGGGCAGTGTCAGAAGGAGGGACTTCAAAGGGCTTTAGTAAGAATAAAATTCCATCGGTATTAACGTATGGTATGTGCAACTGTTCTTTCCTTTAAAGAGCTAGGGCACTGCTGCTGAGTGAGGGGCCTTCAGTACTGAAGATGATGACCCCCCAACACACACACACACAGAGAGAGAGAGAGAGAGAGAGAGAGAGAGAGAGAGAGAGAGAGAGAGAGAGAGAGAGAGAGAAAGTACAATCCAGGGTCTGCAGCACAAGGGACATGGAAGTTCCAAACACAGCGGTTGAAATCTGGGAATGAGGTGCTCCCTCTATTGGCAGGCAGGAAAGACACCATTCTGAGGGCTTTCTTGCTAAGAGATGAACATGCACAGGGCAATTCCCTGGGAAAGAAAAGCAGGACTGAGAGCAGGGAGGAGCCAACTTTGTTCTCATCAAAGAGGAAAAGAATGGAGGGGGAAAGCTAATGAGATGTAAGCAGGATTAAGGGTCTGCTGGAGAAAGAGCACAATTGAGGGTCTGGCCAGCCTAGCTTGGAAGCTTTCCCCATTAAGATGAGGGGTTAGGGGTAGGAGCTCTAGCCCTTACCTTTCAAGTGCCTGTCAGTAGCACAGCAGGCCTCAAAGGGAGGCTTCTTAGCAAAGGTACAGGAAAGCCACAAAGCTGGGCCATCCCAGGCCTGAGGCACCTAACATACTTTGTCTCTCCTACTGCAGCTAGAGAGTCCCATCCCCTGACATATCTGGTACCTTGGGGTCAAGAGCCTGGAAATAAGAACCTTCTCACGGAGAGGCAGCATGACAGGTCTCCTAGGCTTCAGGAATAGTAGTGTCCAGAGTGGTCAGGCTTCCTGTACCCACAAGGGCACAGCGGGGCTGGGAGGCAGAAACACCTACCTTGCCCAAATTACCCAGGGACCTCAGAAGAAAGAAACGCAGAGTCCAGCTCCTCATTTCCCTCCAAAATGCTACTGGACTTGGGGCTGAAAATACTTTGAGCTATTCTCACAATGTGTGCTGGCCATTGTAACAGTAATCACCCACTGGTAAATATCTCCCAAAGAACCTCTATGTAAACTTTTGCTTAAAAACCCATGGAGAAGACAGAGAGCACTTACAATGAGCCCTGGTTTGCATGGAGCTTAAATCCAGCAGAGAGCACAGAGTATAAAGTATAAAAAGACACTTGGTGACACAAAAATCAGCCAATACATAGTGTAGGCAAAAACAAGACCATGTGATTATCGAAGAAGGAGAAATCATGTTGCTCTTCTAGGACTAGGCACAAGAGCTAAGTGGCCTACACATTTACTTAATGGAATATCCCAAAGTCCTCATGTGAGACAGGTNTTTAAACCACAACAGGAATGACAAGGGGGAGGTTCAGAGAGTTGAGGTAATTAGCCCACATTTACTTGTTGAAGGAGTGACCAAGCAAGAGTCACTTTCTGGGACTTACTGAGACTGGATCTGGACCAGGTGTGTGTACAGAAGTTAGGAGGAAGTCTGGTGGGCCTACTATGCCAGTCTGCAGCAGGGCAGGTGTGTGGTTCTTATGTCCTGCTCCATCATGTGCTGGCAAAGCAGACAAGCACCATGTTGACTGGCTGCAGGCCCAAGATGGAGTCCTGCTTCTGAGTGCTGGCCTACAAAGGAGCAGCACTGGGGGAAGCCACTGTCACTCACCCCTTGACAGCCTGACATCTTTAGATCATTTTCATTTCCCTGCTCCCGTGTTCCTTCCCAGCTGGTTTCTTCCTCCCGAGGATGGCCCAGCTGCTGCGTCCATCTGCAGATCAATTGAGGTCCCCTCCACAGCAAGTGCAGGAGGAAAGGAGGCTGGGCATGGGGACTGTGGCTAGGGCAGACTTGCTGAGGTCAGGCCAGCACATTCTCCTTTGGGCTCTGCTGCAAAGTGAAGAGAGGTAAAACCTCTCTCGGTGCCTCAGTTTCTCCAAAGGTTTTAAAGAAAAGGTAGGTGGGGGATGGTTTTAGCTCAGAGAGGAAAACGAAACGCTACTTAATACTGAAAAACAAGGTCCTTTTGCTCAAAAGCCTCACAATTGGAGAGGGAGGAGAAGAAAGGGAGCAGAGAGGGCAGGGAAGGGAGAAAAAGGACAAAGGCAGAGCAAAAAGGAGGTAGAAAGCCAGAAAACATGGAGGACTTGCTCTCTGACCGCGTTTTCCTGTTCACCTTTACTCCTCATGAGCACCGCCATCGGGGAGGGGGCCACTCAGTTCCTCGGAGGCACAGGGTGGGGTGAGCAGCTGGTGAACAGATCTCCACCAGAACTTTGCATGTAAAAGTAAACACACAACATGTCTCAACCTGGCCCGCTGTGATTAGCAACATGTTCTCCAAAAGAAGATAAGATTAGAAGACATGTCTGGTGGCTTATGGATGTTCTCTCCAGACGACCTGAGGATCATCTCCAGTTGGCGAGGACTTTGGAATTCCTGATGCTTCGCAGATGATGGTTCGATAAATAATACAAGCAGGACTGGGTGTTTGGAAGAAACCAAAGGCTAAAGAATGTGATCAGAGACTCTGGACAAAAACCACCCGATCCTACAGGACAAGGATACCAGTTTGACTCCTTCAAGAAGACTTCTATAGAGGGTGGGTGGTGTTCTCAGTAATTCATTGTTTAATGGGGGGAAGGTCTGGATGATTTGATGCACGGCTTTTGGAAATGATTTTCTGCTTAGCAACACACTGCAAAGATAATCTTATTCACACGGAGGCAAGTGTCACTAAACAAGGGAGGTAACTGCAGGCAGGAATTCTGGTGACACAGAATAAAGAGTAACTAAATCAAGTCCATCGTGGGCTAGAAAGCTGGACTTAATTTTAATCCCAGGAGAAAACCTAACCCCTCACTTCTGAGGAACAAGGGCGGGCCTGCTGGCCCTGATGATTGCTTTGTACTTCACACTGTAGGTTTGGAGAGCTGTAAACATCATGCCAAGTAAGTACACACTACCCCACTGCACCTCGCTGGCAGCTCAACAGACCTAAGATCTCAATCTGGAAGGGGAAACGTGAGTTCTCCAGCGATGGCAAAGCCCTTTGGGATGACCCAGGCAGCTGTCTAGCTCTGACCAGCACCCACCAGGGTCACCTCATCCCTTCTGTCCATCCATGCACGCTTCAACCCAAGCATCCACCCAGCTTTTGATATGTCTCTTCTGATAAGAGATATTGCTTCTAAATTTGAGCCCAGATCTTTCTGTCTGTAACTTCTACCTCTTCGATCCAAATCCCTCTTCACTGATGGTACAGGTGGCTGCTATGTTCACCTTTTCTGACAGATTTCTGGCTGTCACAAAGGATCTCCCAACCAGCAGCAGTGCCTTTCTGTTACCTCAAAGGACCCCTCCCATGTGGACAGAAGCCTCCTAGAGAGGTCTTTGATGATGGTGGTGGGAATGAGTGGTCAACACAGACACTTACCATTTATGAAGATCACTGGCTACATCTCACTACCATTCTGACTGACACAATCCACTGCGACATACAGTAAACAAATCCTTCTCCTAAGTTCCTCAAATCTCTTAGGCACCATGGATTCCACTGTCTAATCTAATTACACTGTGCGTGCGTGTGTGTGTGTGTGTGTGTGTGTGTGTTTGTGTGTCTGTCTGTCTGTCTGTCTCTCTGTCTGACATATATGAGTGGTGGGGGGCATACTAAAATTAACATCATGCATCCTTCTCCATCACTCTCCCCTATATTTTTTGAGACAGCGTCTCTCACTGCGTCTAGAGGTCAAACGATCTGGCATGACCTCTGAGTTCCAGGGATCCTCTAGTCTCCTCCTTCCTAGTGCTAGGATTACAGACGTGTGATGCTACACATTTCCTTTTACGTGAGTCCCTCACACTTGAGCAGAAAGCACTTTACCCACTNAGCCATCTGCCTCGCTCCATATTATATACATTTCTTTTTACTATTGTATGTGCAGTTGTGTGTGCCGCATATGGGGAGGTGAGGGGACAACTTTCAAAATTGGTTCACTCCTTCCATCTTCATGTGGGCTCTGGTGACTGGATTTGGGTTGGGCTTGCACAGCAAGGGCCTTACCGGGTGAAGCATCTCACCAGCCCTCATCCTTTTTCAATCTAGAACATCCCAAACACTTGATGTAACCAGAAGTTGGAGAAGGAGCAGGCTTGGGTGTGGCAGCGGCTTGGGGTTTGTCTTTTGTTTGTTTTGTATTTATGAAGAAAACATTTCTCATCTTACACTATAGCAAAAACAAAGAAAATGCCATCTTTATTTGTATTAGATATCATTTGTTTTCCTGCAATTTTTCCTTTCCGAGTTTTTCTAGCACAGATCCCGTTCTTCCCCTCTTGGAAAGCGAAAGGTTTGACAATTGCACCAGGAAGTCAGCCCCATCTGCAGTCATCTCCTCCCTACTTGAAAAGCCTCAGGTGCTCAGCTGTGAAAGCTGCCAGGCCCTCAGCTGGGCTGTCTAGAGCAGCAAATAGACTCTAAGCAAATATGAAAAGACTCCAGCCCCCCTCCGGGCTCCATCCACACCTCAACTTTCTTCTCTGGAGGCATCAAACACACACTGCATCTTTGTTTTCCCTAGCTCAGGAGTGAGAGCAGCACAAACTCAGCAGACTCCTAACACGTCTGCTAAATACGAAGCAGGCACTGCAGGTCCCCAGAACCGCAGAGATGACAAAGTCACTCCAACTAGCTTGGCTCGCCGGGCCAGGAATTTTATTCAGTACCTGAGTAAAATAGACATCCTCAGCCACACTGCTTACACATTCAACTCCCAAGTATGCACACAGAATGAGATGCAATGAATGGGCCCGGTATTCATGAGATCCACCTAGAATCTAACTGCTCCCCGATAACACGGGCTGTTTTCCAAGTAAATAAAATGATGCAGCCCTGAATGAGAATTAAATGTACAATGCACAGCATACCCAAGGCAAAGTGCTGAGGTCAAAAATATTCTATGAGACCAACTCACAAAACATAATGGAAGTCAATAGATAATGAGATTTGATATGAAAATAAAATTATAGTCAACTAATGGATTTTAAAGCTCATACTGGGCAGCATAACTCTTACAAAGAAGAGAGTATTCCTATATTTGAAGTGCTTCCCATTCCCCACCCTCTCCAATTTTTCTGACAAAGTGAGACATACGTCTAGAAGTCCTAGTGCAGAGAACCCGGCAGTCCGATCCCACACCTATTTTACACTAGCACACTCGCCTACCAATTTAGCACAATGAGGCTTCATATTGATTTTCAATTTTTTTAAATATTCCTGTAAAAAAAATGACTCTAAGGAAAAAGTACCAGTTTAGACGTAATTTTCCAAATATGTAATACCTCACCCTTTAAAATAAAGTTTATACAAATATGTGTATTGACAACAAAGGGCATTCAAAGAACCACTTAGGACTTCCATCAGGTGTGGTGCTTACCATGCAACAAGAGTGTAATGCTGCTGCCCCTAACCTAAGTCTTCTCGTGTTCTTTATGCTTGAACAAACTGAAACACAAAATGGCACAATGATCTAACAATTAAACTCCCTCAGTGCAAGGTAAGAAGACTGGCTTCACTGTGGTTTCGTAGTTCTTCTACCATACAGTAGTTTACAAATTAGCATGCACAGCATTTTACAAAATTAGAAGGAAAAGGGGTGTGTGTGTGTGTGTGTGTGTGTGTGTGTGTGTGTGTGTGTGTGTGTGTGTGNTGTGTGTGTGTGTGTGTGTGTGTGTTGTATCATCCTATCAGAGCAATGAATAAGCTATTTTTGCTGGGTGCAAAGTCAGCATTCTGAGTGGAGGAATTAACACCATTATGTTAACAAGCTTAACATTTTAAGGACTTACTGATCTCTTAATTGTCTAAAGGGATAAATTTCCCAATCACCTTAGCAGCTCCCTTCCCCCTCCCCAGGCTTTTCCCAAGGGGACCATCACCTATCTGAAGTCTTACCCCAGCAGCCAAGGCTATGTACCTGGTGGGCCCTCTAGGGGCTCCTCCAAAACAAACAGGTGACCACAGGATTACTCTAAATAATCTAAAGAATTATAAAGCACCTGAACAAGTAGCAGGAAGGGGCCACTAAAACTCTGCTGAGCTAACATTAAAACAACCATTTTCACCAAGGACCTTAATATTAGAAAGGCCAAATGCTTGGAAGAGGCCACTAGTGTCCTTCTTGTGGTTCCAAATTAAATTAAAGAGAGAGGACATAAAGAGCATGCCTGGGGTTACACACACACACACACACACACACACACACACACACACACACACACGTTGAGACAGGGTTTCTCTGTATAACCTTGGCTATCCTGAAACTCACTCTGTAGACCAGGCTGGCCTTGAACTCACAAAGATCCACCTGCCTCTGCCTCCCTGGTGCTTGGATTAAAGGCATATGCCACCACCACCCAGCTTCTTTAATATATTTTTTTAAAAATGAGAATAAAAATTTCTTGAAGTATTTTCTCAACACTACATCAAAACAAATAATATGGCAGAGTGCCATTATTCTCAGAGTGATGATTTCTTAAGAAGTCATGGGAGGCATGATGGGAAACAAGCCCTCAATCCACATTTCTGACCACTTAGAACCCACCCATGACCAATCTGTCACAGTGACAGGAGATTGCTGAGACACAGGGATTTCTGTGGATCCTTCAGAAAACCCTACCAAGCTCACTAAGCCTGGCCCAAACACGATCACTTCCATTCTGAAAAAACTGATCATACAGGAAATAGACCACCCTGCCTGGAGCATCACACAGTCTGTTCCTCATCTGTGCTGAAGGAATCACAATGCTTTCCTGTAGACTGACTTTGGACTAATGTGTCTAGTAACAAAAACACTACAGCAGATCCACACATACAACTTCCTACAACAATCTGCTGTCACAAACACTGTGGTAAGAGTGTCAACAGTTTCTAGGACATCAACTTAGTATTGATGGTAAGCTGGCAAGATGGCTCAACAGATGAAGAAAGGCATTTGTCACCAAGCCCAAGGACCTNAGTTCAATTCCCAGGAGCCATACGATGGAAGGAAAGAACTTCCACAAGTTGTCCTCAGACCCCCTATGCATGCACACATATACACAAAATAAATAAATGTAATTAAGGTTGGTGGGAACACAGATCAGAACAGAGNATAGCTTCAGAAGGCACTCCAGCAGCATCTGTGACAAGCATGCCTAGCCTCTCATGAGAAGGGCTCCATCTAGGAAGGGCAGTCATACACTCTAAATATTAAATCAGCCCACTATGCTGTCCAGAATGAAAGGCAAGGCATCCAAACATAACAAGCCTCCCTCCTCTGGAGCCCATGCTTGCACCTGACCTTGGCAAAGGTGTGGAGTCCTTATGCAAGCTGATTTGGCCTCGGTCCCTGAACTCAGCCATGGGGACTCTACAAAGCACAGCTGAGCATCACTTCACAGTGAGAGAGGGCCAAGAATGAACGTTAAATAACCATGACACCCCTCTTATGGCTCAGTAGATCCTACGAGGAGTGGAAGGAACGAAGAAGCCCTGACTGTCAGCTCTTCAATGATACCGTGACAATGACAGAGAAGTCCTCCGACAACTGCTTGGTCAGGCAAGAACAGTTCGCCTTACAGCAAGAATGACCTGGGTGTAAAATCCATATCATGAGCAAACTTGTCTGTGTCTGGGGAGCTAGTTTTCTGTTCGGTTACAACAACTTGGGAGGGTTCCCATGTACCTCAGTTCAGTTTCCCATCATGTTAACATCCTGCGTTATTATGATACATTTGTCACAACTAAGAAACCAACCCAAGGACATTACTTCCAGCTGAGCTGCACAGGTTAGCTGGCATTCACTTTTCTCTGTCTGATGTCCCTTTTCTGTTCGGGGTCAGGTTTCCTATGCAGCCACCATGTCTCCCTAGCCTGCTCTAGTCTGCAAAAGTTTCTCAGACATTCCTTGTTTCCGATGACCTCAGCAGCTGTGAGGAATGCCAACTCAGTGTTCTGGAGACTATCCTGGTGGAGGACAAAGCCGACGGTTGAGCTTTCCCTGTGCCTAAAACAAGCTTATGGGTTTCAGCAGGAAGACCACCATTTGGCTTGGAACTTACACATCCCCTCCACCAGTAAGACCCACATGCTGAAGGGTTAGTCACTAGCTTGTGGCTGGGGGATAGCGGAGGTGGGGCCTACTAGCAGGAAGTTAGGTAATGGGGGGAGGGGCATGATCTTGAAGGGAATATTGGAACTCCAGGCCCTTTCCTGCCTCTTTCCTTCCCCACTCTGCTGCCCCACTGTCATGAGGTAAGTAAGCAGCCTCCACTAACATGTATTCCTTTCACATGTATGTACAGGTTACCACTTACCAGAAGTAATAGAGCCAAGGGACTTTGAACAGAAACTGTGAGCCAAAAGCATCTTTTGCTCCTTTAAAGTTATTTACACAGAGCTAGAAGACCAGCTACACAACGTGACATCTTATTTGGCGTGCCTGCTACCTTCCACCACAGAAGAGGAGCTTAAAAATTATTTATTTTGATTTTATGTATATGGGTTTTTGTCTGCATGTNTATCTGTGCACCGTGTGTGTTCAGTGCCCACAGAGGCCAGAGAGGCTTGGGAGCTGCCATGTGGATGCTGGGAATTGAACCTGAGTCCTCTGGAAGATCAGCCAGTGCTCTTAACTGCTGAGCCATCTCTCCAGCCCTAGATGAGAGCCTTGACTGACAGGTAGCATTGCTCACTATAAAATCCTTTAGGACCCCTCTCTATATTCCACTCTTTGCAAGAAGTCCTTAGGAAGAACTATTCCCATCAATGACATGGGATTCCTCTCTATGGGAAATTTAGCACATTTATTTCTATCAATCCGGGCTCACGGACACTTGTTTTATATTTCATTTATAATGCAATTAACATCAATTAGCCTGTTGTTCCACTTGTCCCAGGTGGTTCATAGAAACAATTTTAAGACGGTACCAGTGTCCTGAAAGTCCCCTACTGCTTTGTACTTTCAACACACCCATACTTTCTGCTTCTCCAGAATGCTAAGGGTTAACTATACCTTCCTAAAATTCCTATTTGTAGAAGTCCTAGGCCCCAGTATCTCAGAATGTGACTGTATTTCATATTTGTATCATGGGGGACACTAAAGTCACCCTGGAATAAGGTGGGCTCAATCAAAAATGCTTAGTGTCCTCCTAAGAAGGGCAAATTTAGAGAAAGCCATGTGANGTGTAAGACAGAGATNCGGGTGAGGCTCCTACAAGCTAAGGAATACCACAGCTAGTCAGGAAGCCAACAGAGAAGGAGGGAGAGGTGGTGCTGTAGCACCAGAAGAAACCAGCCCTGCNAACACCTTAGACTCCTGGCAACTAGGACTGTGAGGCAATAATGCTGTCTGACCCACTCAGTGGTGGTACTTTGTCATGGTGCCCTATGTAAATCAATAAATAAACAGGCTGACGTCACCTAGCTCTGCATTTCAGTTAAAAGACAGTAGTTAGTATAAAAAAGAAAGCGGTGTAGAGGGCCACTCTAACAAAATCTTGGAAAACAGGTGCAGGTCGACATAACGCAATGTTTAGCATTACATTTGATGGGAACACGGCTTNGGGCAGTGTTTTCAGATGCCCTGATTTCTTAAAGAGCTTCCAGCCACCTGCAGCTCAGTCCTCTGCTGCTGCCAAGCACACCTGTGAGGGACAGCAATAGCCGCGCTGCTTGTATAATCACTATTCTCCCAGCATGCCAAGTACCAGCTCTGGGAAGCCAAACACTTCCCAGGTGCCCTTCACAGTGACTCCACAGGGGGCTGACAATGAGCCCTTGANTCACAGTGGCCCTGGCCAGATCAGGTTAGTTCAGCATTTTGGTATCTGTTTGTGGCTGGCTGTTCCACTTCCATCTTCCCAAAGTCCCATCANCAAGTGGCCTGGTGCACAGAAATCCATTGCCAATGACTGGGCATGGCCCAGCCTCAGGATCATTTCATACACTATCGGCTCCTCCAGCAAACTCTTCCAAAGGCACGGAGAGAGCAAGGTGCTCTCTGGAGTCAAAACATGCCTGTCACCTCACTCCATACTCAGCGACCTTGACGGACTTGAAATCTAAGCACTTGCATGGGTAACAATGGAAAGTCCACTGTGTCCTCCACCCTCAGTTAACTGGGAGAAAGGGAAGTTATTTTTACTACAAAAACTCTGGTTCATCTGTATTTTTATGCCCGTATTAAACCTCAAGTGAAGTCATTAGGCTATGCCCAGCTCACACTACCTCTGGCCTGAGTATATTCCATTTGTAAACCCCAGAGCTCTGTTATAATCCTTCAAATTATTAAATAACTGCAGTGCTTCCCTTGGGGTCACATTTGCCAACAAGACANTGGCCTAAATGAACCAATGACATGACCCAGTGAATTACACTTATATCTTTAACTTGCTAGAAGCAAACGAGTGTGACATACTTCTAGGGCAGAAACTAGAGAAACAAGTGGAGTAGGGGGTCAGAAACTGTGAATGTGGAAAATATTTTATTCAACAATTAGTGCTAGGCTCCCCACCAAGCCCATAGAGGAGCAATTCTCTACTCCAATCCCAGTTTCCATTTCAGGAGTGGTTACAATCACAAGCAGAAAGCCAAGCATATGGCTCTGTCCTTCTGGACATTTCTACAATGTAGGCTAGGCTGCTCTGGAAAATCCCATTTTTTTCCTCCTTCAGCTATATGACCTCAAGTTGTCATTTCAAATAAAGTATGCTTCCACTGATTTTTATGAACACAGACAAAAGCTGCTACAACCTTGGTTTCCCCCAGTCCTTAAAAAATACCCTTGTGAACCAACTGTAGTTGCTATGGAGGGTTATTTGTTTCTAAGGCAACAGCGTATATCTAAGTACTAATGGCCTGTCCTTTTGCCAGGCAACAAACAGCCTTGTGATGCAAGTGCACCTGTCTCGGCTACTCGTTACTATGGAGACACTCCAGTTGCTATGGCTACCATCACGCTAATCGCCTAGCAAAGGCAGACATACAGCAGTCTTCTCATAGAGCCCAGCTGCTCCTCCTGTCTCTTGCCGGAGACTGATTGTCTAGGGCCTGTGATGGAATGCACAAGAACTTCATTAGTGCCACGTCAGAGGCTCACTTTGTGTGCCCTCCTGCAGAACAAACATCAGAACAGAAAAATCTGCAAGCAGACTGTAAAATTCCCTGGGCTTCTGACATTAGGCCATTCCCAATTAACATAAATGTCTACTCCAGGGGCAATTTCTTTTAACTGGATAGTTACAAAAGAAATGTTGCTACATGTCTTTTAGAATTTCTTGGTAGGGGACTGGAAAGATGGATCAGTGATTAAGAGCACTGGCTGCTCTTCCAGAGGACCCAGGTTCAATTCCCAGCACTGACACTGTGGCTCAAACCATCTGTAATGCCAGTTCCAGAGGATGTGANACCCTCTTCCAGCCTCCANACACCAAGCGTGTAATGCAAGACATAAATGGAGGCAAAACGCCCATACACATAAATAAACAAAATGATTTTCAAAAACTTTCTTGGTAGGGTTGATGGCAAATCCAAGCACCATGAGTAGCTAAGACTCCACACTTTGAAATCAGGTTGTTTGCTTTATATGGCCCTTTCTTCTAACCTCGCACTAACATGCTTCTTCAAACCATGACAATCTACTTAACGCGCCCCCCCTCCCATTATATATTTGTAAAAATGCACTCATGACCTCAATCTCATGACAAACAGACAAGTGAGGAGAAGTGGCCACTCTCAGAGCAAACACTTGGTAACCACAACAAACCCATCACTGAGGAGCCTGTCTACATGGAAACGGGGTGACAACAAGCAAGTGAGCCTTCGTTCAACATCTGTATAGTCAGGCCATGGGAAGGTGGTGTCACCTGTTTGCCTCACCGCTCTTACCCCAACAAAATGTGACACACAGAGATATGGAAGCTGTCGACTTCCCTTGTAAATGTTTCTACCCAGGAAGACATTATTTTACCTACCAGGAAGGCTTCTGGAGACACACGCCCCTGGAGCAGCAGAAATGGTAAGCCTCACAGGAAATACATCAATGGATGTGGCTCCTACTCGTACTTAACTTTTTTCTCATTTATCTGCAGTTATTTTTAAAAATCCCATACAGCCTACTAAATTAGTTTTAGAGCCTGACTCTTCTAGAATAACACAATTCCAGGAGACTTAAGAGAAAAAAAAAAATCTGATAGTCCAATTTACTTACCTTTGATAAGCCTGAGGGGTGGGAGGTGGGTGGTAAGGTGTCTTTTTCAAAGCCTGAATTAGATTTTGTCTATACTCTGGGTCTATGCACCACAATGACCCTTTCCCAATACTCTGCAAAAAAAATTAAAACGAAAACATATTAATACAGNATTATTAATTATATTACTATAGTACAGAGTGTTCTGTAGTAGGCAAATACATGGCTATACTATAATAGTTACTATATATATACTAGTATATATAACTATATACTAGTTACTCTTAAAAGCCTCCTGTTATTTGGTACTGATTTCCCAGACTTAAATGTCCTCTGACAACAGGACACTATAAAGTGCTTGTTGATCTTTTTTGCACTAAGTTGGACAAATCATGCTGGTACAATAATACAATTTTCATATCTGAACTACCCAAATACAAGAATCTCTATTTTTCAGTATGAATTTGGAAGAACATACATAGTCTCTTCCAAAAAAAATCTATAATTTGGCTGACATTCATGTTAAGAGTACTGAGACAACCTCAACCATTTCTGCTCTAGAAACCCCAGCTGGTTTAAACCACATTATACTGGCATGATTTTACAAAAATGAAAAAGTAATCCACTCATTGTTTTTTTGGTCCCCCACTCCAAGTTGCTCACAAAAGAACATTTATGCTTGGAATGGAATTTATAATTACCTTCCCCCAAGAAACAAAAGACTTCAGGCAACAATAGCAAACCTAAGCCAGAATCCAATGTATTTTTTATTATTTGGAGGGGGGGGGGTCTTCAGTTCACAACAATCTGCTCCAGTCTCTAGGAATCTTTAGAAGAGGTCACACTTTAAAAGTGTAAATTGGCTAAAACTGTTCCCTGGGGTGGGGAAGGGAGCTTCCCCTGAAGGCCGCTTTTGGGCCGGCTGGAGGCAATGGGTCAAAGATCAGCATATTACTTTAAAAGTGGATGGGNTGGGCCTTAAATGGTACCAGGAACAGCAGCTTCCACTGCCCTGCTTTCAAATGGGCCAGTGTACCCAAACCATTTGATAAAATCATTTGTAAATATTTACTGATTTGGAAAGAAAAGCANCTAAATTACCTAGTCCCACACCCACCCAACCCAGGCTTCCCAGAGAGCTTCTCATTCTCCTCCAGGAAGCCTGGTGGTGTCTTCCAAAGTTCAGAAAAACAAACAAGAAAACCTTTCTTGTGGTTCTTTTTGGTTTCTTTGTGTAGCTTTGGAGCCTGTCCTGGAACTCACTCTGTAAACCAGGATCGCCTCGAACTTACAGAGATGCACCTGCCTGCCTCTGCCTCCTGAGTGCTAGGACTAAAGGCGTGCACCACCAGCGCCTAGCTCAAGAAAACCTTTTAACACAAGGAAGAAAGTACAAGAAAATCCCACCGAAGGACGAAGATTTTTTTTTTTTAAATTCTGCACTTCACCACTTCACCAAATAGCTCTCATAAACCTTAGGCATTCACAGCACACGTTAAGATAGTTCTCAAGTCTCAGGAATAACAACACAATTAGAATGAACTGTTTCTTGTGTACTGGGGACAGGAGAGTCCTACAAAGCTATGGTCAAAGGAACCACCCCAGTCACCCAGTCTCAGAGCATTAATGCTAAGGACATACACGCAGGATTTAGTCATCTGAGCAACTATAGACCCAAAACTCATCAACCTAGACAGCCTTTCTTTTCAAGTTCAAAGGGCTTGACCCAGTCTTTCCAAGGAAAGCAGACCCTGAATCCTCCATCTCTTCCTGTGGAAAAAGCTGAATGGTGTGCTTTAAAGAAAGCCACAAGGCAAGGAGGAGTGGGCAGGTGTGGAGAGGGCTAGAAAGACAGTGAGTTACCAAACTACACTGAAGTAAAAGAAGCCACCAAAGCAGGCTAGCTCTTCAGCCTCTTCCGTCAAAGGCTCCCAGTTGAGCCCATGGCCAGGAGACCAGTGCACAGCACACCTAAGCTAAGGGGAAGGCCATAGTCAACACTCAGTAGAAACACTTCTGCAAGGAGATGGTCCGAGCAGCAGGAGCCCAAAGGCCTTTGTTTTCATCAAGATGGCTTTCAAGGCAGGGCAGTTTAATCTTTCATCTGAAAACACTCACAACAAAGCAATCAGGGCCCAACCAGCCTCCTGGGGTAAGCAAGTATAAGCTAGGAATGTGGTTTTCCCAATCCCAACTCAAGTGTCCTGTTTCTGATGCTGTGATACTATTTAAAGATTAGATGGAATAAACCCCAGATTTGTGCAGAAAAATCCCCCAGTAAGTGATCCAGCTCCAGAGAGGAAGGCTGAAAAACAAGAATGGGTAGACTGTAACCACATAACCATTCCTATGTGGCCATGGACAAGTCACGGTGCTAGAGAAAGTTGTGGCTCTCTCACGGGTGAGAGACAGGCAAACTCAGAGATGGTGTGATTTACAAAACCCTAACACAGTGGCCATGCCTGCAGGTACCCAACAAGTAAGTGACAGGATAAGATATTGAGGAGATCTTAACAAAGAGAACATGCCTGACTAGACATGTTCCATTACACTAAATCTGATAGGCTTCTTTTAGTCCAACAGTGACATGGGAGGAGTTCTGTATGTTGGTAAGATTTTTAGTATTCTAACATAACCCCCTTTCACCATTCTATCTGCCTCCTAGGCACCCTCCACACTAAGCTCTGGCCACTGTAACTTCTCTATTCAGGAAGCCACCACCACTGACAATCACCCAGCTTCTAGAACTTTCCTTTTTGGAAAAGGATGATGATCATCAAACTGACGTTTCCAACTTTTTAGTCAGTACGCGTACTAGTGTTCGTGAACAATCTCAGGCTTTGGATCCTAAGAAATCCTAAGAATCCTTTGGACTCAGCAGAGGTCTGGGATTGCTAGTGCTTGTGTGTTAGGGGATTCTGTGATTGTTTTTCTGACCAGACAGGCACTGATTGAAAAGTAATGTTGTATCTTACACCGAGAACTGCAGGCATTCTACAGAAGAGAAAACTAAATGCAATGCTTCCTGGGTATGCACTCATGGGGGCCCTGTCAAAGCCTCCAGTGGCTCTAGGGTAAAGCATAAATCACAAACCTTGGGGTTCAGGGCAGTGGGAGAGGCCAGCACACCTCATTTCCAAGCCCTCGCTTTGGTTTCATGTGGTAACTCACGTGGTTTAGTTAAAAACTTCTGAAATGGAAATGTACAGGGGACTGAGCACTCATATACTGAATGCCTCATGCAGAAGGGGGTGTGATTTGATTATCGTTGTGTAATCAGTCAGAGTCAGAACATTCACAGAATCTCTGCGTGTCATTTGAAGACAAGAATGCAGACCTTTTTAATGGAAATAACTGTGAGGATCATGCACCATTAATGTTAAGGAATTCAAACAATAAAACACATCACTTAGA
>LZPO01027366.1:355499-388197 GCA_001675575.1 Neotoma lepida
GTTTATTGTAGGTATAAGGGAGAAAACAGCCAGAGGCATCTGGACGAGTCCAGAGTGAACATGGCTAGTCGGAGCCAGGTCATGAGAACAGAGAGAGGTAGGAAGAGCAAGAAGGAGCTGCTAACCAAGAGAAGTCTGGGCCAAGGGACTGGTGTAGCCAAAATGACTAAGCTATACAGGGGCAGAAGGGCTGGGGGGAGGGAAAGCCCAGCCCAGAGATTAAGGTACGGGGTGGGGTATGCCAGCCAGGAAGACCCTATAACAGGCAGGGACTAACGGATGCTGGAAGAAGCTGGCGGCCAGCGTCAGCTTTGATATGTCAATAGGCACCTCAGTTTGTTCTGGGTTTGAGANCTAACAAGGTCACACTGAACCTACGCCAGCTTCCCAGTACTAACCCTGCCCAAGTCTTGCCTCTCAAAGACAGGAGTGAGCCCCATCCTCCAAAAGCTGCCTGGGGACCAGAGCACAAGTGCCTCTCAGAAATAACAAGCTATTACTAAACTCAACAAAAGTGCCTTCAGATGCTCAGTAAACTGAGGTCATACAAACGTTGTATCATCAGGAACAAAGGAGTCAATACATTCAAAACTCCAGAGGACTCCGGCCAGGCCCTCCATTCCGTACCAAGAGTCCATCTGACTCCGGCTTTCACAGTTGTACAGGCTGGATCTTGTGACTTCATGCTCCTACCCAAAGGACTGTCTGTGGAAGAAGATGCTCCCCAAATCAGAGCTGCCCTGACTCCACACAAGGCACCTTTACTGAATTTACCTCTTTAGAGATGCTGGACTACGAGCGTACTCTGGAGTGTTATGCAAGCCATTATCTAGGAAGCAAAGACCATCCTANAGGTTCAGCGCACTGACCTTGGACAGGACAGCAGAGGCCAGTCAGGGGAAGCAGGTGACCCTGCACGGTGGGCACTCAGCACTAGAAGACTACAGAGGTCAAAGCCTAACCTAGAAGCACCCCAAAAGCAATCCAGGATGTAGTGAATACACAGTGAGAGGAAGGATGCCTCCCCAAAAATTCAATAACCTGGACTTTGGCAGGGTAATTTTCTGAGTTTCTAAAACAGAATAACACCTTCTAAAATCCACAAGTCAATAAAAAAACTAAGCCATTCTCCCGATCTTTCTGAGTTCAAGGCCAGTCGGGTCTACAGAGTGAGTCTAGGACAGGCTCCAAAGCTACAGAGAAACCGGGTCTCAAAAAACCAAAAACCAAAAACCAAAAAAAAAGGATCTTGCTGAGGAACTCAACTTAGCCCTCAAGTCCCACTTAGGAAAATAAATGCAAAGCACCCTGGGAACTCCAACAATGAGATCATGTGACTAAGCTCCTGTCTGAATGTGTCATTTGTAATCCCGTGTGGCTGTCTCCAAAATGCTGAAGATAAGTATCGCCCATGATCTGCTGTGGCCCAGAGGTACGGGACTTGCCCATTTGTCAATCGTGGAGCTCCCCGAACAAGCCTTCACCTCTCCACACCAGGGCAAAATAAACAGCACTAAGTGTATCAGCCAAAGATTTCACACAGNAGGGAGNCCAGCCAGGACTGCCTTCAGAAAACTCAAAGTAGGTAACACGATAGCCATCTGGCAATCAACCACAACTGCAGAGACCACAAGCCTGTCCTCACAGAGGCAGAGAGAGAGAGTGACAGCTACCNAGAACCAAAAGGAGAACTGACAGACAGTTCAGAGGTCCAACCTGTCTAGACCAGGAACTTTCGGAGACCCAACTCCACCTAACGTGTCTTAGACCTGTGATAAAGAGACATCACTAAGAAATGTAGAGAAAGTGGAGGGGGCAGAAATGACAACCCCTCTGGTCGATGTACCAGACTACAACATCTGGCCAGATGTGTNTGCATACTATGGGGCCTGCACGGTGACAGCTGGTCTTAGAACTNCAGTAGGAAAAGAGGAAGATACTTGATGGCATTGTCCNAATCTAAGCCCTTAAGACCTCATGTTCAGAAGAGCTGGCTCCCACCTGCTGACCGTACAACACAGGAAATGGGAGAGCCAGCATGCCCCAAGGACTTGCCCGAGATCACTGAGCTGGTCCACCCAAGTCAGCTCTAGAACCAGGATCTTCTGACACCGGGCCAGCACACTAAATCACCTATATTTCCCTACCATCCATCTGCGCAAAAACCCAGGGACAGCAGTCACTCCTTTACCCTCCTAGAGCATGACCCAAGGTGCAAGGGCACAGGCTACCTTACACACCACTACCTCTAGGTGGGCTCTGCCACTAGGCTGGAATTTCCTGGAGGCAGGGTCTACACCCTCATCTTCCTCCACTGTGCCTGACACAAGCCTGTTCTAATGCATTAGGACCACACTGGCTGAATGAATGCATGAATGAATGATGAGTTCTAAGAAGTTTAGGGTACCACTTAGGCGTCATACCAGTACTGTTACTTATGAGTCTCATTTCTGAGAAGGAATCTTCTCAAATTTATCGCTATAGACGGTAGAAGTCCTTAAAAATAAGCCAGAGACCAAAACTAATGAACACAGATTTCATCAAAANAGATATTCAGGTAAAATTTGAAAACAACAAACAAACAAAAAAATACTTCCATAGGTCACACTTGCCTTTCCTTCTGAGAAATTTTAGAACTCTCCACCTAATACCAGAAAGAACAAACACTCCCTGTGCTTGNAGGAAGGACCCGTGTGCATTTCACCAGTCACTACGTGCCAATTCACAGGTGACATGACACCACACACAGACTCGGGCAAAGANTAACCTTCCAGGACATCCTGTGCAATTAATGAAACAAAGAATCACACGAGTTTGAGCAGTCTCACAGGTCACAACAGAGATAATAAATCACTTACAAAGACAGAGGACATTTGACAAGTCCATGGAAAGATATACAAAGGAAAATGAAGCACATGGAAATATCACAAGGTAATGTCCTTCCCCAGTTAATCAGAGTCCTTAAAGAAAGGGAGAGAAAAAAAGGACCAGACTGAGGCAGGAGAGCCGGTCCTCTGCACAACCGTTTGTATAGGTGTTTAGCAACTGCTTTCCCTCCACAGACCTTCGACTCTTCACACATCAACCTACATCACCCTCTAGGACCACAGCAAAACTCCACTAAAGCCTCAGAGAGAACGTCATCAGCCAAGAGGTGTTTACTGTACACCATTTCATTTTAACAGGGGCAGACTACTGGGGTCAGCTACACTAAGAAACTGGTACACGGAAGGGGCCCGTTCTACACACCATCGTCTGAACCACCTCTTTTCTCCCAGCTATGAAATAACTCTTACACCAGCACAAGCAGCACTGCATCTCCTTGTGGGTAACCGTGGCAAGTATGGCAGTGACGGAANCAAGAAGGAGGAAGGTGTCAGCCATCAGAGATAGAAAGACGTTGTTAATCTGGACAGACCCATAGGATCAGAGGTAATGGTGTTAAAAAAAACATCCACCAGAAGCAGTGCTCTAATAAAAAAAAANACCAGAAGCAGTGTTGTGTAGGGGGAGAAACTCCTACAGAGCTCTCCTTCTCCTGTGTGTGACTGTCAATGCTCAAGTGTTCCAGAGTTCAACTTACATTTTATAAAATGCCTGAATTAACTACTGTGCTTCTCCATTATGTCATATTTCATGAGGACCTACCATCTGCCAAGTTCCATACTGGGTCTCATACACAAGAGGGACTNAACACAGAAACATTTCCTACCCTCAGTCTCCGGCGGGGAGAGAAGTTCAAGGAAGGGACAGATAACTCACTGCAAAGTAAATGTTGTAAAAGAATGGACAGACTATATGGGAGCAGATTAAATTAACTATGGGAGAGATGGGCTGGAGAGCTGGCTCAGCAGATGAGAGCTTGCTGCTCTTGCAGAAGACCTGAGTTTAGTTCCTAGCACCCACAGTGGGTGGTTCACAAAAGCCTGTAACTNCAGTTCCAAGGAATCCAACACCCTCTTCTGGCTTCCAGGGTACCCCTCCCACACACACACGTGCACTTACATATATGCACATGTACACACAAATAATAATAAAATAAACTTTAAATAAACTGGGTCTAAGCAAGATTTGGCAGAGGTGTGGGGTCAGCTGAGTTTTCTAAGCGGAGATGTGGCTTCTAACGGGGTGAGGGGGGAGCGCATCCAGGCAAAGGCATAGCATGTGTAGCCAGAAGTCAGTGCCNCTAGGGAGTCCTGATCACAGCAGAAGGCCTGGAGATTCTAAAAGACTAGGGAGAGATGACGGAATCCAAGCTTCCTTCAAGTGGGGGCAAGCAAGGGGTACCGACCAATAAGAGATCAAAGAGGCGCGTCCATCGAATGCCACAGAAGAACTTTTTTTAAAAATTCTAATTTGAACAAAGCATTGAGAATTTTGTTGTTGTTAAACCATCAGGTACATTTTGACACTAAGATTTTGTATGACAAACAGGAATGGAGCTGGTGTTACAGTTGCTTTGTGGCTACATGTGTCTTTAAATCCTCTTGTAATATAGATGTATGCTGACAGTGATGGGATGGCTCAGATCTGCTGTAAAATAATCTAACTATGGGGCTGAGGAGGGATGGGAAAGTCAGAACAAAACCACATAGCTTACAGCTGATGATACATATGATATTTACATTAATCCTTTGAGAGTTACACTGTACATTACAGGTCACTGGACATCATGAAAATCTTACCTAATTNAAGACAGCACTCGGAACCCCTCAAGTTTCTCCTTGTTCTACAAANTTCAGAATAATCATTTGAGGAGCTTATAAAGATAGATTTCTAGGGCTAGGAGGGGGGTTCAGTCACTAAAGTGCTCACTGCACAAGCACGAGGACCCAAGTTCGGTTCCACAGCACCCATGTTAAAAATGCAATATGGTGGCACAAGCCTATAATCCCTACATCAGAGAGACAGAGACAAGAGGATCCCTGGGGCTCTCAAGTAAGGCTGACTCAGCAAGCTCCAGGTTCAGTGAAAGGCCTTGCCTCAAAACACAAGGAGGACAGCAATTGATAAAGACACCTGAAGTCAACCTCTGGCCTCCACTCAAGTGCACACACAGAGAAAATGCCCCGTTCCCATGCAACAGCTCCAGGAGTTCTCACTAAGTCCATGAAGTCTGCCTTCCTGGATTATCCTGGCTCTATTATTCTAAAAGCTGCTGATGTACAAGACACAGCACTCCAGGCAACAGAGAGCACAAGAGGCAGTGTGCTGAANCATTCTGGTGGCACTGTGATGGGTGCAAGGGGACACGGGAAAGCGCAGGCAGATGATTCGAAGAACAGAGATGAGGGACAGTGTACTAGGGAGGGAATGGAGAGTCACTCAGGAGGCAGAAGCAAAGGACTTTAATAAATGATCAGGTAGGGACTGAAGACAGAAGCATCCAAGGTCACCCCAAAGCATCCCACAAGAACCCGAGTTACACACTCTGTGTCCTCCATGGCACTAAGCCCAAAAACCTCCATATTCTAAGAACTCAGTAAATGCTGTTGAATCCCAAAGAACAAAAAGGTTATCATCACTGTACTCACCTACAACGCCAAAGAAAACCAACCCCTGAACCTACAAGCTACTAAACCCAGATGCCGGTGCTGAGAGGGGGCTCATTCCATTGCTCCATATATCACAGGAACAGCAGATGTTAACGGATTCACACCAACACTACAAATCCACAATCAACCAAAANAAGAATCATTAAAGAAAAATAAGAACAAAACATTTAAAATAAGAAACAAGCTCTCAAAGACTTTTTCCTGGTTTGAATAGAAATCTGGTCCATACACTCAGTCTAAATGTAATATCTCCATCAAACTTCTTTTCCCTCAGGGCTCAGAGACCCTGCAGAAGAGGAGACAAAAAGTGTAAGAGCCAGAAGAGACAGAGGACACCAAGAAAACAAGGCCCTCTAAATTAACAGAATAAACACACATATGAACTCACAGAGACTGAGGCAGTATGTGCAGGGCCTGCATGGGTCTGTACCAGATGGGGCCCTAGAGCTAAAAGGAGAAATGGACATATGCCCCCATCCCTAACCTAGAAGCTATCTCTAATCGATGGCTGCTTGCAAATGAAAATTTGACTTCCCCCAAGGGAATCTCACTGGGGAAACAAACTACTCTTAAGGGTAGGCTACATGTCACCAGCAGATGGCCAACAGAAAACAAACTCAACAGCATCTTTGGAGGTTCCTTGTCTCTCATAATGTCATTCCTTTTTTAAAAATTATCTTATTTTTTTATATTTTCATTTTATTTTATATATTTTTTCTTCTCTCTTTTTACCCTACAGGGAGGGCCTTTGTGTATATATTGTGGCTTCCAGTGTGGTGTTTTTGCGGGATTGCTGAGTGTGTGAATGAGTGTGAACGAGTGTGTGAATGAGTGTGTGAACGAGTGGGTCTCCATTTCTTGTGTCTTCTCGTGGGCTCTTTTCCTACTGTTTGTTTGCTTTGCCCAATTCTGATGTGGTAGTTTTTGTTTTATTCTATTCTATTTTATATTATCCCTTGGAGGCCTGTTTGTTCTCTTATGAGAGACAGAAGAGGGGTGGACCCGGAAGGGACAGGAGGTAGAGAGGAACTGGGGGAGTGGAGACAGGAGAGGTAACTGATCGGGATGTGCTGTGTGGGAGAAAAATCAGTTTTCAATAGAAGGAAAATAGATTACAAAAAAAGAAGTAAAGAAAAAGAAAAGAAATCTGGTCCATACTGGTTAACTCTATGGGACAGCNTTCAGTAGCAGCTGTGGTCTTTTCCTCCATGAAATTATTGACGTAGAAGAAGTAGCTAAGGCACCAGGGAATCACCATTATGTCACCCTGCACGAAGGTCCCTAGCCCTGCGGCCTTCAGGATGGAGCCCTAGCTCCTCAGTACATCATTCAAGAGGTTATAGCATACCTTGGCCCCTTTCCCACAGAAACCATCTGCCTCAAAACTGAAGAAAGACTCCGAAGGCAGCCCAGAGCCTGGCTGAGTCATTGATGCTCTCTGAACCTCTGATTCCCCTGTGTAAAAAGCCCGTGCTAGCTAATTTACAGTTGCTGGGAAGCTGTGAGACCCTAAATACAAATGGCTCTCACCATTCCAAAGAACCCCCAACAAACCCCTGTGGAAGTTTCTGCTCCCAATCTCACACTCAGTGTCATTTCCACCTCTATGCCCAAGTCAATGCTGATGGCCTGAGGGACATCCTCTTTTGTCACCAGCCCCAGTGCTGACCCTCAGAAGACGGCAGCTAATGCCATCCTTTCTTCTCCACAGGCCCTTCCAGTAACACTGCTATCCAGGATGGGCCATTCGCTCCTCCAAAGCTCCAACCCACGTAACTCTGGCCACTGGCCAACACCTTGGCAATCACCCAATGCCTTCCCGGTCTGTTTTAATTTTCACCCAGTCTCGACAACCAGAGTTTTGTGAAATCTCTGTATCACTAGTCTCTGGCATAGAAAAATCAATCACATTTCTCCCCATTTTGAAAATAGTATGATGACATGGGTCTACACAGTGGTCAAGACAATTGCTCAATCTCTTGATCTGGAAAATTAGGACAATGTGTATTAGACAGCTGGCATTTATTCCTGCCTGGCCTCGAGTTCCTAATTTCTCAGAGTCACTCAACCCCGTGACTATGGGACATTTGAGGGCAGCTGGCAGGAGGAAGGAGACACCAAAGAAAGCTGTGGTTGCTGGGGGACAGCTATTGCAGGTCTATGGAAATGAGAGAAAAGTGAAAGCATCACGGGCATGTGACTTAGTTTCCTTTTCAGTTGCAAACAATTAGAGAAAAAGGGTTTTAGGGGAAAGGAGGGTTTACCTCATCTTCCAATTCCAGGTCATAGTCCATCATTACAGGGACTCCAGTGGCAGGAACTGGAGGTAGCTGGTCATATCCACAGTTAAGAGCACAGAGAGAATGCCGTGTAAGTGCACAGCTGGCTTTCTCCTTTTTATCTAACCCCGGACTCCAAGCCTAGGGAATGGTGCCACCCATAGTGGGTAAGTGTTATCGAGACAATCCACACATGCACGCCCACAGGTAACCTGATCTAGACAGCCTATCACTGAGACTCTCTGCCCATGTGACTCTCAATCCCGTCAAACTGACCATTTAATCTAACCATCACTGCATTGTAAAGAACCAGGAGGGGTCTGGGGACAGTCCTAAAGTTCCTGGTGCGATAATATCCACCACCTACAAAAGCCCTGAGCACTAATGCCTCAAAAGTGAGTGTTGTGCTGTTGGTTTATTTCGGAAATAAAGTCATATTTTGTAGCCCAGGCTGGCCCTGAACCTGACACCCTCCTGCCTTAGCCTCCAGAGTTCAAGGATGACATTACAGACATGTGTCACCTAACAGACCTCACTCTACAGAGCCCCAGAAAGGCAACCTTCCCAGCTGCGATCCTGAATGCACAGACCTGGCCCTGTTCTGCCCTGGACTGGACACCTGACCAAGGATGAGAACAAGTCTTAGTATCTAAAACGATGACAAGCACACCACACAAAGATGAGGGTGGGCACCCGCTCACTGAGCACTGGAACTGGACCACTTATCACAGAGTTAGACACAGACGTTCCAGTACAGCAAGACACGGGTGGGAGTTGGCAGACATTGAGAGCCACAGTAGAGAAGCCAGGAGGCCAGACTGGATCCCCAGAGAAAAGCAGTGCAGAGTGTCCATGTGGTCACAGAAGGACAGGAGCAGTTCCAGCCACACAAGACCTGAGGTGAGCTGTGTTGCTCTTGGGCTCTGGCCTGTTGGACTGATTATTATATCCTTGGGATAGATGTTCTTTTACTTAACACCAACTGCGGTGGCTTTCTTTTCCTTGCGACCAAATATGCTCTGACTATAGCATTTTGTCAAAGCAAACAAAACCACTCCTCTAGGAAAACCCTCTTATAATCTATTTCAACTGAAAGCAACTACTTTTGTCTGATTTCAGCAACTACTTTTGTCTGATTTATTATCACAAGNGTGCCCTTCCTCCGGAAGAGGAGAGGGCTGCAACCTCTCTTAAAGCTAGGCTAGTTTTTTTACAGCCAGCCTGTGTAGCCCTTCACAATGCACTTGAACTAGTTTGGTCAGCTCACCCTCCACTCCAGGAAAGCAAGGGAGCCACCACATCAGTAACTCCGTTGCTAAGGCAACTGCTTACTTTCCATATCAACTGCAAACTTGTTGCTATGGAGACACGTATACAAGAAAAATCCTTCTCTGGCCAGGGACCAGATGGCAGGGAACTCACAGAAGTCTTGGGGTAGGGGACTTTGCTAAATGAGATGCTAAATGGATGTGTATTGGAGTGCATTTTCTCATCGTATCAGATACAGGACTACTCCAAACACATTTAGAAGTTGCATCCTTATTGCAGAAAGCAAAGAGCTGAGACAGAGGTCTGACTTCCTTCTGATTGAGAAGTAATTCAGGAATTTCCATTTCCAATACCTATCCATTAATGAGTCCCTAACTTACACCTGTACTCCAACTTCTCACTGAGCCTCAAGTTCACTTATCAACTTTGAACTTGACGGCTCTATTTCGATTATTTAAAAGCTACCTCACAAGAGAAAGAGAAAGACAAAAACATTGACAGTGGGCATGTTAGTGTACGCCTTCCATCCCAGCACTCGGGACGCTGAGGCAGACCGATTCCTGTGAGTTGGAGACTAGCTAGGGCTATATGGTCAGACTCTGTTTCTAACAACAAAACCCTAACTGAAACCGAACGCTGTCAAATTCCTCCCCTACCTCCCCACCCAAATGTGTCCCTATACCTGAGCCTATGGATTCTGATCTTGAAACAAGCCGGAATAACTGTCACCACTCAGGAGCCTCTAAAGGTAATTTCTCTGTTCCGGTCCCTTTAAATGTCTGGTCCTCCTGTCTCTAACACGCTTCCTGAAGCTGTCTTGCTACTCTTTGGACATTCCCAGCTGTTACCACCTCAGAGCCCTTGCAGGGTTTTATCCCGCTTGCCATCCAAGGCATGCCCAGTCAGTTCCTCTCAAAAGCCTCNTACATCCACTCCTTCCTACTGTGTTACCCTCCTTCACTTTCCTTACTGCATGCATCACTACCTGATACATAACCTGCCTGGCCCACAAACTGGGAGTGCTGTGTAACATGCGCAGGCCTCTTCATCTCCCACCCCCAAACTGTGGACCGTCTAGGAGATCACCCAGTTAGCCGTCATCCAGTGTCTGACAGTCCCACAGGCAGGTACAGCCTTCNTGAACCATTGCTGAAAAGAAGGGAGGCTACTCTCCTTCACAAATACAAAACCTAATTTGCAAACTAAGTGTTCTTTGAGGACTTCGGNGCTTAGCTGCAAACACTATCACCTCATATGACATCATCTACAGCTGATTCATCCGGCATCTCAGGACTTACACCGGCAGTGCTGACAGACACATCTCAGGACTTAGATCAGCAGTAGGGAGCTCTACGTCCTGGCTCTGTGCCAGGCAGCCTGAAGTCAGCACTCACATGATTTGACCTTTCTTTCTAAAAACAGCATATACAAAGGTCCCGCTACCTGGGTGTCTTCTAGCTAATGACATTAGTTAAAACACTTATAGGTCTTGTCCCCAGAGGAGGACAGCCACAGCCTTCCAAGAGACACTTCAAAGAGCTCCAGTAAGTGGAGGGGAACACTGGACTAGAGCCCCTAGGGTCCAGAGGAGACCCCCGCATACTCTAGGAGCTAGCTCTAAGGGGGAGAGATGCAAGAGCAGCCAGGAGCTCTGCCTGTATTTACTGCCTCCTGCTGAGTTCAAGGCACAGGTACTCAAACAAGCCCAGGCGGGAGAGCCAGTGCAAAATCAAAGGCTTCACTCTGTTCTCGGAACTGCCTGTAATCTCACGGAGCAAACTATCAAGTTATTATTAAAAGAACAACTTTAGGCACGATTCTTCAACGAGCTACTTCCTTGCTTTCCTTCTTGGCCATCTTGGCACACGTACCAAGCTACTGCTTTTGAAGATATTCATTGCAATTTAACCAGAATATCTTGAAGTAAAAACTCTAGTTAACTGGACCATTTTAAAGTGAGACTGGGTTGGCATCTTTACCTGTCCCTGCACCTGCACCCTTCCACTAGGTCCCCACTGTCATTGACAGAACCTTCCAGNCGCTTTCTTTCCTTTTATGCTGACACTGTCCCAACACCTCTCTTGTCCAGCAACATAAGTCTCAGCATCCAGACCTTTGTGACAGAAGATCCCATATGGCTTAGTAATAGAATCAACATTTTATGTGTGGGGGTATGTGCGTCACAATAAAACTACATTTCCCAGCCTTCCTTGTAGCTAAAAGAGATCATGTGAACAAANTATAGCCAATGAGATAAACAGGCAACATTATGGAGAAAGTCCTTGAAAACTGCTAATTCCACAGGACCCCCTTTGTATTTCCCTTCATCTCTGTGCTAGCTGGTGCCATCTTGGACCATAAAAGACTTGAAAAGAAACCAGCAACGCACTAAAAATAACAGCAGGAGACTCATCCTTGTGACAGAGGAATACTTGGCTAGCTTGCTCAAGTCAGTAGCACTTGCCTTTTCTGTAACAGCCGTGCCATAGCCTATCTGTTCCTATCGTAGGGCACACTAAGACTGCTCTGTTAACAACTGGAGCGTTTCCTTCCTCCTGGAACATTAACTTGCCCATCATTGTGTTTCCTCACCTCCTAAGGCCTCACTCTGCGAAGGAAAGCCTCCCTGGCTGTCTTAGCATGGTACCAATCAGGGCCCAGCATGCTTCTGGGACTACCGATGGCTTGTACGTTTTTATTCTACATTCTCCTTGGAATGTAGAATAAAAGAATCAAACCTCANTTTTTTTCTCGGACATTCAACATCACCTGAAGAAGCTGAAAAGGCTTCTGAAGAAGCTACTAGATCCAGGATACTAATGGCCTGTTATCAAGAAGGCACAACTGGAGTAAATACTGACGGTCTGAAAGAGGCCAGTGTGGGAGGAAATACAAAGGACCGACTAGTCAAGATATTTATTATGCACCGAGAGAAATCACAAGTAAATTAAAACTGGTGAAGCCAAACTGTCTACAAACACAGTGGCATCAAGATAAGCATTACAGTAGCAGCACACACTCCATATTTTTGTTTTGCGGGCTTTGTATTGTTTCAAGACAGGGTCTCCTGTAGCCTAAGCTGTGGTCGAGCTCACCACACACCAGAGGCTGTTCTCCCCCTACTGAGCTTCCAGCCTGTACCTCCCAGGTGCTGGGACTATGGGTGTGCACCAACTGCGCCTGGCCAGCCGTTAAAGGATTTTAAAATTTTCTGTTTCAAGTGTAAAAAGCAGTGGAATTTTCCATGGAGGCTACAACTGCCCACCATCTTGCCAGCATTTAAAAGCATTTAGATGAGCAGGACTTAGATGACAGAGTGGAAAGTATGGGTGGGCATGGCAGGGCAACCAAGCAAGTACAGCAAGGGCAAGGCCCTTAGGTTCCATCCCCAGCACACATGAAACTTAAGAACATGGATTAATCTAAGCTCTCATCACTTCTTTGGAAAGAAGCAAAACGCAGGCCTTTCAGGTGTGCTCGCCTCCTATTATTTACTGCAGAGAACTATCCTGCAGCTAAAATGATTTCAAAGGGAAACCCCAAGGCATTTTCAGCTTGACAAGGAAGGTTCAAAAAGCAATCTGTTGGCAGTGTGCTGAGGAAGAAGCCTTAGCATTGAGAAAGCCTTTCTCCACAGCCAGGAGTCAGGGATACTGACAGATACATTGATGGGGCCCTCGGTCCAAAGGAAGCAAGTTTCCCCAGGGGCACTGCCAGACCCTCACAAGGGACATCAGACTCTCCCAGGGAAGTCACTGTGGGGCCTACCAGACCGTGTACACATGACCCCTGAAGGGCCAGAAAAGCAATGATGGAGAAGCAGGGTACAGATAACTAAAGGGAGATGGAGCACTGAAATAATAAAGAAAGGGCTTTCCTGGAGAAGTCCCACTAATTAAAATGTTCTCTTCTGTAGGTAGACTTCATAGGGCCAGGGACTCCTGTAAGCAGTGCTCGCCACTGTTGAGAGCTGGACAGGCAGCAGGCTTGGAGGCCATTGAGGATAGACATTTACAATGAGCTTTGGACCCCACTTCCCTGTTCCCTAGCAACACAGAAAGGGNAGTATCATCAGCTTTGCCCCTCCTTAGGATTCAAAATACCATATGAAAAGACGGAGCTTTGGGGGCTTTGTTGAGGCCCACTAAGGGAAAGCTATGTCCTCCAGGTCAAAATAGAACGCTGCCTCTGGCCCTGGACAGAAACATGACATTCTAAGCTGTCCCGAATATTACATACTATACAAACCCCTTTAAGAGGTAATCCAACTAGGCCTGTCCATCACCTGTAGAGGAGACCACCGGAAGCTGATTCACCTGAAGGCAAACTAAGGCGACAGGAAGACTAATTACTCCCTTAATGAGATAATGTATGTGTGCCCAAGAAGCCCCTCCTCCAGTACAGTTGATTACACACCTTCACTGCCAAGCCCGACTGCTCTTGTAAAGTTCTAACTCAAAGATTCCAACTTTTTCTTTTCCCTTTCTGTCTCTTCTTTGGAAATGGGTCAAAGTCCTAAACATTCTTGCCCTGATAGTCTGGAGACTGTCACCCTTTCCCTCTCTTCCCTTTGTAACTGCTAACTAACCTCCACTGCTGAGTCTACTTTCTTGAACCCTGACTCACAAGACATGGCTGTCCCTCCTACCCATCTCCCGCCTCCCAGCAGCTACTACAGTGTACAACAGCCTACCCTGTTCTTGTCCTCCCAAACTCTAATAAAACTGTCCTTGAGCTTCCTTCTGAGTCAGTGCTTTTATTTATTTATTTATTTATTTATTTATTTATTTATTTATTTATTTATTTATTTAACTTTATTTTATGTGCACTGGTGTGAAGGTGTCAGACCCCTGGAACTGGAGTTATAGACAGTTATGAGCTGCCTGCCATGTGGGTGCTGGGAATTGAACCCAGCCCTCTGGAAGAGCAGCCAGAGCTCTTAACTGCTGAGCCACCTCTCCAGCCCCATGAGTCAGTGTTTTTAAAAGCCCCCGCACCCCCAAGATTTCATGCATGTTGGTCAAGTGCTCTGCTACTGAGCTACAACCCCCAACGGGTTAAGTTATTTTACTCATGAGGCCAACAACCCACAGAGAGGTACAATTCCCCTGTAATAACAACAATACAGTTGACTTTATATCTCTATGGACTTCAAAAAGGAAAACTGGGGACTTTGAAGTTTACTGAATGAATGAATGAGCAAGCAGACAAACAATTAGCCTACTTGAGNGGGACAGCAGGTACGTATGTGTCTCTCAGGCAATGTGAGGATGAAGAAGGAGCCCATCTGGAAGAAACAAGGAATGGAAGGACCATATGGACAGGATCAGCCAGGAAACATGGCTAACAGGAATATGATGATTTGGAGGGACCACAGAGGATGCTTGTCTGAAGATTCCATCAGAGGGTGGAACACTGTCTCAGCAGTTAAGAGTACTGGCTGCTCTTCTGAAAGACTTAGGTTTGGTTCCCAGCACTCACGTGGTGGCTCACCACTGTCTGTGACTCAAGTTCCAAGGGATCCAGCAACTTCTTCTGACCTTCAGGCATGCATGCTGTGCACAGACACGCATGCAGACAAAACACTATACACATAAAATAATGATTTTTTTTATAGAAAGAAAAAAAGAAAGAATCCTGTGAAATAGCTAGAAAGGGGTTAACAGCCTTGGAAGCAAATGAAGATGGATCCCTCCCTCACGGTCTGCTTAGACCTCACCTCCTGTTGCCCTGGTAACACTAGAAAGGGAAACATTGAAACTGCCCCTTCTACACTTCCTGGCCCAAAGAGTGAAATACTATGGCCCCGGGTGGGGACCTGACATTCTGATCTGCCCCAAAGATTACACTATTATCTCCTCCAGGCCCAGTTCACTTCTATTGCTGTGATAAAACACTAAGATCAGAGCCACTTGGGGGGGGGGTGCAATCTGACTTACAGGTTATAGTTCATCAGGGGGAGCCAAGGCAGGGACTGACGCACAGCACATGAGGAATGCTGCTTACTGCCTGCTCCTCCCAGCTTGCTCAGTGTGCTTTCTCACTACCCCAGGACCACTTGCCCAGGGATGGCACTGACNGCAGCAGGCTGGACTCCTCACATTAATCAACACTCAAGAAAATGCCCCCAAAGGCCTGCTAANAGGAGAATCTTAATGGGGACATTTTCTCGGTTGTCATACCCTCTTCTCGGATAACTTCAGCTTGTGTCAAGTTGACATAGGAAAACTAACCAACATACCTCATCTAGCTAGACCTGTCAGTAACCTGGCCAGGGCTCCCCTACTCCACCCCCACCCCCAGGAAAGCGATCCACCTGAAGANACGCTGAGGCNATAGGAGGAATAATTATCCCTTTAATGAAATAATATACTTAGGCTTACTAGAAGCCCTCCCTCATACAGTACCCACAGAGTCACTACCTGTGNCCTGCCTGCTTCTGAGTTCTAACTTTACCTTCTTCCTATCTTTTCTTTCNNATACTAACCATGGTTTCCCTGACGCTCTAGGCTTTCCCTGACTCTTTCAATGAAGCCCAGCCTCCCCGACCACCATCCTGATAAGAATTCAACCTCAACGAAAAGATGTCGACTATCTAACAGTCTATTAGAAACTTAAAGGTCACTGATGAACCACCCCTCCTCCTTCACAAACAGCTTTGGACCCCAACTCCTGTAACCCTACCGACAAAGACTTTAAAGAAAAGGAAACTATCAGTCTCTAAAGAGAATCCCAAAGTATCCTTAAAACTTGAGAAATATCCAGTGAAGGGAGGAAGCATCACAACAGCAGCTTCGAAAGATTGAAAATACCATAGGAGGGTTATGTGGTGGCACATGGCTTTAATCCTGGCACTGGGGAGACACAGCTCTCAAAGTTCAAGGCCAACCTGGTCTACATAGGGAGTTCCAAGCCAGCCAGAAGTACATAGTGAGACCCTGTCTCAAAAACATAAACCAATTAAAAACAAAAAACATATGTCAGGGACGGGGGTAGAGATATGAAGGTTTTGGTCAGGGCCATTAAAGAAAGGCTATCTCCTCCAGAGTGGCTAGATTTCACAGACTCTACATTTTCTTTCCCTATTTTTTTAATCTTCTGTTACATGATTTTATATCAAAATGAAGAGATCTAACTTGACATGACGTTCTGAACTGCCTAAAAGATCCTTGGACTACTGTCCAGCAGAGGCACTCTGGTCAAGAACAAAGACACNGTATTGTCCCTTAAGAGTTAATCCAAATGGGGGTTGGAGAGATGGCTCCAGAGAACAAATACTGCTCTTGCAAGGAGTGCAGTTCCCAGCATCCTTATCGGGTAACTCACAACTGTCTGTAGCTCCAGCTCTGGCAATCAGATGCCTCTGGTCTCCTCTAACATGTGCACTCACAGGCACATACTCACACACTTACACACTCACACACTCACACAGACATAGTTAAAACCAGTATAGTCAGACGTGGTGGCACATATTTTTCAGGCCAGCCAGGGATAGATAGTAGGAGACAGACAGACAGACAGACAGACAGACAGACAGACACACACACACACACACACTTAACTCAAATGGGCCTATCAATCACCTGGGAAGAAATGCCCTCCAGGAATACCATCAGCACCAGAAACTAAGAAATTGTGTAGTCTACCTCAACCCATAATACATCAGATTTCATAAAAGTCACAGGTACCTCAAGCCTCTGACTGGTCTTGGAGTATATAACTATATTCAATCATCTTTCAAATGTGCACTACTGCTCATTTATTCGGCACAATGGTCTCTCTGGCTATTGTCCACTCTCACCCCTATGCGACAGCACCTTGATGTCCACTTTCAACTCCTGAGGGTACTTTACTCTAAAATAAATTCTGCCTATCTTCTACACTACACTCGGCACCTCTCATCTGAACTCAATAGAGAACTCATGGACCAGGGAGCTTAGGCAAGCCCTAAGCAAGTATGGTACATTCACATGCCAAGATCTCCAGCAGACAGCCAACAGGAAATAGCAGCCCCGCATAGGCTGTTGGGTCCTCACTGGCCCCCGAAGCATCCCTCACACCTCATCACATTTCTGCATATTCCAGTGGCCATTACTGCTAATGCATCAGGGCCAGGCTGTGCTGTCCTCCAAAGAACAGTGTGAGGAAAGGAAAAGCAAGGTAAGGGAGGGCAAGGCAGGGCTGAGCTGTCTTCCTCCTAAAGGGATCATCAGTTAATCAGATTACTGACCAGTGTCACAGGAAACAGAAATGCTTTGGGTTCCAAAAGGAGGAGGGAGTAAGAGGTCACTATGCATAAGGGAAACTGTCACAAGTGTTAGCTCATGGTGGTACATGCCTTTAATCCCAGCACTCGGGAGGCAGGGGCAGGTGGGCCAGCCTGGTCTACAGAGTGAGTTCCAGGGCAGCCAGGGCTACACAGAGAAACCCTGTCTCAAAAAAACAAAACAAAACAAAAGNACCATATCCACCAGGAGGTACTGGGTGGACAGAATAATCATGGTGGCAAAGACCAGAGGTGAATATGTAAGCTTGCTTCCTACACAGGACGGAGGGCTAGTGAGGCCCAATCCCAGGACAAGGATCTTGGAAGGTAAAAGAGNGGGAACAGAGCCTGAGAGCCAGTAGCTAAGAGGCAATATGCTTGGTGCAAAGGTGAGCCTCTGCATCTAGTGGGAAAGACAGAATTTGCTCCATCGAGAGTACACTTACTNAATCTCTCCTGCTTACCCTCTCTAGTTCTTTATGCTGCATCCCCAGAATTAATCAGGACTTTACCTGTCTCCTATGCTATGGTATAACTCTTCCCTCTGGGCATAACACGGCCATGCCACTGTCACTATGATGACCTTGCTTAGCATGTTCAATCTAATGAAAGAAGAAAGAGAGAGAAAAAGAATCTAGGGGAAAAAAAACCTAAGCAAACAAAATCTCAAGAACCTCTCCCTAGACAAACACAGTATTCATTAGCACTTGTTATGTTGCCAATGAATTGGGGTAGTGGGTCAACAGTGCCTCAGACATCGAAGACCCCAAGGCCAAACAGCACTGAGCCATTTCCAATGGGCTGCTTCTACATACAGGAAAACTGGGGGACCAAGATGTCCAGTTAAGCTAAGCACAACACCAGAATCCAAGTCCTGCTCCCTACTCAATCCTGGTTCTGCTATGCCACGCAGCCACCTCTACAGGCCAAAACTGTACTCAAAGCAGCCAGGCTCATATATAATAAGCACACTGTGTACTCTGTTTCCTTTATAAACCTTCTGGCGACAATAGTACTTTTTGTTCAAACAGCAAGAAGGGAAATAAGTAAAAAGCACGGAAACAGAAACACACATACCTGCTCCATTCTAATCTAGCCTATAAAAATTAACTGCATTTTTACTTCTCATTTTCAAGTCCCCAGAGAAGTTAGTACATGCTAAATACAAGTCCTGAGACTTGTATCTAAAAGAAGGAGGAAAAAAAAAAAAGAACATGATCCCAGACTTTGAAAAAATCCAACAACATGACCTTGATTGATGTGAGCCAAGATTACCCATTGATAACCTGGCAGGATGAATGACAGATGTGGAAGTTCACAGAGTAGGGGACAGCTGATCCATGTGGACCAGGCTGGATGGCAGCAGCATCCCTAAGCAAGTTAAGCAAGCTTCAGGAGCACAGAGCCTCCTCCACACACTGAGTTCCCAGGGAAGGAAGTCAGCAGACGATCTCAGAGGTCACTTNCCTCCCTGAGGCTGGAGACAAATTCAAGGACACCAAGGAAGGCAGGCAGGATGTAAGACACTCTGAAGACCAAGTGATGGGTGACTTTACAATCAAAGGGAAGGAGAAGTGGGCAGTGGTGGTATGCACTTTTAATCCCAGCACTCAGGAGGCAGAGACAGGAGGATCCCTGAGTTCCAGGGCAGCCAAGGCTACACAGAGAAACCCTGTCTCAAAAAAAACAACAACAAAAAATAAAAATAAAAAAAAATAAAAGAGGGAATGAAATAGTGGGAAAGGAAGGGACAGAGTGCAATATATTTAAACAAACAAACAAAAACCTGCACAAAATGTCACAACCAGTGTAACCATGCATAAGCCACGTTGGTGTCCTAATTCAAGCATCTAACANTCTTGGATATTTGAATACTTGGCTTAGGTGACATTAAGACTTTCCCTCTTGGGAGGATGGGGGAATAAGGACTGGACAGACACACCAGCATTGTAGCTATGTAACAAACTATGGCTTAGTCTCCTACACACTAAAGTATGTTGAAATGAAATGACTCACAGTTTTCCTCAAAGTACTTCAGCAGTAGCAACAGCAACAAAAATGAATGAAACCAGACAATTCTCATTAAACACTAACTCTAGGCATGGATCTGGGGTGCCAGGAGCACAAATCCATATCATTCTNTCCACTTCTGCCAGCTAAAAACGTCCATGATGAAACAATAACAAATTGAACCTGTCTTTTGAAGCACTTTGGGAGACAAAACAGAAGCAAAGCTGTATTTTCTCTTGACTTAATCGAGAGACACAGTTCCTGATGAAATCTGAGCACTTAGGGAAAAAAAAATCATGCCTGTAATCCCAGCACTTGGGAGGTAGAGGCAAGAGGCTAGGTTCAAGGTCACCCATAGCTAAATATCAAGTTCAAGGCCAGCCTAGGCTACTTGAGATCATACCTCAAAATAAACCAACCAACCAACAAATGAAGAGTGAGCCCTGGTCTCCCAGCAAATGAAGAGGGAGCGCTGGGAGACCGCTTCCTGAACAGGGACCTTACCTACAACACCTAGGCACCTTGAAGCCTCCCAACTTTCCCAGCCCATCTCAGAACCAAATCTCCAGGGAGGGGCCCGAGAAATAAATGGGAACAGTTTGAAGTGCCTTGGGTGACTGATGCAATCTCGCCTGTTCCTTCCTGCTCCAGGGACCCNGCCAAACAGTTGTCCAGCGGGGTCTGTGTTCCAAGCCCTCAGGGACGAGGATCACACAGGATTCCACATTCCCACTGCTATGCCAAGCTTAAAACTGTGTTCTCCAGTTTCAAAAACGTATCAAAACATAAAAACAAACAAACAAANAAGAAGGTGCCTGGCTTCTACCCTCACCTTCATCTCCCGTATTTCTCTCCAACATTTGGGTGTGTTTAGACATTTGTGTTGAGGTTGAACCTACTGCCAACGTAAAACTCCCTGAGAAGAAAACAAATGTATCCACACAGCCCCAGGGACTCTCTCTGGGCAATGTATCAGCAGGAATGCCTTCCCTTCTACGCAGCAAATCCAGGAGAAAACCCCCAGGAAACAGGCCGGAGCTACAGCCCTNGCAGCACTGAGTATGTCTGACACTTGAACAGTCACCAGAGGCCTCCAGCTCACCCAAGGAAAGAAAAGAAAAGAGGAGGGGGGAGAAAAAAAATAAAAACACCTCACAACTGTAGCTTTGTTTTAACAGCATCAAAACGCTGGAAACAAACTTTCAGCCACAAAACTGACTGGCATTTGATCAGAAACATGTCAATACAGGCCAGCACCTGGGCTAAGAAGCCAGAACTCAACAATTCGGAAGATTAACAATCTCAAGTCCTTCAAAACATTCCCTGTCAACAGGTATCAATGTTTGCCCAGACTGACAGCCAACACCCCTNGAAAAATGTGACTCCCAGAATCCTGTGCGAGGCTGGGGGGTGGGGGTGGGGGGCTCAGGACACCCTCCTGGTAAGCTCTGACACGCACCATCCAGGGCTTGGTAGCAGGACAGGATGATGAATAAATAATCTTCACAAGTCTCACTGGCACGCTTGGAGCTGGTCCTGTNTAACATTTCAGACTGCGCACTAGCTAAATTACTTTTATGTGCGGTGGTGTTATGTCAAAAATGAAGACGCAGGCATGCTGTAACTTGCAGAAAGGAGGACATGGAGCTAAAGGCCCTGTTGACTGTTTCATTGGTAGCATGCGGCTCTCGGGGCCTGGTGAGCACTTTCTAAGCCTAGAATTACCTGCTCAGGCTTTCCCTTTCTTGCTTNAAGACATAACCTATACAAACGTATTTAATGCCACAGCCTGGTTCTTTGAAGGAGAGCAGTTTTTAAGTTTTAAAAATTATCTTAAAGCATGAAACAGAGTCAAGTCCTGGGACTGGTCTCCAAAAGCTTAACCTAAGAAAAAGAAAAGACTGAGTTCCCAAGGATAACAGATTTCACTATATGAGAGGCACAGCTTGATCACCACAGATATACATAAAGCTAAGGACCCAGGAAAGAAGGGGGCTCGTGAATCTATACATGAGCGCATGAGCACACCCCTGACATCATCAGCGTTGTGACCAATGGCTCAGCAGTTAAGAGTGCCCACGGTCTGCCCACAGTCTGGCAGCACACCNAAGTTCAGTTCCCAGGACCCACACTGGATGGCTCANGACCAACTGTATATGGAACTCTAAGTACTTCAGACACCTCTGACCTCTGAAAGCACCTGCACTTATGTACGTATGTTCATTCATACACACACACAAATTAAAATTAAAAAAAAAAAAAACTCCAAAGACTTCAAGGTAGTCTCTAATGGGAACCTTAACCTAAGCTTAAACTANCAGTTTCCAATTTGCCAAACACTTACCTACAGACTGGATTTCATAAAAGTCACCCGCACCTCCAGTCTCTGATTGACCTTAGAATAAATAAGTTTTTCAAGTATCTTCCAAAAATGCATCATTTTCCATTTATTCCAGAAGCCTGAGATGTTGCCTTTTCCCAATATTCACAAAGACTCATTTTTCTCCAGCCCATGATGGCCATTTTCCTTATACACAAACCCGTCTGTTAATACACTGTGTAATGCCACATAGATTTTTGAACTTTAAAANGAAACTGACCCAACCACATGGAAGGAAGACATGAGGACACTGGACTAGCAAATCTCAATTGTGAGATTATGTGAAATCCTATCAGGGTACCTGTCAAGAGACTGACCCCCAAGAATAAAAGGAATGCATTAACCAATACGTTTAAGAAAAAGGAAGTTTTTCACAACTATCTAATGTGTTAAATTACCCACTCATAACTACTTCAGCATGGTGGACTATGTATTCATTTTTAATGCTGAAAACTTTTAGGTTATTAAAAAAAAAAAAATTTCAGTTCCAGACGACACAAGCAACATACCTGACTCCTCTCTTTGTCCACTTTCTTGAAACACTTATTCAAGGACAAATTATGTCTCACTGAATTTTTCCACCCAGTAGGTGCATTCGCAAAATACGGAAAATGTTCCAAGATCCAGTTGTAGATGTCCTTCACTGGCAGGCGCTTGGTTGGAGAGTCCTCGATGGCCATAAATATGAGGCAGCTAAAGGAGTAAGGGGGCTTGCAGTTGGGGTTCTGCCTGGCATCATAGGGCATGTCCGAGTGGGCAGGGGATGGCGGAGTGTCATCATCCAGGTCCTGGACGGGACTGACACTCCTGAGGACCGACTCCCCAAAGCTCTTCAGTAAGTTCTTGCTCTCGTGCAACCAGTTCAGGTTGGTCAGTTCCTCATCTTCCATGGTCCCCTCTTCTAATCTGATATCAGGCAGAGGGAAGTCAAGGTCATCATCTTCCTGGAGGGCCTTGGAGAAACCGCTGCCCCGGTAACAGTGACTCAGTCCACTGGACACGCTGATTCCTGAGCTCTCGGGCTTCTTACTGGCAGGCATGACTGGACCCATTTACGTGAAGGCTCCTAGGAAGGACAGCNCAGATAAGTGACTGAGCAGGAGAAACGCAGAACAGAAATCGGCTCAGGTCCCACCTAACTCTATCTCCCCCTATCTGGGTCTCTCAGTTACATGGTGATGGCATCACAGGGCTCCCACATGGGAGCCACACAAGCCCACCATTCAGTGACACAATGAAGAAAATGATCCCAGTGTGTCAGCAGCATGGTGACCCGGTGACACGAAACAAAACTGAAAATGCAGGTGGCACTTTTAATGAGCAAACACATCATAAGGGGCTTCTCCTCGGGTCTAGAGTCGCTCCCTGTGACCAGAGGAGAACTTAGTATTATTTGCTGTCTCTGATCCTCTACTATAATGCACACATATCCATAACATGCAAATTTCTTTAAAGACTCAGGATAAACACAACAAAATAAGTGTAACGGACAATTACTGTGGCTTGATAGTATCAATTTCATTGTTTATCCTTCTCAAAAAACAAACAAACAAACAAACAAAAAAGTTCCAGGGCTGAGGGTGCTCTCTCAACTGTAATTCCAGCACACTTGTAATTCCAGCGTTCTGGAGGCTAGAGCGGAGAGAGTGAGAGTTCAAGGCCAAGCTGGGCCACATGAGATCCAGTCTCAAAATAAATAAATANATGAAGACTGCTGACAAGACGGCTTAGCAGGTAAAGGCACTTGCTGCTGACCCTGATGGCCTGGGTTTCATCTCCCAGACCTACATGAGGCAAAGAGAGAAAATCACTTCAGCAATTTGTCCTCTGAGTTCTACCTGTGCACTGTGGCAATCGTGCACCTCCATATATACAATAAATGTAATCTTTCTTTTTCGATGTAAGGAAAAACAATCGAGATGGGAGGGAAGGCAAGGAGAGTTACTTCCAATCCCATAAAAAGACACACAGAAGGGTCTTGGAGGTAAAACTGTAACCAGAGGCCATGGGTTTCATGGTTTGGTTTTATTTTGNAAAAAAAGGAAAAATGGCAACTTTAATTACATTGGACAAGTGTAAATGAGGAATTCTTGGGACTATAACTTAAGGAAGTACATTCAATTCAAGGCCATCATACCTAGAGAGAAAAAGCATACAACCTTGGGCACTACAAAAAAACAAATAGGAATGAAAGATAAGCCAATTAACTAGAATTCCTGAGGAAAATAAAGCTGAGAGAGTAACTAGGAACTTCAAAACAGGCAGGCAAATTCAACAGAAATTGTAACAGACTCTCTCCCCCCACCATCAGCATCCCCTAGTCTTATCAATGACCTAGAGAGTAAAAACAATTATCTGACAAGAAAATACAAGGAGATGGCAGTTTCACAAATAGAATGACTCCTGCAGACACAGCCCACTGGTACACAACACAAGATAAAAAGGACAACGGGTCTTTTACTCCATGTGTGCAGAGCTAAAACTATGGGCTTCTTTAAACAGAGTGTCTTTCTTGGCTCAATGAGGAGTTAAAGCCCTGGACCTAGAGAAAAAAATAATACATCGAAGGCAAACAAATGGTCATTCCAAGCCTCTAAATACCCACTAACACGGCATCTAAAATGACCACTGTTTCAGCGCAGGAAGTTCTAGAATTGGACTCTAGAAAGCATCATGCAGAGCCTCCAACAGCCAGGCAAGGTGCCAGCACGCTGCAGCACTTTCCCAGCACCTGGACAGGGGTGCAAGGGGCACATCTCCCAAGCGGATGCAAGATGCCATCTCTAAAGAGGAGAAAATCTCCACAGTGCCTCACAGCCCAACCCAGTCAGGGCAGTACAGATGCCTCCAGTGCATCCGGGGAAATATTTCTCTCTGTCAAACAANGGGGCTAATCTGTGTTATAGAAAAATGGTAGCTTGTATCTTCAGGTTTGGAGATACTACCGAATCCAGCCTGATACTGCTTTTAACTTCCTTATGAAGAAACCAGGACAGCTTGTCTCAAAGTTTCTCAGATGCTCCCAGAAAAGGTTCTAACTGCCAGCATANCCACACAAAAGAGAACTACCCAGCCAGTGAAGTCAACTTCAGCTCCAAATCAAAGTTTTATGTCTCCTGAGCTTCCAAACAGGAAAACTGTATCATGGCTGACAGTAAAGTAATTTAATTGCACTGTTGCTATGACAACATACCGCTCTCTTTTTAATTTGCTTATTTGTCAGCAGCTTCCCAAAGGAACTAACAATGCTATTCTCCATGTTTTCCACAAACACTGCAAGCAACGTGGTCCTCTAAGAAAAATTCTTAAATGCCAAGAAGAGGTGGTCTGAAAGAGTCCCTAACCCCTGGATTGTTTCCCTAAACTCTCCATTAACTGCCTTCCCTATAAATCCCACACTTTTTAACAGTATGGAAGGCTCCTGACCACTGTACTTCTATGTTACAACAAAACAAACAATCCCCAGAAACCACAGCTGAGGAGTTTTCCATTATTATACCCTAAGTATAAAATTTTCCAAATCTCTTTTCCCTTCTTTTTCTTCTTTTAGAGGGATGGAGGGATAGGATGGTGTGAGCCTGCAGTCAAGCAAACGTTCTTAATCTGCGCTAATAACGTTGCTTTGAAGAGTTATTTAAGTGACTGCCTTAAAATTTTCAAGTTATTGGTAGCGTCTCATACACCTTCCTTTTTTTTTTTAATGACTTCCTGTGTTTTATCTTCCTTTCTTTCTTTCAACGCAGGAAAATGGGGCAGGAAAGCTTACATTTTTTGCTAATTGCAGACCGTCTCCAAATAACTGACAATGCCACTATGTCCCAGGTCTGAAGAGATGCTAGTGGTGAACTTTTTAAAAAGTTGAGAAATCTTCCTCAATCGAAGCTGGGCAGTCCCGAGTTTGGGGGACCGGGAACCTCCCCCTCCTTGCGCGCGCACACACGCACGCGCTCCACTCCCTTTTACTGTACTTGTCAAAAACATTTCAAGGGGACCAATGGGTGCAGCGATTGGCTCTGCCCTGCGTCAATCAGCGGCGTTGCCAGGCAACGAGAAAACTGCTCTTCTACGCGTACACAGGGCAATTGGGAGCTCGCATACCTTCACTGCCGGTCAGATGTCATAAACCTTTTATTGGCCGCAGCGTGGCGAGCCTAAAAACAAATCAATAAGCGCCCACTGCCCCCCCCAACTCACATGGGGGCCCAGAAAGGCTTGCAAAGAATCGGGGTACAGAGGAGTAGGGCCCCGCGGGTCTCGGGATGCTCGCGGCCGGTGCTGAGCGTGCTCGGTTAGGGAGGGGATCTTTGTTAGGCGCCTGTTCGCGGTCTTGGGGTCTCCAGTTGATCTGCACCCTCTGACCGACCCGGATTGCTAGGGATGCCTGCTCCGCAGACAATACCAACTCTGTCGCTCTCCGGGTCTGTGGGGAAACCGAGGCACAAGAAGCAGCCAGCTTGTTGGGGCAGGAAACTCCTGGTCGGGCAACTTCCAGGCTCAGGGCTGGGGGTACCCCCACTCCGGGTCCAGCCTGGCCTGCGCCCCGTACCGTGAGACTAGTCCTGACCGCTGCGGGCCACCACGACGGCTCTCCAGCCAGGACCCCAGCCTGGGTGTCGCGGGAGGGCACGGGCAGGGACTCACCTGGCCAAGCGCGGCGCGGGGCCGNCGCTGCCTTCAGTGCAGCCGACAAAGTTTCGCGGGCGCCCAGTGGGCATCGCTCGGGGCCCCGCTGCAGACGCTCGAGCCCTGGGCGGGCGGCGGGGGGTGGCCGCGGGTGCGGACGGCAGGAGTGCAGGGGGCGGCGCGGCATGGGCCCCGAGCGAGCGTCCGCGGGCGCCGCGTCCTCCCGCCGGCCCCGCCGCTCTCCACGCCCCGTCCCGCCTCCCGCTCGCCTCCGCTGCGGCGCGTCGGGGCCGGGGCGCGCCGAGCGGCGAGAAATTGTTTCCACTGCAAACAAAAAAAGGCGACACATGACCAGGCAGGAGGAGGGGAAGCGCGGGGAGGGAGGGGCGGAGGGAGCGGGAGAGACGGAAAACGTGGGCCGGGCGACCCCGGGCTGCGGCGCGGGGCCCTCAGGGAGGCCCTTCGGCCAGGCTGGGGCCCCTAGGCTCCTCTGCAGCACCCTGGGACCAAGGGGAGCCGGGCAGGTGGCGCGTGGCTGGCCCCCTCCCCTGCTTCAGGCCACATGAGCGGTGCTGCGCAGCTGGCAACGTGTAGCCGCAGCGCTTTTACCCCGGCCGCCTGCCTTACAAGGCTCGAAAGTAAAAATAAAAAGAATTACGACGCAAGCGAGGCTTCTGAGGGTGAGGAGAGAAGATTCCACTTCTCTCCAACTACTACTGCAGCACTCCNAAGGCGGCGCGAGTCCTCTTCCACCATGCACCTCCTGCCGGGGACAAAAAATTGATCCCCAGCCTCCAGCCTAGGTTGCCTTGGCTGTGGAGGGCCGGGAGGATGGCTGCCACCACGGAGGGAGAGGTGCACCCCAAATGCAACGTCAGTAGGTTCTCCCCGATGGGCTGCGCTAAGGGACCCATCCGACTTCTACATCTGGAAGGAAAACAAGTCTCCCCTCCTGTACATTTTGAGCATAATAAATTAAAATGATAATTTGTAAACACCCACCCACCCCCTGGGAATGGCGCAGCCACTTCTCCCAGTCTCCAGGAGCTTGCAGAGAATGGCCACCCACTGCTAAAGGCACACCAGCTGGGCTGCCTTTGGAGAGGATGAAAGCAGAGTCCAACAGGACACCCTGCTGGTGACATAAATAAAAATAGGATTGCTCACCACTCCCAGGTAGCTAGGCGAGCAGGTTCTACAAAGAGAAGCCCAAAGCCATCCTCCCACGCCCACCTGAACAGTGGACAGCTATGAAGAGCAATCTGTGTGATCTGGGCTGAAAACCCTCCAGCCAGAAGTAACTTTTAACCTAGCCAGACCGGGGACAGGAAGGAAGAAAGGTGAGAGAAATACCACATGCTTCTTAGAAGTTTTTGTTTCAAAAAATAAAATAAAATAAGAAAACCTAATCAATCTGAGATTCAATCCCCCACTTAACTAAACTTCAAGATTAGGTAGGTGGCAGGGAACCTTCAGCGATTCAGACTCGCTGAGACTTCACTACTTGCCAGCAACTAGAAGACTCAGAGAAGCAAGCCCAAGGTAGCCTAAGGTCATCCGGCCCCACCTCCGATAATGTGACTAAGCAGAAGGTACCCCATGGCAGACGTATTAGATCATCTCTGGAGTATCACGCTAGTGATTCTAAGGGCCAGTCCTGGTAACCACAGCCAGGACAAGAGGTCAGTCACCTGTGGCTCAGCTAGGGCAGGTCCCACCCCTGCAACAGCCCGTCACTTGACAGTGTTTAGTCTCCACCAGAGGAATGAGGTTAGAACTGACCTCAGGGAAGTTGTACGCTTTAGGACAACTCGACCATCAGCTCTCTTATCATCAGCTGCTAGCCCCCAACCCCTCTCACATTCCAGATAGGCATCTCTTTACATGAAGTGGGCACAGTGCATTATTTTCTCCCCAGCCCTTCTTCCTGTATCCAAAAAGCAGGATGTGTGCCCAAGGTGATGATGTCCAAACCAGGTCGTTCTTAAAACTCAGTGCCAACTGTTAGNCTTCTAGTGCTGGTCCTGCCAAATGAACAAAAAATTTAAGCAAACATAACTAGTTTAGGCTCTGAGAAGCTATCAATGGAAGGTGGAGGACAGTGAGGGAGGAGGCAAGCTGCCTTTAATGAGCCTGCCTTGCCTTGCTTTCCTTTCCCGCTGAGGGTCTTTGGTTTCTTACATTCACAAACCTGAGTTGCTTATCTGTGGAAGTTTATGAGAACCACCTGGGAAGCCACTCCTGAGTCCTAATATCCTCAGATGGTGTCCTATAACCTCTAATTCAGGCAGGAGATAAAAGCACAACAAACAGATTTATCGAGTANGACTTTTTTCTTGTGTGGGGGGGTGGTTTTTCTAGACAGGGTTTCTTTGTGTAGCCCTGGCTGTCCTGGAACTCATTCTGTAGACCAAGCTGGCCTTGATCACAGAGATCTATCTGTCTGCCTCTGCCTCCCNAGTGCTGGGATTAAAGGCGGACACCATTACTGCCTAGCAAACTGTATTTATTTATGTATTTTTTTTAATCTATGGGCGCTCTGTCTGTCTGTATGCCTGCATGCCAGAAGAGGGCATCAGATCTCATTACAGATGGTTGTGAGCCACCATGTGGTTGCTGGGAATTGAACTCAGGACCTCTGGAAGAGCAGCCAGTGCTCTTAACCACTGAGCCANCTCTCCAGCACGATAACTTGATTTCTTAATTTCCCTTTTCCATTACAGATATGCTAAGAGCTGTCAGGTGGTGCTCTCCTAAAGAGAGTGGTAGGCAGACCTTATCTGATGTGCAAGGGCCACAGGTCTGCCTACTGTTGATTGAAAATGGACCCAACCAGACCTCTGTTGTAAGCCAGAGAGAACTTGGTATGCCCTCTTCCAACTGTGATTCCACAGATCCCTGGCTCCAGGACATGTACCCTTGACATTAGCATGCAGGGGCCAATTTCCTTTAAGAATAGTCTCACGCTCAATTTTCCTCATGTGTTTTCCAAATATACCCTTATATCTTGGGCGCCAAGACATGTCAGGCAGGCCAAATCATTTAAAACTATTGTTTCATATAGCTAGTTGACAGCAGAATCCAATCTATGACCTAGAACTCACTTGGGAAAACATTTCTTTTCTGTATGGGGACTTGAAGAGAAGACCACTCTGTACCTCATCTGAACATGGGCTGGTGGACCAAATGACCTATGTTCTAAAACAGCCAGCNCCAGCCAGTGTGGGCCTCAGTTCCTCCTTCATGGTTAATAGACTAGCTAATAGTCTCTCTCAGAGCAGTGACAACTAAGTAGATACAAGGGACACCTTGCTTAGGTGCAAAGACCTGAGGCAGGCTGGAAAGATGGCCCTCTGGACCAGGATACCTGCAACTGATTCTAGTCAAAAGCACACACAAGAGGGAGCCCAGGGCAGGCAGGGTAGCTGGCTTCATGGAACTGGGGGGCAAGGGGGAGCTGGCAATCCTCTTTCCTCACCCTCCCTCTGGTACAAGATATTTCTTGTTTCTCTATAGTATAGCTACTCCACGGCTGCCCAGTGATAGTTCTTGAAGCCTTCTGGGTTCTAACACCCACTACCTGCAGACTGTCTCAAGAAATCTGTTATCCAGTTTAAATTCTCGAGGAAATAATCTGAGTCATGTGTCCCACCCCCCCACACACACAGGAGAGGAAAAGCATGTGGTAGACTATCTGATACAAGAAGCTTAGGAAAAGGAGGGTAGATAACTTTGTAAAGAGCTCTAATAAGTATGGTTGGAGTTTGACCTGCCAAGATGGAGGAGTGCCCTAGACNTGAGTTGTTTGCCTGGAGAAGTCCTTAAAAATCACCTGGGAAGCCACTCCTTACAAGCCCCAATATCCTTAGACAGGGTCCTAGCATATACATCAAGAAAGCCCCTATAGCTGGGCGGTGGTGGTTCACGTCTTTAATCCCAACACTCTGGAGGCAGAGGCAGGCAGATCTCTGAGCTTGAGTCTGGTCTACAGAGGGAGTTCCAGGACAGCCAGGCCTACACAGAGAGTCCCTGCCTCGGAAAAACCGAAAAAGAAAAAAGCCCCTGTGGAATGATTGCCTACAACCACTACTCCAGGCAGGAGTCGTAAAAGGTGCAAACAGATTTATCAAGTATGACTTGATTGTATTCAAAATGCCCTTGTTTGTTGAACAAATATTTACCGAGCATTGTGTTAAGTGCCAGGGGGCCAAAGTCTTGTTCCTCCATTAGGAAATAGGTGTGGAAGCCTCATAACAAAGCTCATGGAACACCAGTGTGAGTGTTTCCTTCACACTCTGTCCTCAGAGCAAGAAAATGGCTAGGGATTTTACAACCCAGAAGTTGCATTATCAAAGAAATAGGATTCCAAAGATGAATGGGATGTTGGATACAACATGAATTTTTGGAGAGGGAAAAAGAAAACAGAAAACCCAAAGCTGGCAGACAGCTTGGAAATCATGGTCACCATTCACACAAAAGGCAGTGCAGGAGCTGAGAGTGTAGCTCAGTGTTGCAGCGCATGTTAGCATACATACAGCCCTGGGTTCCAGCCCCAGCACCAAAAAACAAAGACAACTTTGTGAAAATGTGTTTTACAGATTCAGGAAGAGGGCTGGGGAGATGGCTCAGCAGTTGGGGCACTTCTGCTCTTGCAGAAGACTTGGGTTCAGTTCTGGCACTTCATCCAGCAGCACACAACTAACTGCCTGTAATTCCAGTTCCAGGGCATCCAATGACCTCTTCCAGCCCCCACGGGCATCTGTACACATGGTGTACACGCAACCATACACACATGCACATGAAGGGAATAAATCTTTTTTTTTTTTTAATTAGGGGGAAAATACTAAGTTAGTGGTTCCCTCTGAGAACAAGTTACTTTTGGTTTGGGGCTTCTTTTATACTTGCAATGTCTGTTTTCTAGAAGGAATACCCATTACATTTATAGTGCTCTATGCCTCCTGTCAGAGCAGTGCTTCTGTTATTTAAGAGTGCATCAGAATTACCTAGAGGGCTAATTTAAATGCTGCCAGCTGTTTGCCCACACCCATAATTTCTGGTTCCAGAAGTCTAGGCTAGACCTGAGATTTTGCATACCTAAAAAGCACTGTAGGCCTAAGAAGCACTACTTTTAGAACTATATTATGAGATTTGCTGAATTCTAGAAGAATTTGTCGGACTGGAGGGAAAAAAGTATAAGAGTCACCAAAAGCCCAGGAAGGTTTGTCCCATGAGTATGAGGAGAGTACAGGTAAAGACAATCTCTTAGTCATGTCTTAGCCATAACACAAGTATGCTGTCTATGACTGCAAAAACAAACAAACAAACAAACAAAATCCCACTTTCCCCCTTCTGTAGAGAAGAGGGAGGCCCCCAGCTGGATGGCCTGGAAGTTCCTAGGTGAAGCAGAAGGTTTGGTCACCATTTGTCAACTTCTGTGCATTCCCTCATGTGTTTACCAGGCAGAACCTCGAGGGTGGAGCCTGGGAAAGGCTTCTTAGTGTTTCTTCAGCAGGGAGTAGGCCAGGGTGCTCAGGTGAGGAAGAAAGGAGGGGTGAGGGATGAGGGAAAGTACAGATGATGGGTGGAGTGAGATTCATTAGCTCAGGCTCCCCTGCCAANTCGGAGCCCATGAAGTCACCTGCTAGAGGCAAAGTGGGAGTATAAAACTTCTCAGCTCCTCTGTAACCATAAACAAAATGGTAAACCGATGGTCTAGAAACCAGGCTTAGTCAATTCGTTCAGCCAACAAGGATTCGCTTTAAATACCTTCAACTCCATACCTACTGCTGGCTGAAGAGGACTTGAAAAAGATCCCAGGAAAAATAAATGTGGCACCAGGCATAAAGGACAGGAGGAGACCTGGTGAACATTATCTTATAGCTTTCTTTTATTATTTTACTTTATGTACNTAAGTGTTATGCCTACATGTATGTCTTCATATCACCTCTGTGCTTAGTACCTTTCGAGTTCAGAAGGTGGCCTTGGAGCCCCTGGAACTGGAGTTGTAGGTGGTTATGAGCTGCCATGTGAGTGCTGAGAATCAAACCTGGGTCCTCTGCAAGAGCAGCCAGTGCTCCTAGCTACTGAGCCATCTCTCCAGTTCACTGGAGAGCATATATGAAGCAATCATAAATACGCAAACATACCAAGCCGAAAGCCAAGACCAGAATAGTGCAGCCAAAACACACATGCTAGGACTTTACCAGCTAGATAACCCCAGGCAAGGGACAGAATGTCTTTCCCTCTATCTAGTTTCCTTATCCTAAAAGAGAAGGAATAAAGCTGGGCGTGGTGGCGCACGCCTTCAATCCCAGCA
>LZPO01027366.1:443890-457390 GCA_001675575.1 Neotoma lepida
AGAAAAAAATGTTCTCTGCTCTCCTATGAGGAATTTTGCCCTATGAAGGCCTTTTATCTCTATAGTCTTAGGATTTCATGAAAAGAAGAAAAACAACCAGCCACTTGTTACTATGTTTAGCTGGTACCAAGCAGTAGGGAATTTGTAATTATCTGAACTTGAACAAACGGATCCAGATGCTTGGCGCTGTGACTGACAGGACCTCAGTGTTGAGCATGTTCTCTTTGATGAAGGAATAGAAGCATTTGGAGATGGTCTCATGAAGTAAGGCTTTAAGTTTTAAGAACTCAGTTAAATACAAAAGTTTGGAATACTGATCTAGGCACTGTAAAACCTGCCAAGGCAGGTTAAGGCAGGGCCTTTAGACAGGCTATAACTGAAGGCCTAACGTTGTTGGGGGTTGAATGTACAATGTCCCCCACACGTGCATGTGTTTGAACATTTGGTCGCCAGCTGGTGGTGCTCTTCTGAGAGGTCACAGTACCCTTGGGAGGTGGGGCCTAGCTGGAGGAAGTGGGTCACTGGGAAGTAAAAGGGAGGCCTGAGGTCAGTAGCCCATTCCTGCCTCTACCCTGCTCTCTGCTTCCTCTTTCAGGAAAATGTGACCAGATGAGGGGTCCGAGTTACAGATTTCCACTACCAAAGAACTGCCTGCCTTCACGTCTTCCCCGCCATGATGGGCTGTACCTCCTCAAACAATGTGCCAAAATAAATCTCTTTTTAAGTTCCTTCTTGTTGGGTACCTGGTACCCATGAAGAGAAAAGTAATGCATTCAAAAAGCTTTCTGTGTAACTCAGGATGACCTTGAACTTCTGATTCTCCCGCCTCCTGAGAACCAGTGAGCTGGGGACTACAGGCATGTATCACTGCACCTGGTTTGTGTCTCCATATTCTTATGAAAGAGTTAGAACAAAGTGATGTGGATTTTTTTTTTCTATACCACAAAAATATTTCCATGTGATTAGAAAAAAATAAGTAACCCTGCTGCATGCTAGATGGGTTTGCTCTGTCCCTCCCAAACAAAAGTTGAGCTGCTCACCCCAAGTTGTTCTCTGAGACTTTGTTCATCTCTGAGTCCCAGTGAATGAAACCAAGGTTTCCAGGATCGCTCATACCTAATGGCAGAATGTCCCATGAACTATCAGACCAATGGCATTCAGTCCCTCTGGTGAGTGGTGTCTTGCACCTATCACAAGGAGATGGTTCAGGACCCATGCCGGGCAAATAAGCCTTTAATCAGTTCCAAAGCCAGGCTGGCCTGGAAAGCCCCTACTTCAGTGAGTGTGGGAGAAGGCAGAAGGCTCCTATAAGAACCAACCTGCCTATGGTATGAGCCACCATGGAAAAGTTTCCCCAGGAAAGACACAAACTTCCCTTCCCACTCGGGGTTGCTGAGACTGACTGTGCATGTGCACACATAGCTTTGGTGCTCATTCCATTCAGGAGCACAAGAAGGTGAGGCCTATCTATCCACTGGGATGCTGCTCATTCCAGGCTTCAAATCCCTAGTTTGTAATTCCAAACCTGTCCCAGCTCTCTACACACCCAGGTGTTCAGAAGCTCGGAGCCCCCCAGAGGTGGTCTCTTAGCATCTATTCAAATAATTACTATGAGGGATAATAGGCAGTAGGAGCTGTAGATCATTTCCTGTGAACATAAAAAAAATAGTCTTATATAGACCCAAAGCATTAATACATTACTTTTTTTTAAAAGCCCACCTCAGGTCAGAACACTAACCTTCAAATGAATACATTATCTCATATGACTGTCCTGTTTTGCTTTCTCTCCACTGATGCAAGATTAATAAAACTACAGTATAAGGTAAATGCAAGTTTAAGCAGAATAACGAGCACAGAGGAAAATATTTTGACATCAAAAACTCAGTATAAATTAGCTATAACATACTTGAAAGCTCCTGTAACCATAACGTGCACATTGAAATCCATTAGCCTAACACCTGGGCTGCTATTCAAAAGTAGGTTCCCGGCAATGTAAATAAGTGGCCATTCCAACACTCCTCCTAAATTACTGTACAATTTGGTCTCAAAGTCGCAAGCTCACAAAGTCTATCATCTGTGCTTGGCTGCTCTCTAGCCAACACTGAAGTCATCTCAGGCTACAATGTGGCGGTATAATATAAACACAATGTAAACGCAGAAAGCAGCAGAAGGGACTAAGAAGTAACAGGGATGTCAAAGACAAACCCGGAACATCCAGGAGGGAACAGGGATATTTTTATATAAGCACACTGAAAAGACAATGGAGCCCCAACTCTCCTTTAACTGCACCCCTAATTAGCCTTCCTGCTCCCCACCTGATCATTTTTATATCAAAGCAATTTCCACAGCCAGACATTCAAAGACCTCAGTTGCGATAAACTCAGCAGCCTGCTAAAGATTCTGTTGTACATCGGATCTGCTTAAAGACTCAGCTCTTTCCAAACGAGCTTTTCATTCTTGTCCTAGCATTGTCCTCCCTCCAAAATCTTAGCTTCACTGTCCACATCCTTCTGTGTCACCCACCCCAAGCCATTTTCTTACCTTTGTAACTCACATTTGTTTCCTTTGATGGTATTTACCCGAGCAAGGGCAATTGTTTGACTGGAATCTTGCAACTTTCAACTTTGCTGTCGCGCAAAAGGGAAAAGCCGTAACCCCTGACACACAGCTCAGCTGAGCTCTACATGCCTGAATCCACCCCTATATTTTAAATTCTTTTACACTTACTTAATATAGTGCGTGCCGCCTGTCCGCTGATGCGATATCAGAAACCTGCAAGCTTCTATTTCTGCAACTGTGTCACTGTAGATAGTCTGAAACATGTACGTAGCTGTTGCCATGGAAACAAACACAGCTAGGGTAGAGTGCCACGCTGTGTTAATTCCTTCACCCATGAACCCCAGGGGAATGCTAACATTCATCTTCTTTCTCCTGTCGTCTCACACTGCTTTAATATATTTTTTCAGTATTATCAAATGATGTACTAAATACATATGGCACACCTGGAAATACGGATGGCTGAAATGAGCCGCGGTACCAACCCAGCCTGCCGGGTGTCTGCTGAAGGTGGTGCTGCTCTGCAGAGGATCTTTTCACTCACTTCTCCTGGGATGAAAGGAGAACTTTCTCTCTCTTTTATAATGACATGGGGCGAGCCTCTTGCTTCACCTAAAAATGGTGACCGAGGGACTGCACTAGAATAAAGATATTACCAGATGTGCCTGTCTGATCAGCTCTGTGACAGGTAGAGGCAGACCTTGCAAACTTTCTTTCCATCTTTTCCCACTAGCATCAGGGATGGACCCCCAGGGCCAAGCACACACTAAGCAAACACTCTACCACTGAGCTACATCCCCATCCCCGAGACCTTGCAAACTTTCTGAAGTAGACTAAGAGTTATACTCCTTCATGACCAAATTGGCACAAACAGGCTCTAAGCCCCATCGTTCTAATTAGGCAAAAGCAGAACCTCTCAACAGTGACTTTATTAGTTCCAGTGGGTCTTTGTTCCTCAATCCATGCAAGAAGGTACCAAAGTGACTGATGATGTGAGGAGCTGGAACCCTATCACCCAAAGCAACAGACTAGAATGGTCCTCCAATCTGAGCGCTCTCTCATTTGCTTCAGGTTCAGATCCCTGTCCTTATCAATGCTCAGACCCGTGGAGAAAAAGCCAAACACTTTCATTATACCTAGAAGCCAAAATGGGCATTGAGCCGTCTTCCTATTATTCAAATGGGCCAGTTGCTTTAAATATTGGGGTTATTCTCATCACGGTAGACAAAAATAAGCTGTTGAAAATCTTAATTACATCCTATCCCTTGGGCTAGTTAATAATATTCAATCTAGATGAAAATGGCCACATTTTAGATTTGCATGCTGATGCGCCTCACTTGAATACCATTCCCTCACTAAACAATCAATTGGAGGCTTTAAGAGCGCAGCTCCCTGACCCTGAACTGGCATATTTGAAAGAAACCACTACTTTATCGGCAGGGATTATGGTAAAATGATCCCATAAAAGATGAGCAAATTTTCCCATTACTTTCCTAAATTGAATCATTCTTGGCTGTTTACTATGATAATAATGATCAACTCATCCCTAAGATAAAAGCGAAACAGAAAATAGATACATACACTTTACCAGTTAAGGGACTATGTCACTTTTAAAAAGCAATCTGGAGATGATGTTGGGAGGAAGGGTGTGGGGAGATGGCTCANTGGGTAAAAGCACTTTCTACACGAGCCTGGAAACCCAAGGCTGATCCCCCAGAACTCACAGAGAAAGACAGATGTGTACAGGATAGTGCACATCTGTAAGTCCACCACTACTACAGTGAGATGGGAGACAGAAGCAGAAAAATCATCCAGACGCTCACAGCCCCGATGGCCTGGAATACGTAGGGAAATGGCAGAAACAACAAGGTAGAAGTCACGAATCAACTACTGAGACTTGTCCTCTGACCTTCATGCCCTGCAGTCCCCATCCTCTAACCTCATCAAGCATCTTCACCTAGCAATACCGTATGTGACCATGACACGAGTCTCATGAACTAGTTAGGTCTTCTCTGTCCTTATCTAATGTTCTCTCCATAGCCATGCAGCCCCAAGTGCAACAATCAGGCAGCTGGTTGTGAAAGATGTAAAATAGCCACAGTTACACTATTTATGGGGGGAGAGATACCAAGTGTCAGATTAAATGGTTTGGGGTTACCTGGGGCTGCTGGGTGAGGGTCAACTCTTCTTTGTCCTTACTCTCCCATTCTCATCACCTAAGGGATGGGAAATAGGGCTCAGCCATTGGCTGAGTTCAGCACCCCCCACCCAAGCAAATCAGCTTCTGTCTGCTCTCAATTTTAATCCCCTTCTTTCCCAGGATCCCCAGTCTCAGGACCAACACCAATCCTCAGAGAGGGCCTTGGAGACCCCTGGAACTGTGAAGGTGAAGGGAAGGTTGACAATAAGCAACAGCAACGAATCAGTCAGGCTCCCAGAGGGATGTCATTCTAGGTTTATATTGTAGACCAGTGGCTCTCAACCTCCCTAATGCTGCAGCCCTTTAACACAGTTCCTCATGTTGCACTGACCCCCAACCATAACATTATTTTTGTTGCTACTTCATAACTAACTTTGCTACTGTTATGAATTGTAATGTAAATATCTGATATGTGACCCCTGTGAAAGAGCTATTAGATGCCCCTCAAAGGGGTCGAAACCCACAGGTTGTGAACCACTGTTGTAGACTATGCCAGAAACTTCTTAGTTTTAAAGATTACTACTTCCTCATATGACGTACCACATTTTGCTTGCTAATTCATGTCAGTAGACATTTATGTTGCCCCCACATTTGCACTGTTATGAACCATGCTGCTATGAATATGGATATGTAAATATCTTACTGAGACCCTTCTTTCAGTTCTTTGGGATATATACCAGAAACAAAATTGATATAGTAAACCTATTTTTATTTTTTTTTTATTTTTTTATTTTTTGGTTTTTCGAGACAGGGTTTCTCTGTGTAGCTTTGCGCCTTTCCTGGAACTCACTCGGTAGCCCAGGCTGGCCTCAAACTCACAGAGATCCGCCTGCCTCTGCCTCCCAAGTGCTGGGATTAAAGGCGTGCGCCACCACCGCCCGGCTATTTTTAATTTTTTGAACAATCACTATCTTGTTTTCCTTGGCAGCTGTACCATTTTATATCCCCATCAACAATGCATAAAGACTCTAATTTGTCCATACCCTCACCACTATTTGATATTATCTATTCTCTGGAGTCGTTTTATTTTGTTCCATTAATAGTAGCCATCCTAATAGGGGTGAGGTAGTATTAACAGTTTTGACTTACATTTCCCTATTTGTGCCTTTTCCTGTGTTTATTGGCTATTTACATATCTCAAAAATGTCACTTCATGCACTAGGTCCATATTTTTATATATATGTGTTGTGTGTGTGCTCACATATGCAAGTCAGAGGACAACTTGTAGGAGTTGTAGGTCTTGGGGGATCGAACTCAGTTCATCAGGCTTGCTGGCAGATGTCTCCCACTGAATGATCTCACCAGACACTAGTCCTGTTTTTGAATCACATAATTTGTTATGGTTGCTGAGTTTAGAGAGCTCTCTATATATTCTGGGTATTTTCCCCTCTTCATATGCTCTGCAGGTATGACCCTGTCCTGTGGGTGACTTCTAACTTGGTTGCTTCTTTTCTATACTCATGGCCACTAGATCATGAAAAGCCCATTTCCTTATGACTGGGGTTGTTCACTTCCTCTTCCTACATTGCCCTGGTCATCAACTGTCAACTGGATTTGGCCATGCCATCTTTGTGTGGCAAGCACTCTTCTTAGAAGATCACAGAGTTGTTTCTGGGTCAGCCAGTCCATGAAGCAGCAGAGTCATGGCTATGGGCAACATTCTGGGAAGAAATGCAAGATGCTGGTGGAGGAACCTGGTGTCTTCACAGGGATACCCCAATCTAGGTCAGTCATTGGATCCTCCATGACAATATAGACTGGAGAAAAAAAATCAAGAGTGAGGCTCGTGAGCCAGCCTGTTAGAAATACATCTCAGGACTTGGCTGGATCATGAACCTCTCCACATTGATAGAGACAGAGATATTTTCCCAGAATCTCTAAAATAGTAAGGGGTGTGGATGAGTCACTCTGAGGGAAAAGACCCCTCAAGGTGACTCCTAAGTCCTCCCTTTTACACTATCCTTCCCCAGGGTTTCCCTCATTCCTTGCTGGCTGCCAGGATCTCAGCTGCACTTGTCATTGTGCAGAATGGCCTGGCTCCCATGGTTCCCTTCTCTTCTGATTCACATCTAATATGCCAGGGGCTGAGAAACCAAATAATGGAGCTGATTTGAATTTTGTCTAGAAAAAAGATGAATCTGGGCCTGAGGAGTGTCTCTGAGCACACAAGTGGGGACTTTTGGCTGCTTCCAACTCTAGGTCATTAGCCTAAAGCCAGCCTCTTAATATGAAATTGGCCTACACTTTATTTTGTTTTTCTGACACAGGGTTTCTCAGTGTAGCCCTGGCTGTCCTGGAACTCACTCTGTAGACCAGGCTGGCCTCGAACATGGAGATCGGCCTGCCTCTGTCTCTCAAGTGCTGGGATTAAATGCACGTGCCACCACCACCTGGCGAAACTGTGCTACACTTATAAGCCTTTTGGATGGTCTCTACCTGCCAATGTCTTTGTTTTCTTGTTTTTGTTTGTTTGTTTGTTTTTTCTCTTTGACACACCATGTTGTTTTTAAATTTTAGTTTTTGTTTAAATTTTGAGCTAAATTCATTTTTTTCCTTAGATACCAACAATGAAAGCAAAACCACTCAAATATAAAGTGGATTTCTAGTGAACTGGTTCACAGGCAAATCCACAGGAGAGCTGCTTTTGAGGGATCTATGACAGCTAAGTTTTATTTTGGGCATTGTGAAAACTACCACAAAAGGTAAAATTTAGTCACACTAGAATACACAGACTCTGGTGTCACTTATGTCTCTCCTCTCACCTCTTGTTTGATGGTAGCACAGGAAAGTCACGGATGTGGTCTGGCTGCCACTAGGGAGGTCACGTTGCTTCCTTTGGCCATTTTTTTTCACCATGAAGGCAATGAGCCACCAGCAAGCTCACAATGTAAACCAACTGTGCTAGTTAGACTACTTGCAGAGTTGTGTTGTTTATTTACTTATTATTTACGGTTTTTGAAGTTTTGTGGATGGGATTTTGTGTGTGTGCAGATTCGTGTGTTCATATGTGTGCAGAGATACATATGTGTGCAGGTACACAAGCACATGTGTATGTGTACACATGGAGGTCAGCCTCAGGTGTCCTCGCATCACTGTCCATGTTGATTTTTTTGAGAACAGGTCTCTCACTGGGATTTAGGGTTCACTGATTTGGTTAGCCTGGATGGATACCAGGCTCTAGGGATCTTCCTGTCTCCTTTCTCTAGTAGTTTCTCTGTGTAATAGCCCTGACTGTTCTGGAATCCTCTACGTAGACCAGGCTGGCCTTGAACTCACAGAGATCCACCTGCCTCCCAAGTGCCGGATTAAAGGAGTGTGCCATAGTGGCGGGAATCTTATGTGCAAGCCACCATATCTGTCATTTTATATGGGTGCTGGAGCTCAAACTCAGGTCTTCATGCTTGTGTAGCAAGCACTTTACCAAATAAACCATCTCCCATAGGTGCCTGGGGGATGTGTTAATGGAGACCAAATAGTACCAGCTTAAACCAAAATGTTTGCATGATTACTTCTGACACATGAGCCCCACAGGATGGACAATCTCAGGGATGTAGGATATTAGCACAATGAAGGTACCAAGAAGTTTCTGCTTTGCTACAGTACTGACCCCCTGCCCGTCTCCCATATCTGCATGGTCATAGGAAGCTTGTGTGGAGCACCCTGGTTCCCATAGTTCCCTCCTGTTCTGACTCACATCTAATATGTCAGGGGCTGGTCCTTGATCTCATCAAAAGCAAGATGGAAAGAGAATGTGAACAACTTGCTCCTTCCTTTTCAAGACGTAATCCAAAGGCTGTACCCATGCCTCTCATGTCCATTCATCAGACAGGAAGTGAAATCATCTTGCCATTAATGACCAGTGGTAGGCTACTTAAAATGAAAAGAAAAAGCAGGGGCCACCCACAGTGACTAGCTAGCAGTAAGTACATTAAATCTGTATTTCAAAGATCAAATGAGGGCTGGGGATGAAGCTCAGTGGGTGGAATGCTTGCCTAGCATGCAAAATGTCCTGGGCCCCATCTTCAGCTTTGCATAAATGAGGCCTGGTGGTGCACACCTGTAATCCCAGCACTGGAGAGGTGGAGAAAGGAGGAACAGAAGTTCAAGCTCATCTTTGACCATATAGTGAATTCAAGGCCAGCCTGGACTATATGAGACTCTGTCTCAGAACAAACAAACAAACAAGTGAAAGTTCACAAACAGAGATAATAAGCACCAAATTCAGGAGTATGGTTCCATGGGGCCCAAGGAGCAATGAGAATGGAGGCAGGAGACTGCAAGGATTGTTGATNATATCTTCCCATGTNTTCTTTTTTAACTATATTTGAGGCAGAGGCTGGAAAGATGGCTCAGAGGTTAAGTGCACTCGCGCTGCTCTTGCAGAGGACCCCAGGCTTGATTCCTAGCATCTACGTGGCAGCTCACAACTTTCTGTAACTCCAGTTCCAGGAGCTCTGATACCCTCTCTTCTAACTCTTTTGGGCACTAAGAATGTGCGTGGTTCAAAGACATATATGCAGGTACAACACTTACAAATAAAATAAAATAAAATAATATAAAATAAAATAAAAATAAATCTTAAAACATACTGAGGTGAGCACAGCAATATGTTGAGGTCTGACTAAGTTGCATGGAGGTTACATGGGTGCTCTACCTTTTCTGTTAGAAAGACCATATTTTAAAACATAGCAAAATTTAGCATTATCTTAACTACCCTCCTACAATTCAGTGCATTGTCAAAATGTATTCCATCAACTGGAAACACACAACCTGCTAAGAACTCTCTGAAATGAGCACCTCTGATTCCTTAGCAGGTCTTTGTCTTCNGCAGTACCCAAGACGTGTTACAACAGGCAATGACTTAGATTTGAAGCCAGTGCATCAATAATATATATAAAGACATGACCTACGGAGAGGGGGCCTGAGGAGAGTAGTGCCCCACAAGAGAGCATCTCAACGTCTAAGAAGCCCTCAGAGCTGCCAGTGACCTGATGACACCCTCACCAGGTCTAGCTTGCAGTCAAGGTTACATTTACTGTGTCTGTGCCTCTGGCCGAGGTCATNCTGCATAGACACATTCAGGCTCACTTCCTCTGAACCTTAGGAAAACTCATCCGATAAAAGCCTCCTTTTATTCCTTCTAAAATGCTCAGAAATCTACCCAGCATGATGGTTGGTCTTCATTGTCGATTTGACTGGATTTAGAATCACCATGGAAACACATCTGGGCATATAGCTAGGAGGGTATTTCCAGAAAGGTTTAACTGAAACGGGGTGACCTACCCTGAATAAGAGTGGCACCACTCCATGGGCTGGGGTCCCAGACTGACTAAAACTGGGGTCTCAGACAGAACAAAAAGGAGAAAGAAAGCTGAACACCCGCATCCATCTCTCTGTTTTCTGACTATGGAAGCAATGTGACCAACTGCTTCACATTCCTGCTGTCACAATTAGACCTGTGCCTGCCATCATGCATTCTCCAGTATAACGGACTGTATTCTCAAACCATGAACCACAATAAACCTTCCTTTCCCTAAGTTTCTTTCATAAGGTATTTTGTCAAGGGACAAGAAAAGCAATTAATACAGCCAGCAAGAAACAAAGCATAAACAACAACCACAAATTAAGCTCAACCTCTAGTAGCAAGAAAATGGAGTTGCAGCCAGGAGGTGGTGGTGCACACCTTTAATCCCAGCACTCAGGAGGCAGAGGCAGGTGGATCTCTGAGTTCAAGGCCAGCCTGGGCTACAGAGTGAGTTNCAGCACAGCCAGAGTTACACAGAGAAACNCTGTCTCAAAAACCAAAGAAGGAACANTAAGTTGTATTTCTAGACCCANATTTGAGTAGGCTGAAAGGGTGTGGCATGTTTTGATCCCACCCTCNAGGAACACACATAGTTGTTCCCTCACCCAACAGCTCAGCCATGGTCCTGCCCATCAGGGGAGGCCGCCAAGCCAGCCAGCATCCTCTTTCCTTTCATGGCTGACATGTGCTACTATGGGTCTGCCTTATTGAAAATTAGCTAAGAACCCCTCAGTAACACTATTTCCTCAATATTAGCAAAATGTAAATGAACCACAATGATTAAGAAGAAAGAAAGAAAAAAGAAAGAGAGAAAGAAAGAAAAAAAGGAAAAAGGAAATCCATACAGCCAGTTTCTATCTGAACACAGAACACCATTTCTTAAAAAAGAAAGAAAGAAAGAAAGAAAGAAAGAAAGAAAGAAAGAAAGAAAGAAAGAAAGAAAGAAAGAAAAGAAAAGAAAAGAAAAGAAAAGAAAGAGAAAGAAAGAAAGACAGACAGACAGACAGACAGACAGACAGACAGAAAGAAAGAAAAAAAAAGAAAGAAACAACAACCAACAACAACATTTATGGACGTTTTCTTCATCTCTCACATTCAGTTAGTATACAGTTGGCATTTTCAAAATGCAAACCTAATGTGGTTTTGGAATTCACTGAAGCACATTGGAAGACATCTGAGTGGCGGGGCGGGGAGTTCCAGCCATATGCTGCTGGTGCATGGATTTGAATATCTGAAAGGTAATCTAGTAAAGAGCCTGCTTCCAGCTCTCCTTACCAACAACGGTCATTCACAGCAACCACACGTCTTATAGATCNAGCCACTTCCCCATGTGTGAGACAACTGCGGGAGGAAGTCAGGGGCTGGCCTCCCATCGCAGCCTGGCTAGTTCAAGTCTCGCTAGACCACTGGACAGGTAACTCGGAAGTTCTCCTCNTCACTGCTGAGGGAAGGATNATGGCTCTAGGCACACTGGGTGGATTCACATAGAANAGATTTTCTAAAACATCTTCAAGTTTGGTGAACACAGAGGGAAAGCTGCAGGACCAACTCACAACGGCTGCGTCCAAAAAGACCAGCAACACTGTGAAATCAATCATCTCTCCTATCACGCCCATCGGATTCGCTGCTTGCTTTCTGTTTATCTGAACAGCCACAGAGGAAATGAGCAGAGCCAAGCCCACGGCAGGGACTCTTGCCCCTGGCTCTGACACTTGTNTGCACCCTGAGAGGGATGGGAGGAACCCCTGTCACAGAGCTAGGAAGGTTCCCTGACAGAGCTCATCAGCCCTGCTCATTCTGTCCCTGGGCCAGGCCTCTAACTGGGTCATTCCGTCAGAGAACACACAAAAGAGTGTGGTCATGTGCATGGCTAATCCGTTTGCGTGCTTGCAGAGGACACTGACTCACATAAGACCAAACCCCATGGTATTATGCTGGCTCACTCACCACGTCACATGTCAGAGACCCAAACCAACATGAGTACAGGCTGCCAACGTCACCAAAAGGAGTGCAAACACTATAAGCACTTGGCTTCCTATGCTTTGGGAAAGGAACTGAATGTGGACTCATGACAGAGGTGAGCAACTTGACTACCATATCGATTAGGAGGAAGAATGTGACACAGCATTGGTTTTTGGATCTGATCTGGCCACAGATCTCAGGGGGCAAACACCCCCATCAGCTCAGTCCCCAGAAATGTGTGCTCATCCCTGAAGTACGAAAGAGAACCATTCCAGGACCGTGGCTCCATAAGAGAAGGCTGGCCTGTCTGCTTTGGTCTTGTCTAGCCCCCAGGGTTACTAGACCACTCCCCTCGACCCCATCCCACATCTGAAACTAATTAGAACCTCAGGTCCGGAAGAAGTCTGGGAGCTGTGGCCTCACAGAGACCTTCTTCTTGGTGTGGCATTTTCCTAAGATGACACATGAGAATCCCATCACTCCTACCAAAGCACACTCTTTCTAATAGCATCTGTAGCCAGGGGCCCATGTGACTTCTCCTCTCACCGCAGTGAGTCCAACTACTGGTCCAGAGCCCCTCTCTTGGATCCAGCACCCAAGTTCTCCAAGAGCTCCTGAAGCAGACAAATGAACCTGTGGTGAAGCTCTCACTTCCTCACCAGGATGGCAGCATCTGGGATCTGGAATGATCTCCATCTCAGGCAGNGAAATACAACATAAGGTGTGGAGAAGACATGTGATGCATGAATTAGCTCCTTACGGGTTTCAGCCCCGCTGGGTTGTGATAGCCAGATCTCTTCTCTGCAGCCCAACAAAAGCATGGCCAAGGCTGGTTTTGCTGTGATGGTGATGTTTGCTGAGGTCTAGGCCACCTAACCAAGCACTGTCCCCGAACCCATCTGCCTCAGGCNGCACGGGCAGCGGCTGTTGCAGCAGCCAGGGAGGTGACCCCACAAGGCCTCCCTCAAAGCACAGTGGTGAGGATCTGAAGCATACCAGACCACAGCCAGCTCATGTGGAATTCCAGGGTGGTAAGGTAAGAAGCCACAGGGCAAGGGAAAGAACTATCAAGTTGTCCCACCAATGGAAAAACGGCAATGACAAATGAGAACCGCCTTCTGTGACAGTCCTTAGCAAGCCAGGAAACACTTGAGAAATCTGAGAATTTGACCACATCTAGAAACCAAGGCTCCATAATCACTCCAGAGTGGAGCAAGTGCTTTGCCGAAAAGGTCTTTCTATTGGATTATAAACCACATATCACCTTGTCTTAACTTTACTGTAAGGGGAAATTCTAAACACATTCTGAAAGAGATCAACTCTAACTTTATTTAGGTCCATGCTGCTGACACACACAAATAATGGGATGTCTGTGGCTAATTCAGAAACTGCAAGGAAGGGCCAATACTTTGCTGGTGTCTCTGCTCCCAGTAATCAGTGAGTACTATAATACACTCCTAAGGCTGTCCTCTGACCC
>LZPO01027366.1:457495-468123 GCA_001675575.1 Neotoma lepida
CATCCATACACCCACACACAAAGCTACGCTAGCATATAGTGACGTGAACTTGGAATCACACATTCAAGAATAGCTTTCGAAAGCATTTAGATAATGAAGCTGCAGCAACGTACCTGTGAAATAAGAAATATAATATAATCCCATTTTATCAGTAAGCAGTGTAGTGAGCTGTAGACTCAAATCCCTCAGGTGTTAATAACAGTTGAGTCAGAATTAGAACTGTAAGACTCCGGGCTCTGTACCCAGGCCATGGAGCTGTGTGCTTCATCTGGGGAGGGTAAGGTAAATAGATGATGCCTGATCCTAGCATGGACCAGCCAGCTCCACAGAATACCTGTTTATTATGATAGCCAATATTTCCACATGTCCTCAAAGGCAACCAGCCTTCCTACGACTAGGTCCATAAAAGACCCACAAAAAGATGATGGACACTTGTTCAGGTGGATGCAGTTCAAAGTCTATACCCTTCTGTAGAGGGTGGGCTACTANGAGGTGTACACAGAGCAGGCAGGACCATTGTGGGTCAGACAGTGTATCTGAAATACTCTGCTAGAGGGAAGTGANTCTTTTCTGAGAACACTGAAGAAAGANAGCCTGGAAATTCCACAGAGCCCAGAATATCAGCTTCTGGCTGCACCTTCTAGTCTTCACAACNCCAGGGANAGTCTGCTCTGATGGACAGGCAAGGNTGTGTTGGAAGTTACTCTCATAGAAAAACAGAAGGGCCAGACTGAGCAGAGATTGTGAACATCACCCTACCCTACTCGCAGGGAAAATAACAAGGCAACTGAAGTCAGCCAAGATCATAAGTGTGCAAACTTCGGGCAGCCTCCAAGGCTTTTGATGTCCAAAGCTCCAGGTAACTCCAAACCAGCCCTTCTCAGACAGTCATGAGACCATGGATCACCCACAGGCCCTGGGAGAGGCAAGTTCTGCTTCAGCAGGGCTCAGGCAGAGCAGAGACCATGCAGCTCTAACAAGTGGCAGGGGGTGCCAATGCTGTTGGCCCATGGACCACACTCTGAGAAGCGAAATCTAGAGCATCACAATATTAGGGCTCCTACGACTCCAGGCTTTTTCCTCCTTCCATATGAGAGGCTTTGCCCATGGCAAGGAACAAAACTATCACTGTAGGAGGGCTGCATCACGATATAACACATCCTCCAAAACATCCTACCAGCTTTTACATCCTCCAGTATCCACANCTACATTTACCTTTCTCTGTCTTTCCCCCTATCTAGTTCTGTTGATCTCTCTGGGCCACCTTCCCAGGCCCCCTTGCTTTTTCTAGATGGAGCCACATCATAGTTGCTGTCTCCTCTACCTGAAGAATCATTCTTTGAACACCCACCAACTACTATTCTTTCTTGCCTTCAGTGGGAAGCCACACCTGCCCCTCTGTTCGGTAGTACAGCACTCCCTTCCATCTCCTGTACCCCACCTTTTCCTCTCTTTCTCCACAGCACCTGAAGATTCTATACTATTTAGTTCAGCATCCCTAACTCCCTACTCCTCAGTCCCATTTCACCACCAAGAGGCCAAGTATTCTGTGTCTCCTTGACTGCTATATTCATGCCTGGTTCCTCACTGACACATAAATATATGTTGAATGAAGAAAGAATTTGAATTATAATTAATATTTTTAAAAGCTAACCACCATCCTCAAAGACTCTGGGGAATTGCTTGCANACACCCAATATGAGTGGTATTTTTTTGTTTTTAAACGACTTCTTCAAGATTTCAAAAGAATCCGGTGTTGCAGATTGCAGGAGATATTTTTATCCTGTCGTGAAAGCCTGGGCTTCGTGAAGAGAGGCATTCCCCATGTTTCCCAGCTCTTCATTCACCATCCGCCTGAAGAGATTCCTCCTCCTCCCCCTCTGGGGACCAACATAGATGAGAGGCAGATCCAGATTGACAGGCAGGACTCCCACGAGAGGGTTTCCCACTCCTACACAAAGAGATGAGCAGGATGCAGGATGGGGATTTCCTCATGGTGTATGGGACCCGCACAGGGTCCCACTGCTGATTGGTGGAAGGGCTGGCAGGGGTCCATGCTTCCTGCTGCTTATGCTCTGCATTGCACCTCTCTTGGTATACTCTGTATCTGAATGGAGAATGGCTTCAGCTACAAGACTCAAGACAGGGGTCCTGAGTGAAGTCTCATGGCATTCACAGAATCAGAGAAGTTTGGATCTTCCCAGGAGGGTATGCACAGAAAGTGGCTACATCAAGCCAGGAGGGCAGTGTTGGGTTTCGCACCTCTGGTTTAGCCCCTACTACACTGGCTGCACATCTGGGTGAACACATACATCTCTAGTCACACAGTACGGGGTGTGGGGAACAACACCTTTACTCCTACTGAAACTGGGAACACAAGCAATGGAGCACTGTCCCAGCTCATGGGAATGAGTTACCAAGTTTATCANCCCCNGTCTGTCTCCATTCCACCCTAACTGGGGCACACGTCACCCATAGTCAAGGGTTCTTCTTGGTGGGCTGTAGTAGGTATATGCTTGATGGAGTATTTGCCCAGCATGCATGATGCCCTGGGTTTAACCTCCAGAACTGCATAAACCCAGGCATGGTGGCATGCATGTTTAATCCCAACACTCAGGAGATGGAGGAAAGAGAATCAGAAATTCATCCTTAGCTACATAATAAGTATGAGATCAGTCTGGCTGAAAAAAAAAAGTCCTGTTTAGTTTATATTTCATATTATAACTTTTATTCACTCCAAGTGCAGCTTGCCCTGGAGCCTGACTGGAGGGCAGCCCGAGTCCCAAACTTACACAGGACACACAGCACACTGGGCTTGGCCATAGCCACCTGCAGGACACATACAAGCAGGACTGCTGTGGGCAAGATCCCAGTTAGAGTCCAACTAAGCACTATGGCTGTATTAGCCCAGTCATGGAGAAGTTTTGCTGTCCTGGAATCGACAGTGTAGACCCTCAGAAGCCCAAAGGTCAGCTGTGGCTCCTTTTCTGATTTCTGCCAATTGCCTACAATGAAGAAGAGACAACCTTGTCTAGTTGTCTTCACAGCAAGGTGGAAGCCACAGTGAGGGACTGCTGAGTGGCTGCCTGGGTGTGGAATAGTTTTCTCTAGGTTCTGTGGTCTATGACCTGAAGAGATGAAAGGCAGGTCAACAGGAGGGAAGGAACACACGTTTGATTGGATACAAATGTTTTTACATGGCACAACTAAGTTACATTCCCAGCCCTCTTCCCTATTATTATACTGTCAATTTCTCTCTCTCTCTCTCTCTCTCTCTCTCTCTCTCTCTCTCTCACACACACACACACACACACACACAAATAGAGACAGAGACTAACCAGGGAATGATGCCAACCTTCGAAGAGAATACAGTACCAACAAGACATGGTGGGGAGAGGTGGAGGGGATGCTGGAAGAGGAATAGGGCGCATAAGGAGGGAGAAGGAGAGGGGAGAGAGGCTAGGCCCCAAGCACCAAGTGCTCAGCTCCCACTGCTNGGGCTAGAGCCTACTGGAACCAGGGACCCTGTGCTCCTGGTGTCTTCTCTTGCCATAGGTCTCAAAGGCAACCAGCCATTGTAAATGGGTTCGCCCTTGGCCTGTGCATCAATCACACTGAAGACCTGAGAGTCTGCAACCGTAAACCGAAGGCTGTCCTCACTTGCTCCCTGGGTGAGTCGCACTGTAAATCATATGCCAAGACAACAGCAATGTTACCTCAATTAAATGCAATGAAATTGCCAGGGAACATGCCTTATTGCTTCATCTTAGAGCCTTAGACTTACACCTTAGAAACAGACACCATCTATCTACAGTTATCAGACTTTCTGGCTGTGAGAACTGGAGCCCAAAAGATGGGTCAGGGTCACTGGCATCCATAGGAGCTAAGCTTGTGCCAGTTGTCAGGACAACACTCTGCTACTCGCGTTGGCTCGCCCAACTACACTTAATTTTAGTTCATCACACATTCAGCTTGCGCTTTCTAGGAATTTTAGAGTCCCTCCATCTGTGCGCCTGCCNTTCCACTAGCTCCTCTTTATTCACCACCTTCCAGGTTTCTATCCGTTGCACGGTCCTCACAAGAAGAGAAGAGGTCCAGGCGTGTAGACTGATCACCATCTGTTTGTCACGTTGACAGCTCAGAGATGGCTGAGACTCCCATTACTGACTCTGTGCTCTGACTTCTGCCGATGGGCATGGTCTAGATCTACAGGCCACTTTCGGCAAGGGCGAAAGGAAAAGTTTCTTCCAGGTTTGCAAGCCACTAAGAATAAGGCCACCACTGTCAATTAAGGCACACACCGGCATCTACAAAAGGAAGGTTTCCTTTTCAGAAGTGTCTTAAATACACTTCTGACTGCTTAGGCGGAAACTGAACAGTTGGACTGCATTCAGTTGTGCGTGATTGTTAAAATAACACATGTAATGAGGAGTCGAAGGCCCNGCTTTTAGACTGCCAAATAATGGATGCTAAGGCACCAAGCTGCAGGTAGCCATTCCTGCAGTCCTGGGAACCTCAGGGGTGCCCAAAGGGTCACAATTGTGACAGCATGGTTGCCTCTGGGACCCGGTAGCAGGTGTGTTTCATATCTCCACCGGAGCCTTGGTCAACAGCCACACAACTTGAAATGGCTGTAGATTTTCAAAATGCAACCCAGTGGTTTTTTTCTTGTGTGTGTGTATAGCAATTAAGTATTCAAATTGTTGAGGACTGGTTTGTTATACCCACAAGCAATGCATCGTGGGAAAGCAGAACATGTAGCATTATTTCTTAAGAAGCCTCAGAAGGGCATTTGATTTTTTGGATAGATACTGTACGTTCTTAGATAGCTATTTGTGCAGATAAATGCTGCGGGGACTTTGAGCTTTAGGAAAAAATGGAATCTGGCTAGAGTTTCTCTTCTCCCTGCACTCTCGGTTGCTTTAATCTTTTATATCCTCACATAGGCCAGATGGAAATGGNAGCCTCCATTCTTTGAAGATCTAGAAGTACAGAAACCAGTGAAATTTCATGGATAAACAGACATTTGGTGTTCTCTGTACAGCCACTTCTCTGTGATATAGGTTCTGAGTTCTGTGATTCAAATGCCCCTTAGGACTCAATATAACATTTAGTGACTTCCCAGCACATGCCAAACCCTTCTGGGCACCATGCCAGGCTTCCTTTGGAAAAGACGCCCTGGTCAATCGTTACTCCTTGACATCACCTGCAAGCTCCATGCCTTGACCTATCTGTCCAGGGAGCTGGGGTTCTCTCTTCCATTACCTCTCAGTCCTCACGTGATCTCTCTGTGCTGTCTCTAGGACTGGTCACATTCAGTTGTATTCTTGGTCACCGGCAAAGCTTTTCACCACAGTAGTTCTTGACTCTGCCCTTTCTGTTTGACCCAAGGTCCATGTTCTTCCATCCAGCGTGCCTCTGAAAGCTAACGGGCTAGTGTTGCACACTCTTGAGGCAAGGATGGAATGCTTAAAAAAAAGGATGTCATATGCCGAGCATTCCCAAAGCTAACCACCTTGGTTGGGCTACAACCATTGCTGTATGAGATAGTAAAACCAAAGGAATGATACAGGGAGGGAGACAGGAAACATAACAGAGAGATACATTGTATATGTAGACTGAGGACAAAAGCCTTCCAGAGAGGAGAAACATATCATTTACCCATCTTCCCATGCGCCAGCCAGCCATTTAACAGTCACATTTTTACAACTAAATACCTCAGTATTAGGTAATACTGAGATAAATATATTAAGGAGTTTATAGGACTTGGTGAGCTCACCCAGACCCCTAGAACTTAAAGAGCCATGGTGGAAGCTCCACCCATATTTGAAAACTCTCTCCTTTCAACTGGCATTGGGGGCGACTGTCAACATCCTATAGGAGTCGAAGATGTCCCATTGAAGGCTGCAAACTTTGAGCTTAAAACTTGATTGGTATCAAACTCAACTTGTTTTCATATCCATTTAGTTTNAATCAGCCAAACCATGCAGATTCNCAGCTATTTTGAGCCTACCTAGTCTGCATGCCCATAAAACTATACCTGGCATCTGCTGGAGGGCATGAGGTAGAGATGGCTCTAAGGCCCTAAGCACCTACTGCTTTGGAGGCAACCTGATACAGAGACCCTCCTCTGGGGTTCCCTTCACCCATTAATTCCTTTGCCTTCCATCTCCACAGATTCATGCCCTGAGNAACTTTCTCACTTGCATGCCTGAATGCCCGTCAGTGTCACCCCTCCCTCTTACCAGTCCTACCTTGTTATTTTATCAGCCCCAAATCTCTTGAACACCCTCTATCTGGCTGCCATGTTTANAGTCACATGACTCTTTTCCTAGCAAGGTGGATTGATGGGTGGACTGATGGNAGGGCTAGAANCAGGCCAATCAGACTATTTTTATGGGAATATAGTTTAGAGAGTAGGAAGCAATAAGTTGGAAACCCAAGTATCCTATGTTTTCCCTNCTGCCTACCCACTCTTGCCAAGANCACTAAGTTCATTNGGGGGGNNGGGTATCTGTTGCTTGCAACAGTGTCATGTTAATCACTTTTAAACATAAGTAAAAAGAACTCAGCCCAGGGAANATGAATTGCAACCACGACTACAGCTACTAGGGAGGTGAAAGCAGAAGAATTGCAAGTTCAAGGCCAGCCCAGGCAGCTTAGCAAGACCCTGTTTCAAAATAAAAAAATTCAAACAAATGGCTAGGGGGTGGCTAGAAAGATAGCTGAGGGGCTAGGAATGCTTCCTGTGTAAGCACAAGGACCTGACTTGGAATCCCCAGCACATGCATAAAAAGATAGGCATGCACTATGAGTGCCTGCAACCCCAGCACTGTGGTGACAGAGAGGATGGCTGAGGCTTGGTGGTTGCCAGCCTAGCTCCAGGTTCTTTTAGAGACTAGGTCTTAATGCACAAGACAGACAGTGACAGATGAGGACATTTAGCAGATGGCATCCATGCATATGCACGGGTACACGCATATGCGCACATGTGTGCATACACTATAGGCATACACCATATATATATATATATATATATACACACATATATCCCACCCTCCAAAAGAGCTGAGGATATGGCCTAGTGGTAAAGCAAGGGAACAAAGGACCAGAACTGAGGCTTAAAGAGAGATCTCTAGACTTCTTGGCACAANTAGAAGCCACCTCCATGTAACTGGTGAAGAAGAATCAGAGGGAGAGAAAACTAGACTCCATTCCAGAGACAGAGAGAGACAGAGAAGAGTCCTCATTCCATACATGGAGAGGTGGGATACCTTAAAAGGTGGCTCGTGGTGGGTCGGGGAGCCAAGCCAAACACAGCTCAGCTGCAGGGAGCCCGATCAGGCAGAGGGAAGCAGAACACTTCTCTGGAAGGTAAGCCAGCTGGCCTTAGGAAAGGAGACAGGGAATCCTCCTTAGGGACAGGCTCACAGCCCTCAAAANCCTCCAAACCAGTTGTGAGCTTTACACAATGATTCCTCTGATGGGAAGCCTCAGCAGTGGAGAAGGATCCCATGTTGTCACTCTGTGTGACTTGGAGGGCAATAGGCATCAGTCAGCATCTTGAGAGGGACCTAGGGTTTGACACTGAGACACCCTGAGTACATGAGAATGGGAGGAACCACAGAGATACTGAGTTTAATCTGTTACAGCCCTGGGCTAAGGGAGGCCCTGGGAGGCAGGTGGTGAGCGGANGGCCAGGCCCTCGCAAGCTCAAAAGGGCCAGTCTCTGTTTATTAGGAAAGTGCGTGGGGAAAGCTTGGTGGCAAGCATCTTTAGCCACTCCACTGCCTCACTATCCCATGCTTTGTTTTCCCTCTTCNTACATTTATCTAATTTTGTTTCCACATCTTTTCATTACTAGTCAATATTTTTGTATTTTATTATCTNCTGTTTCTTCTGTCCCCTTTGGTCCCNCCCTTTCTGCTGTTTTTTTCAGAAGTGTGGTATTTGATGCTGATCTTGTGGTTGGGTTTTTTAAAGCTTATTTTTTTACTCCTTCCTACATTTCTGTAATTTTGTGTGACATCTGTTCGCACACACATGACATGCACATGTGGAAACCAGAGGCTAACGTTAAATGTCTTCCTCCATTGCTCTCTACTTTATTTTCTGAAATTGGCTCCCTCACTGCACCCAGAGTTTGCTCCTTTGGTTAGGTTGGTTGGCCAGCAAGAGGGCAGGAAAGAATAAATTTCATGAGAACAGATGAACAATGGAGAGCTTGGAAGGAATCCACCATGCCTAACACTGCAGACAAGCAAACCCCTAATACTAATAGGGGAAGAGGGGGAAAAAAGGACAGTAATTTAACCAACCAGAAAAAACAATGAACAAAGTCACAGACGTTAATAAACATCTCTCAATACTAACCTTAAATGTAAATACCCTTCACTCACCGCCAAAGAGACACAGATTGGCTAGCGACGTTAAAAACTAGATCCATCTTGCTTTGGTCCAGTATTTCCTCACTATGTCCCTTTCCTCCCTTTTGGAATGGTAATGTATATTCCGTACCATTGTATGTAAGATGTATGTAACTTGCTTTTTTATTTTTACAGGGGGTTATAATTAAGAGATTGCCTCNAGTCTCAGAAGAGACTTTGGACTTTTAAACTGTGTGGAGACTGAAAGACTATGGAATTTTTGAAGTTAGACTTAATGCATTTTGCATTATGATCTGGCCACAAGCCTATGCGAGCCAGGGAGTGGAAGGGGTAGGTGTTGAATGANAGTGGCCCTCATAGACTCATATGTTTGAAGGTTTGGTCTCCAGTTGGTGGAACTGTTTGGGAAGGATTAAGGGGTGTGTCCTTGTTGGAGAAATGTGTCACTGATGGTGGCCTTTTAGATTTCAAAAGTCCAGGNCATTCCCAATTAGTGCTCTCTCTATTTCTCTCTCTCTTGGATCAAAANATGTAAGTTCTCAGCTACTGCTCTAGCACCATGCCTGCCGGCCTGCTGACATNATCCCCACCATGACAGTCCTGGATTTACCCTCTGAAACTGGAAGCCCCAGTAAATTCCTTATTCTATTAAAAACAAAAGCCTAGATCCACTGCCAGCTTTTTTCAATAAACACATATCCCTGGTAAAGGTACCAATAGACTGAGAATCAAAGGAAGGAAGTCAATCTATTAAGTGAATGAAAGCAGAAGACAGGTTGGTATAGCTCTTCTGACATCTGATACCAGATAAAGTAGACTTCAAGCAGGAGACAAAGAAGGCCACTCCATATTCATAAAGGGATGAGCCATCCATTACACATGTGCATCAAATGCAGTTGTTCCTAGTTTCATAAACACTAATGGGCATTGTCCTGTTTGTCTGGTGGTTTTGTTTGTGTTTTGTCAACCTGACACACTCTAGAGTCTTTTGGGCCAACAGAAGCTCAGTATATATCCCTAATATCCGTAGGAGACTGGTCTGTAAGCAAGCATGTGGAGCATACTCTTGATTGAGATCAATGTGGGAAGGCCCAGCTCACTGTGGGNAGTGCCACCCTTAAGCTGGTGGNACTAGGAGCTATAAGACAAGAGGCAGAGCAAGCATAAGGAGGTAAGCAGCACTCCTCCATGGCTTCTGCTTCAGTCCCTGACTCCAGGTTCCTGCCCTGACTTCTTNAGCAATGGAATGTTTCCTGGAATCTTAAAATGAAATAAATCCTTTNCTCTCCAGCTTGCTTTTGGTCACAGTGCTTTATCACAGCAATAGGAACCCTAGATCCTATTACAGTAGTTGTGAGTGGCTTCAGTATTCTACTTTCATCTTTAGGTAGGTCATCCAGACTAAAAAATCAACAAAGAAACTTCAGAGTTAAATTACACCATCAATCAAATGGACCTGATAAATAGTGACAGAAATAACATCCAAAATAAATAGAACACACATTTTTCTCAACATNCCATAGCACCTNCTCTTAAATAAACCACATTTTAGGTTAATGAAAAACAACACNCAAGTCAGAGAAAATATAAAAGAGTCAACATTATTTCTTGAATCTTATCAAGTTAAAGTGGACTAAAACTAGGAGTCAATAGGAAGAGAAAATATTCAGCACTTAGTGACTGAACAATATACATGTGGATGACCAGTGGGGTCATTGAAGGAAGCAGAGAGGAAATTTTTTAATTCCTAGATTCAAATGAAAATAAAAGNACAACTTACCAGGTCCTTTGGGAGATAGATAGAGAAGTTCTAGGAGGTAAGTTCATAGTGGTAACTGCTTATAGTTTAAAAAAAAAATCAGAGTTCTCAAAGAAACAGTGCAATGATATAACTTNAGCTTTCATAAAAGCAAAAACAAGCCAAATCCCAGAATAGTAGGCAGCAAGAAATAATATCAGGGCAGAAATTTTTGAAATGAAGATGAAAAGAAAATAAATACAAATCAAACAATATATTGATTCTTCTGATCAATANATCAAGTCCATCAAGCAATTGAACCAGTTGCTTCTACTGGCATNGTNGTACTGTAATCCCTGGAGGCAAGAAGATGAGNAGCTCAGGGCCATCCTTNNCTATATAGTGAGGCCAAGGTCACCCTGGCATATAGACATTGTCTCAAAAAAATGGTTCTTGGAAAAGATAAGAAAGATTGACAAACCCCTAGTCAAACTAACCCAAAG
>LZPO01027366.1:508205-524809 GCA_001675575.1 Neotoma lepida
ATGACCTAATGTTGTGGTAGGAAACTGCTGCCAGCTCACGCTGGGGAGAAACGTAGCCCTGTCAGCATTTAATTATTATTTTAGCACGATTTCTTTACTTTCCTACAGGGAAGAAATAACTTAAATTTAAAAAAAAAAAAGGCAACAAATGTTTAGCTTTTAGCCTTACAAGACATTGCCTTTGACATTTTTGCTTTGTCAAAAATGGCTGGTTCAGGACATGGGCATGTCACAGGCGGGGTGGGGGTGGCGGGTGTTACCAGCTCCAATCCTGCAACATTGAAACCATGACATGAAAATCCTACTGAGTGTGCTGGTTTTGGGAAATGACATTATTTGGGACCCATTCATGACTGTGACAACAACCACCTTTCCCCAAGTCCTGCCCCCAGGGGCTTTTGAATGAACCTGACAGCTCTACTCTCCTCTTGCTTCTCACTTTCACTTTCCACAATCATGCCAAGTCCCCTCCACTAGGAAAAAAGGGGCGGGGGATGGAAAGAAAGCAGGTGTGTATATGTGACTGCCAATCAACAGTGACCCAGGTATGAGTACAGTGGGTAACATGGCAGCCCAGGTATCTTGGTCTGTTCTCCAAAGCTAGTGTATCTTTTATCACCAAAGATTTGTTTTATCACACTATGTACATGGGAGATGGTGTGTGCACATGTGTGTGCAAGTGCCTGAGGCATCAAGAGGGGGCATCAGACCCTCTGAGCTGCACTTAGAGGCAGTGCTAAGCTGTCTGATGTGGCTGCTGGGAACTAAACTCGGGTCCTCTGCTAGGGTGTGGCTCTTAACTGTTAAGCCATCTCCCTGGGTCCTGTTTCATCTTTAATTCTTTCCTTATAATTGAACCTTTTTCTTTTCTGTTAAAAAAAATGCCATTTCATGAATGTTACAAGGAAAGAAAACTTCAGCTCTCTTTCTCTGCTTTGTGTTTTGTTTTGTTGAGACAGGATTTCACATAGCCCAGGCTAGCCTTGAACTCTTGATCCTCCTGCATCTACCTCCGAATTCTAGAGATACAAATGTGCACTGCCATCTTGGCTAGAAATCCCCAGGACTCCACCTGCCTCTCTTCCCTGCTGCAGAGTTCTGTTCTTTGCTAAACTGAGGACACTGAATCCAGACAGGGGGCAGCTGTTTAATTTTCAGCAGCCACTGCAAGCGAGCAAGTGACAGTGTTTACTCCCGAGGTCCCATTCCACACAAACCTGGACACAAAGTGGTACCCAGGAGAAGATGTCTAAACAGGCGGAAAGTGAATCAGTTATCAGGACTTGGAGGAAGTGGTCCCTGATTGCTGGCCCAAAAGATGATTCAGTCACCAATAGGCCTGATTTCAAAGAGAACTTGAGACCTGCCCCTCCCCCAAATCTGCCTCGTACTTCTTCCTGTCTTCAATTTCTTCAGTAAACACTCGCCTTCTAAATGTCAGCACTCCAGGCCTCAGTTTCTCACTCCAAGCTACTAGAAAGTTCTCTTTATCCTCCCTACTTCAGCCTTTCACCTTTTACCTAGTGTTACCTGACACTAGGTTAAAGAGGGAACCTGGTCTCTATGACTCCAATCCAACCTCCTTCTGAACCATTCTGCACAAGCCAGCCCAGCCAAGGGATGCTCCAACCATGCCATTCCCATGCCTAGCACTGGCCAATAGCTTCCATGGGAGTCAGAACAAATCCAAACTGCCCCCAACACCAGCCCACCTGATCACCCCTGGGGCCTCCTTCCATTTTCATACTCACCCATGTATTGTTACCGCTCATTTCCATAAACAGGCTAAGTCCCTCCCCACACTTCCGGCTACNGCCTTTGAACTTGCCGTGTTCTCAATGCAGAAGTTCCTCTTTCCACCACCACCTGCACAGGGAGCTCCTGAATGTGTAAGGCTGCAAATGATGTGTCCTCAGAGCTGGCCACTAGCATGTGTGTCCTTCACAATCCACACCTGTTCTTCTTGTTTATTTACTAATTACATAGAATCTCCTTACCGACAAGGGCCCTTCACCCCTTTTAAGTGCTGAGACCCCGGCCACTAACACAATGTCTGGCACCAATTGAGAAAATCCAATTTCAGACAAAACAAAACAAAACAAAACAAAACAAAACAAAACAAAACAAAAAAAAAGAATGAATGCTTTGTTATCTATTGCCCAAAGAAGCACAGGCAACAGAAAAAAGCTACTCTATGCATTTACACACAGTGGAATCATGGGTTACCTAAGTCTGTTTTGTGTTGCTATAACAAAACACCTGAGACTGAATAAGCTGTAACTTAAAGAGGTTGTTTGGCTCATGACTTTGGTAGCTTGGAGGTGAAAACAGCATGGCACCACATCTGATGTGAGTCCTAGTCACATGGGCCTCCCAGGGCCATGACCTGAAGGTCATTCACTAGGACTCTACCACCCAGGACACTGTTATGTTGAAGATCAAGCTTCTAAGACATGAACACTAGGGGACAAAGCCATATTAACAAGCAGCCCCGGCTGTTTCCTAGACAACCTACAAAGCGAGCTGCATACTATCTGAAAGACATCATCATCTCTTATTTCGCCACCTGCCCTACCCCCGCTATAATCTGAATTACTTACTGATGGCAGAGGGACAAGAGGCCTGGATGTAAGGGCGGAGCGGGCGGGGGGAGAGGGTGACTCTGCTCAAATCAGGAGAGGGTGTAGGTCTTGGAAGTCGGGGTGGTCTTAGGTGCAGAGTAGCTGTGACAAGTCTTCCTCTGTAGTGTCAGCCCCACTCAGCCAAGCAGCAGGAGCCACCCTGTGATCTCATCTCCCTGGGTAGCACAGCCTCCTCTGTAGGCTGTGTCTCCAAGCTGAGTACAAGAAGTAAGTGAAGTGCTTAACCCAGACACTCGACCTCAAAGGGACCCGGATGTCACCTGAAAACCTTTGTCATGACAAATTAATTCAGCACCTATCTGTTGAACCCAAGTATTGGTCCAGGCATTGGAGAGCTGCAGTTAAATTTAAATGTTGCTCCTGCCTCAAAGGGACTCAGAGACTATCAATTCGGATGCCTTACATCCACACCTACTCCATAGCACAATCGCCCACAACTGACAGGAATCAAGGATAGTGCCGTTCCAATAAGGAGCCCATGAACACCTGTGTTGTCCCATCTCCCACCACCCTGACTGTTCCCCTTAGCACTCAAGAGACCTGTGCCCAAGGGACCTAAAAGAAACCAAACTGACTTTATCAAAAACTGAGAGTCAAGGGCTGAGCTGGAGCTCAGGTGGGAGCACCTCTCCAGTGGGCTTGAAGCCCTGGGTTCCATGTACGAACAGCGCGCGTGCTCGCGTGCGTGTGTGCGTGTGTGCGTGTGTGTGTGTGTGTGTGTGTGTGTGTGTGTGTGTGTGTTTTAATACCTGTCTCTTATACACATCTAGATGTGTATAAGAGACAGGTGTGTGACAAATCCATAAGCCCAGCACTGGGCAGGGAGAGCAGGAAGACCAGAAGTTCAAAGTCAAGGGCAGTTACACAGCAATGAGTCTGAGGCCAGCCAAGGCTACACAAAACCTTTTCTTAACAAAACAAACAAAAAAAACCAGACAAAGGTCAAGCCTGGACAAGGCTTCCTCACCTAGCCACAGTGGAGGGAGGAGGCACATGAGTCAGCAGGTAATTTGGAAGGTACTGGAATTTTGCCCACCACTGCCTGTTTGGAATATTCTCTTCATCACCAGTCCTGCGGTGAGGGAGACAGTTGGAGCCAAAGCACCTGCAACTCTAAGACCAAACCCAACATGCCCCTCTTTATAGCTGGAGAGACAATCTCGGGAAGAGGAAGGTCCCAAGTTATCTGAGGTCATCTGGCCTCTAAGGGCTAAGCTGTATCTTCTGACCTCCACGTCAGTCCATTAGCACAAAGGAACCACATGTGAGGTGTGGATGTCCCAGCAAACTCTGAATCCATCCTCTCAGCAAAGTCAAAACAACTGCTTCTAGAAATCTCAAGATATGATATGATTTCAACAACCCAGAAACTCACACAAGAAGGACCTGGACACTTCTAAGAGCCTGTATACTCAGCCCCTAAACCCCAAAATGGTCCCCTCCACGCTGTCCTAGTATAATCCTAAGTCCTCTTGATGCCTGTTTTTTGTTGTTGTTGTTTTGTTTTGTTTTCTAGAAAAGTAGGTGTGCTAAGTTAGAGTAGATTTTGGAGGGGAGATTAAAAGGGATAAAACCGAGACTGGACGAGCAAGGCACAGGCCACCAAACCCTTTCTCTAAAGACAACTATTAAATTGATATTTCTCTTCCGTTTCCAGTTTTTAAGTTTGATGTGTATGTCTGTGTCAGTGTGTTTGCACAAGTGAGTGCAGGTTCCTGGGAGACCAGAAGAGAGCATCAGATCACAGGAGCTGAAGTTACAGGTGGCTGTGACATGTGGGTGCTGGGAACTGAACCAGGGTCCTCTGCAAGAGCATCAGTGTAGTGCTCTTAACCACCGTCCCAACCATATACTTTAAGAACTGTAGAGCTGTAAGCAGTCATGGAGACCTTACAGACCATCTTCATCCTCATGGATGACAGACATCCTCATCTTTAGGGGTCAAGAGGTGAATTCTCAGAGAGCTTAGGTGGGATGCTAAAGATCACACAACTAGGGTCCTGACTGCTCATGTCTGTTATTTTAACCCTTTCTGTAACAATAAAAGAGGAAATCTCATTTAAGCACAGCACCACACCCTGGAGATTGCTGAGCTCCTGAGTTCACTGACGGAGACCATTCTAGATGCTTGTAAAGGATGACTTTTGAATTATCAAGACATAGGTTAAATTAGTTCCAACATGCTCAGAATATAATTTAAAATCAATATATATGGAAGTTCTATTAAAAAAAACTTTTTACACTTATTTCTTTTGCATGGGGTGAGACACACACACATGTGCAATGTGTGGAGGTCAGAGGACAATTTGCAAGTCAGTTCTCTCCTTTCCACCATGTGGGTTCCAAGGATCGAACTCAGGTCATCAGGCTTGGCAGCAAGCACACTTACCTGTTGAGATGTCACCAACCTACAGATATTCATATTCTCTATCATGGGCGGGAAAATGAGGTGACCATGTCCATTAGGATAGAAATATAAGCTTGTCACAATTGATGATAAGTGTAGGTATATTCATAAATTCTGACCAGCTTCATGCCAACTAAGGAGCTGACACGGTGGTGCACACCTATAATCCCAGCACGTGAGAGGCAGAAACAGGAGGATAGCTGCAAGTTTTGGGCCAGCCTGGGCTACACAGTGGGTTCCACGTCAGCCTTGGCTGCAGGGTAAGTCCCTGTTACACATTCGTATACATACATACATGCAGCCTAACATTTGTGCACATACAACTTTAAAAAACCCACAAAACAAAAGAGCTCAGGAGTCCCCCAACCACTGGAGGGCATCAGGTCATTCCTCCAATTCTAGGCATTCCCAATCTCTCAATTCCCTTCTTCAACTAAAACACAAATGCACCCTCCGCCCTACCTCCTCCATTCTTTCATTAGTGTCTCCTGCTCCTTTTCTGAATTAATTAGGAAATAAAAATAGAAACGCTGACATGTTTATAAAGATTTGGAGTGCTGCTTAAACATGAAAGAACAGAGGTTGGGAACACAGGGGTGACGAATTTTATTTCTGTAATGACAAGTCAGAGTCCTCCTACCAGCTGGCCCTTGCAGCAGCCAGAAGCAGGGACCTATCTGCAGAAAAGTCAGGGAGGAAGGGGGAGCTGCAAAGATCCGTGGGCTCAGCTCACAGACCATGCAAATGGGTTCTAATTGCTGAGGGGTCACTGCATACAGGTCAAGTGGTGAGAAGCCCAGTAACCCCTGGCGCTGAGAGGCAAGACAGGCAGCGAGCACTTTCTCTTCTGCTTCTGGGATGCTCCTGGCTCTGCTCACCGACCCTAAACAAGGAGCTCTGGTTGGGGGAGTCACCTCTCCCCACCTCCTGCCATGCAGGGAAGGGGGGAGGGGATGCCATGTGCTTCTGAGTGTCCCCCGAGATGCACCTGCAGTTTGACAGTCCTGCCAAAGGAAATGAGAGGCGATAAGTGATCAGGGCCCGATTAGATCAGGCGCCTTGAGAAAGGTGCTGAGCCCAAGATATTTCTGAGAAATAAGAAGAAACCTGGGAATAGGCTCCTGGCAAGCAATCCCTGAGTAGATAGGGTCGGAATTGGAAATGGATTTCATGGGTAGATAAAGTCTAATAAATGGCAGGTCACTCAAAAATCATATATCATCAAGTCTCATACAGTGTCTGTGAAGTTTGTTATCAATAATTTAACACGAGAAGAGCCTAGCCCTTAGCAAATATTTAATTTCAAAACACACTTACTGATTTACTCAGATACAGCATGCATGGTATATTAAAAACATATTGCAAGAGGCCAGATGCCAATAAAGCTTGTTTGGGAAGCCCGCTGTGCTTGTGGCTATCTCAGGAGTCCCTTAAAGCAAGGACTGGACCCTCGGCCCCTGAAGCTAGCCCACTAGCAATTTCTAAATCGTTCTAGAAAAGAAAGTATGCAGGCAGATGTTACCTGAGTTCCCATTCTCAGGCTGGCTGGGCAACACGCCAGATGCCACAGGTGTGAGGACTAAGACACAAATTAGGGGTCTCAGGAACTAGAAAAATGACTCAGTGGGTAAGAGTGCTCTATACGCAAGCATGGGGACCTCAGTTTGAATCCCTAGCACCCAGATAAAAAGATGGGCGTGGCTGCATGCCCCTCTAACTTCAGCCCTGCCTGGGGACAGACACAGGAGGATCACTGGACCTTGCTGGCCCCCAGCCTAGCTCCAGGTTCAGTAAGAGACCCTGTCTCAAGGGAGGAAGGCCGAGAGTGACAGAGCAGGACACCTGTGCCCTTCTCCAGTTTCCTCTGGCACACACACCCACATACACACATGTGCACACACCACACACACATGCAATACACACGAAGAAAGAATTGGGAGCCCCATCTGCCTATGAGTTTTCAAGGGAACGGTCATTCCCTGGGCAGAGTTTACAGCTGAGGCACAACTCCACACGGACGCATGGTTAACAAACCCTGTAAAGTTCTGGAGGTGCTCTTGAGATGACAAGTCCCTGATAGGAATTCGTCTGGTGGATGAGAGAGGGTGAGAACTCTGGGTGCCTCCAATCACCTCCTACCAGAAAGTACGTAGGGGACATGTGTGAACTAGGGGCTGAAGAGAGGCTGATGCCAATTCCAACTCTGCCAGCCCAAGCCACAGTCCCAGAACTGGACTCCACTGTCTCCGAAGGCCCTTCTGATCAACCAGGCTGGCCCACGCTTGCTTTCAGCTCTCAACAGAGAGACTTCCTATCTCCCACCTTCTCCTCACTTACATCTCCACAGGAAGCTTCTCCTGATTAGTCAGGAGGCCTAACTCTTACCCTCCTGGACTCACCTATGTATGCAAGGTAGCCCCAGGCTCTCCCAGCTCCGAAGTCCTTCCCCAGAAAACTCAGTATTGCCTTTTCAGTGCAGGAAGGGGACCAAAAGCCACCCTCCCACGAGCAGCGTCTACACACAAGATGACAAACAGCTAGCCAGAAGCTTGGGCAGCCAGATCAGATGAAACATACCGTCTCGAGAAGCTTGGGAGGCCTAGATGAGGAAGGAGAACCGGAGACTCAAAGGCCAAAGGCAGGTGCTGACATGAGTGTCGGAGCCACCTTGGAAAAAGGCTGAGCCAGACTCGATTTCTTCTTCATGAAACATATTGCCCTTCCCCCTCTGTCGTCTCATAAAACCTTCCCCCTCCACCAGTCCACAGAGGGGTCCCAAGAGATGCTGACTCCAGAAGGCCATCATTAAAAATCACTCCAGTGAAGACGCTGAGGGACCTTGCCATCTGGATGGGCTCAGAGGTCAGCTGTTGACCAACCACGTGACCTTTCAGCTTCCCGTTGAAGGCAGCATACAGAGAACTGGAAGGCTTGTCTGGCCTAATCTAGAGGTGGGTCGGAGGGGGAGGGGGGTCTTAGGGAGCAGATATAAGAATTCTGGAATAAAGACAAGACAGAGAATGTGACAAGGGGTCCACTTCCCATGTTTGTCAAAGGCAGGTCCTTGCCAGCACTGGTGAACTCTCTGCAGGGCAAAAGCCTAGCCTGCAACTCATGGCGCAGCCAAATAACACCCAGAGCTCCAGAGACAAGGACCACAAGTTATGCCACAATCAGCACTTCGGCACTGAGAGGGATGGCTGCCCTTGGCTTAAGGCTGTAGCTCAGAAACAGCTCCTCCCTTCTCTCCTGGCACTTCCTGGTTTGACGCCGACATGGAGAATACCAATGTTAACTAATGACAAGTTCTTACTTCCTAAACCCACCCAGCTCCCGCTACTGTCTACTTTTGGAAGTCCTAGGCACTGTTGTGAACACAGGATCAAATGGTCAGAGAAACAACATAGCTTTGGATGTTTGGGTGGGGTTCAAAACTGCCTCACCCCTCAACTGCAGTGGGTGGAAAATTCTTTGTTCTATAGACCAGGGACCGGGACCTGTTCCCATTTACCTTATCAGACCCTGACTCTGAAGTCAGGTGAACAGAAGAATCAAGGCTATGATTTCTGCACCAAGTCTCACTGAAGCCAGTTCAACTCCAGATACCATAAGACTCTTATTTTCAGTCTGTTTCTCATGCCTCTGACGGCTCCCAAGCTAATTTCCCAGACACCCATTTCAGTCAACTCTGGGAGCCCAGATTGGGGTGGGGAAGGGGGAGGGGGGGAAATCTTAGAAATATTGAAACGGCCACGTGCTCCGGCATTTAGCACTTTGTAGAACAATCTAACTTGAGTGCATCTAGACCACTTTCTATTGACTAATTTAGAACATTTTGCTACAGCAGACTGAACTCGCTGCTTTTCACTGCCAAACTAAATACTGCACTTTAAAGTACACCCCTGCGTACTCATGTGATTTCTCTTTTTAGGCTAGGAATGTAATGTTGACATAAATGTCAAATAAAATTAATGAGAGAATGGGCCCTCAAATGGTGCTCCTGCGAAGGGAATTTGTTAGACTGGGACCTCTGAGCCCAAATGTATATATAATTATATAACACTCACATGAGGAGGGGACCTGAATGCTGAGTTTGAGCCATTTTATCACCTTTGTTGGGAATGCTGCTCCAACAAGAAGAAAACCAGGTTGCAAGTAAATGAAAAGGAAAACACCATCAGATTAGAAGTCTGTTGTGGGGAGAGACTGCAGAATTACAACAGTGGCCCATCTGCTGGCTACTGAGCCTGCCACCCCTTATCATTTACAAGTCAGCTCAGGTATCACCTGGGCCTGGAGCCTTCAGCTCTTGAGTTTGCAAATGGACCTCCTCCTGGCCAACCCACTCCCTTCCCTCCCTGTGCCAGCCCCCTGCCACTGAGGAAGACTAAGAATGGCTGGGAGATTCCACTCAAGAGTCAAGGCACTAGATCCTAGCGGATCGGCTGCCTCCATTCCTATGCTGATGTTAAGAACCTTGACTTTCATTTCAAGCCTTGGAAATCTTTCCCCAAGTGTAGCAGAATCACAGAAGATCACATCCATCTTGTCCCAGGGTGCTGGGGGCAGTGGATGAAGTAGCAAGTCTCCTGTCAGAGTAAAAAGCTTGGAGTAAAATTTTCTGTAATGCAGGGGAAATCCACATCTACCTCCAGCCTCAGGAAAATGGCAAAGCAGGGCCTTCAACAGTTCCGCCAGAGAACCTGTGACTGTCTGAGGGGTCTGTGATGGCTGCTGGGGAGGAACTGCCAACAAAACACTGTGTTTGATGTTCACGATTGAGGATGGACTCCTAAGGACCAGACAGCATGCACCACCTTTCGCATTCTGTTCTGCACACTGGTCTCCAACAACCATACAGATTTCCAACAACATTTTCTTTTCTGAGATGTTTATGGGTTAGGTTTCTGTCTCTCTCCAGGTGTTGAGACGCTTCAACTCCAAAAAACCAACACATCTATCTGGGAGGTCATCCTAGGAATGATACCACCAATGGTGGGAATCACAGGGGGAATCAAGCACCCACAAATTCCTTTGGAGGGTCACCCACTTTTAAGTGTTTCCCATTAATTCCTATCAGGAGTATGGAGCATGGATAGTCTCTAGTTAAATGGTAGGAGTAAGAAAAACATTCACCACTAACTTCAGACATCCACACTTGTGGAACCAGGAGGTGAACCACACTCACCTTGGAATGTCTTCCCAAGACCCAAGAACAGCCTCCATTTCCCTCTTTGGGCTATCAGCTCATGATGAACAAATAAAAAAAATTTTTTTTGAGGGGGAAATCCAACTACCAAAATAACTCCTTCATAATTCATATGTGCAATCACAACAGTGATTAACAAAAACCTGAAATGGTTCCTAAAAGCCTAAAGCATTCATTACTCAGTTAGATGTCAGGATGGATGCTACAGGAACCTGACAGCAGGTTACTCAGGCAAACTAAATCATGTGAGCTTACAAAGGAAAAAGAGAAATCTTTCCATGGTGGACTTGCAAGCTGGTGATGGCAGCCTTCAAAGAAGGGGGACCCACCCGACTACTCTTCAAGGGCTCTATAATTCAATCTTGAAAGACCAAATGGGGAGGGGTGTCAGTACACGTTGAATTTACACAGGGATGAAAAGTTCAAAAGCCCTCCAAGGAATGAAGGATGCTATTTCCATTAAAGGAGAGGTTAATTAATACTCACGGAGTATCTACTGTGCACACAGCCCTGGCTGGTCCATGTGGTTCTTCTCACCATTATTCGATCTCTTTGGACATCAATGAGAACTCCTTCTTTGTTTCTGCCAGTGTGTCCTTGGTCCAGTCTCATAAATGTTAGTGCTCCAGGCATTGGAGACCCTTCTATTTCCCCTATCCCATCTCTCTGGATGATCTCACCCAATTATTATGGCTGTAGACACCACTTATGAGTGAGGACTTTCAAATTCCATGACTCTCATCCAAGCCCTGGGAGGATACCCAGCTGCCCTCTTTCCATGTGCAAAGGGTATCTCACACACAGGCTGTCGCATATAGAGCCCTTGGTGCCACCAACCTACCCCTTTGCATAGCCCATGTTCTCCAGCTGAGCCCTTAGATCCAGAGGACCCTTCTTTGGTTTTAGCCGATGTGGTCTTACTATCATCTTTCATTGTCATTTAGTACTGCACAGCTACTGCATCCTNGGAAGAACCTTGTCTGTTATTACGGTTAAGATGGACAAACCTTGCATATTTACCTACTTAGCTCTTCATTGTTTCCTTATCCCTTCAACATAGCGGGAACCCTGACTATAGTTTTCATTGCTGCAGAGTACACACCCAACAATATTTAACTCAATAAGCATACAGAAATAAATATATTTTTCTTTAATTTTTTCCCCAAACCTGAGATATGTTATCCCTATTTTGAAGAAGAAAAATTGAAGATCCAAGGAGTAAAGAAACATGAAAACAAAGCCACAATTTGAACCTGAAATCATGTGACTCAGACATCTATCTTTCCCAACACCAAACGAGTGCTTTTCCAGAGGAGTCTAGAAAAATCAATCAAGAGGAGGAAATCTACTCTCAAGAATTTTTTTCCAGAAACAAGCTGCCCAGGACTTGTTTTAGGCTCAGAATTTCTTCAACCACAATATCCTCACCTGAATCATGGGAGAACAAAATGAATCTCCAACAGAGAGGCCAAAGAGCAATGATTTTTGTCCAGTGCCTAGTATACTGTACACCTTCACAGGGCTACAGGTAAGTATCTCTAACCCAAATCTCTTTCTGTGCCCAAGGGAAACCACAGTGCAAGAATCTCAATCAAACTAAGTAAGCCCACAAAATAGCTTACGAGCTAAGGACCCAACAATAGTTCTAAATAAACCCTCAAAAAGAGATACCAACCTCGTTTTGGGCAAGAGAAGGAAACAGGTGATTTCTAGACAATTGTCCATTACCCAAACTCCAACTGGATGATTCTATTCCACCTGAGTCACTCCCCAGAATCAAGACAGTCCTCCCCTAAGTACGTGTTCCCTGTGGATCTTGCGGTGGACTTATTTCTACTGGTAACTCGGTTGCTCCAGAACCTGTCAAAGTTGACAGCAAGGGACACAACTTGATTCCTTCTAAATCAAATTCAACCTGGGTTGCCAGGTCTCACTTAATGGAAATTTCATTTAAACTATTGTTTAGGGACTTCCCTCTTTGTAGGGGCCAGGAATATGCTGGGGCTTACATAGTTCTCAAAGAACAAGAAACTCCTCACAGCCTTTCCTAAACTTGTTCCAAATAGGGTCACTGGAATTCTCGGGTGTGGCTTCCAGGGCCACGGTACTTGAGACTAAGTCCTTCCAGGATCTCCACCACAGAGTAGGGGCANATGCTTGTATGATACAGGACAGCTGCACTGGCATGTGTCATTCCATTTAGAGTCCTCTAACTTCCCATTTTCCCTCTCAGACACAAAGAAGCTCAACGGTGCCTCTGCATTAGATAAAGACCATGTGATAAAGACCATGACCAAAAACAGCTTGGGGAGGAGAGAGTATCTTTCATCTTATACATACAGGTAATAGTCCATCTCTAAGGGAAGTCAAGGCAGGGACTCAAGACAGAAACCTGGAGTCAGGGACTGAAGCAGAGGCCATGGAGGGCTGCTGCTTACTGGCTTGCCTCCCATGGCTTGCTCAGCTGCTTTCTTGACTATGCAGGACCACCTGCCCAGAGGTGGCACCATTGTCAACAGGCTGTGCCAGAGCCTGCATGGCTTTGGGACTGAACTTACTGGAGTGACAGGTGATGAAGAAATGACAGACATACTTACAGAAAAGCTGGGATTGGATGGGGCATGTGCTTTGATGGAGACACACTAGCAGCCCTGAAACTCAGCTTGTTTATTATATACAGCAGAATGAGGAGGGGGTAGGTTTAATATAGACAGCTGAAGGAGGCGGCAGGTTAGCTAATTTGGGTAGGAGGTCTCTGTATGGGGGCAGTCCCAGGCTACAGTCACTCAGGAGAAGGAAGCTGTGATTGATACTTTCTGTTCACACTGTCAACGTGAGTCCTCAGACCAGGAGAAGGTCCTGCCATTCCCACAGGTCTGAGGCACTGGAGTCCTTGGCATGGCTATGCTCAAGTCAACAGTACATACTGACTCAGGATGTCATATGCTCTCCACAGGGCTGGGCCCTCCTCTTATCAATTAGCAAACGCCCCACAGACTTGCCTGCAGGCAGTCTAAAAGAGGCATTTTCTCAATTGAGGTTCCTCGACAACTGTATGTAGCTTGTGTCAAGGTGACAAAAAANCCAAACCAAAACAAAACAAAAAACAGGACACTTTCTCAACCTCCCATCATTACTTAAAGCCATTTTATATCTCCAACTCCCAACATCTGTCTTTCTCACATCCTCAATCATCATAGTTTCCTAACCAAATCTGAATATGGGTGGACTTCTAGGTGTCTGGAAGCTGACATTCAGCTCCAGGTCACAAGGAAACCACAAGAACACCCTAAGGCAAGAATGCAAATATCCTGCTCTTGGTTTGGGACAAGAGAAAGAAAACAAATTCTCCTGGGTGTTTTGGGCAATGAGACTAAAGACACTAACATGCCAATCAAGTGTCCATCATGCCATATAGTCTACATGCTCTGACTATTTACAACTCTCATAATTCCAAATGTTGTCTTTCTGTGAGTGATGTCTAGATCATTATTTCCAATCATGCTCTCTTGTCTCTATGTTCAACTGCCTGCTACACATCATTGCCAGCTAACACATGGGCCACTTCAGACTCCGCAGCTCCAAAAATGATGGTCGACCTATTAATATATATGAAAAGAGACTACGGTGGTTAGAATGTCCCCAACAGACTCATTTACTGAACACTTGGTCCTCAGTTCATGACACTGGAGGGAGGTCATAGAACCTTTAGGAGGCAGAGCCTTGTCACTGGGGGTCGAGCTGTGAAGGTTCATAGCCTTACCCCACTTCCTGCTCTCACTCTCTTGCTTTCTGCATGTGGGTGAAAATGTGATCAACCAGCTTCCTGCTCCTGCTAACGCCCCATGCTTTCCCCATTATCATGGACTCATCCCCTGGAACTGTTAGCCAAAATAAACTCTTTCTTCCTTAAGTAGCCTTTGGTCATGGTCTTTTATCACAGTAACAGATAAACAAGTGATACAGAGATTAAAGATGGTCAGAGATTAAATTCTTGGAAACCTTAGCTCCTATGATTAAGAGTTTAGTCTGCTTCATGCTATAATATAGCAAAACAACTTGAGGCCACATATTTTATAGAGATGGCGTTTGACTCATGATTTCAGTGGCTGAGAGGGCCAAACAACATGGGGCTGGCGGCCTTCTAGAAAGAGCTGGCTGGCTACAGTGCAGCATGACAGAGAAACAGAAAGGAACAGGCTAGGTATAGAAGAGACCAAGTACATGAGCGGCCTTGCTTTATAACAGCATACTCTTGTAGAGTCAGTCCACTCCCTGGTCATTGACGTCAACTATTGGTAGTATCACATAACCTAGTCATGTCCATATAGGCCTGTTAAAGGTTCGTCCACCTCAATGTTGTTCATATTGGGGACCGACCTTCTAACACATGAACCTCTCTCAGGCAAACAGATTCCAAACCATAGCACTTAGGAACCTAGCAGTGGATGGATGCCACCAAAAGACAAGAGAAAAAGAAACAGGGTCCAGGGAACAGGAGAAACATAAGAGACAAGTGAGAAAAATAAATCCCTACACAAAAGCCATGCTAAAACAGGATGAGAGGGAACCAGGCCAAATCAGAACTGGAGAAAGTGGCAGTCATGCGTGATCTGACATAGCTGGACAAGAGCAAAATTGGACGGACAGGCAATCTGAAGGCATGAGGAAATCAGGAAGAAAGGGAGAGGGGGTAAAGGAGGAGGGAGGGAGAGAGAGAAAGGAGAGAGCAAGAAGAAAGGGAGAGGAAGGGAGGGACGGAGGGAGGGAAGGAAGGAAGGAAGGAAGGAAGGAAGGAAGGAAGGAAGGAACGAACGAACGAAGGAAGGAACGAAGGAAGGAACGAAGGAAGGAAGGAAGCAACAAAGGAGTTTATACATACACAACCCAAAAAGTATAATGTTTGTTAAGAAAAATAGGATTTACAATCAGTGAAAATTGTCTCATAATATGAACAGAATGTGAATTCAAAAGAAGGGGGACAGGTATAAATTATCAAAACAGAAAATCAATGGACAATTTTAGATTGATTAAGACTCTTAAAAATGGTCTTCAAGTTGGGTTTTTTGTTTGTTTGTTTTTTTAAATGTTTCCCCTGTGAACGATTTATTACACAAAGAAAAGCACACAAGACAGAAAAGCTCCACTTAATGACCTCTTGCAAAACCAATACCCATGTGATCATGCAAGACAAAAGACAGGGTGCCAGCACCATGAGGCCCTGGGCATTCTCTTTCCAATTAGCACCCTGTTCTCCAAAGCATTACCTTACCTTTTACAGTGGACCCTGTCTTCAGAGCCTAAACAAGCATGCTGCCTAAAAGCTGTAGTTTCATTCTGTCTGGCTTTTGAAAAGGTTTATATATGTAATATATTTGTGGGAGAGTATGCTTCTTTTACACACACTGAGGCCAGCAAAACCCATGTGGGTTGCACAGGTAAGAAATAAGTTTACTGACATATGATTTTCATTTATATAACTATATCATAAACAATTTGTGCACACACACAAATTTGTGTACACACAGGTTCACATTTTATTAGACTCAGATGGACACTGGGTAATTTTCTGTTTAGGCTATTAGGAACATATCAGTCTATAATTTGGGGCAGACTCCCATTCATTTTTTCACTGAGTCTGTACCAGGACAGAACTGCTCACTCATAGCAATTGATTTTCTAAAGTGGTGGTACCAGTGCACAGTCTCACCACTAGTGTATGAGGATTTTTCAAACTCAATGTTTGAAGTCATCATAGCAAACATGGATGCACATTGCATGTGATTTCTTTGTTTTCTCTCGAGACAGGGTTTCTTTCTATAGCCTTGGCTGTCCTAGAACTAGCTCTGTAGAGCAGGCTGGCCTCAAACCTGCCTCTGCTTTCCAGTGCTGGGATTAAGGGCATGCTTTACCACTGCCCAGCTGCATATGATTTCTTAATTATATTTCCCTGAAGATTTATAAATATAAACAGCTTTTTTGTGTTTATTGAACTTCCCTAGCATTCTTTGTGTGAAGCCCCTGTATAATCCACTTGCCTATTTTTCAAAAAGATTTGTGTTTAAGTATTTTGCCTTCATGTATGTGTACCACGTGAGTGCAGTGCCCACAGAGGCCAGAAGAGGGTATCAGATCCCCCTGGAACTAGAGTTATAGATGGTTGTGTGCACCATGTAGGTGCCAAAAACCCAACCCAGGTCCTTTATAAGACCAGCAAGTACCTGGCTGCAGTGGCACACGCCTTTAATCCCAGCACTCCTAGAGCAGGTGGATCTCTGTGAGTTCAAGGCCAGCCTGGTCTACAAAGTGAGTTCCAAAAGCTACACAGAGAAACCCTGTCTCAAAT
>LZPO01027366.1:529344-561596 GCA_001675575.1 Neotoma lepida
TTTTGTATTTACCATGGTCAGTATCCTAGGGCTTCCCAACCATTCTCTTGGCCTGTGAGATGGCTCAGCAGGTAAAGTTGCACGTTGCCAAGCCTGATGACTTTAGTTCAATCCCAAGAGCCCACATGGTCAAGGACAGAAACAACTCTCATAAGTTTTCCTGAAACTTCCACACACAGGTCATAGCATGTGAACCTACACACACACAATAAATAAGGGTTAGAAAAACTTTGAGCTGGGCATGGTGGCGTGTGCATTTAATCTTAGCATTCAGGAGGCAGAGACAGGTGGATCTCTGTGAATTCAATCCAGCTTGTTGTCCACAGAGAATTCTAGGCCAGCCAGGGCTACAAAGTGAGACCTTGTCTCAAAACAAAACAGAAGCAACAAAATCTTTCAGATTTATCCCCCCAACTATTTCTTCTGTCTCCTTTTCTTTCTCTTCTTCTGAGTATATAATTACATATATGTGAAGCATTTTTACCACATTTTGTCTTCATAATCCTGTATTTGTTTTCTGTGCTCCTGCCTCCCAGTGTTTTATTGTTCCTACTATTGTTCTCAATATTATTTTGGCACTGGAAGATTGAATCCAGGGCTGCTATGGAATATTATTTTAAGATGTGTTACATTTGTTTATGCTGTGGAATAATGCATTAATGTTTAATAATGCAATAATGATGCAATAATGTTTAATGATGCAAAGATGTGCTGCATTCTTTAATGCTGCATTTGTTTAACTCTGTGAAGTTGTGCTACTTTGCCTGTCTAAAACACCTGATTGGTCTAATAAAGAGCTGAATGGCCAATAGCAAGGCAGGAGAAAGGACAGACAGGGCTGGCAGGCAGAGGGAATAAATAGGAGGAGAAATCTGGGAGGAGGAAGAAGGAGCAAGAGTACAAGGAGAGGAGGATGCTAGGAGCCAGCCACACAGCCACACAGCCACACAGCCAGCCACCCAGCCACACTGCCAGCCACAGAGTAAGAGTGAAAGTAAGACATACAGAAATAAGAAAAGGAAAAAGCCCAGAGGCAAAAGGTAGACGGGATAATTTAAGTTAAGGAAAGTTAGTTAGAAATAAGCCAAGCTAAGGCCCAGCATTTATAAGTAACAATAAGTCTCTGTGTGTGATTTATTTGGGAGCTGGGTGGCGGGCCCCCCAAAAGAGCAAAGAGCAAACAGTAAAGAGAGTAAAACAACCAACTACTCAGGACCTCAGAGGAATACACTCCAACCTCAGCATTTATTTTCTCATGCTCTGTCTTCTAGTCCACCAATTCCCTCTTCACTGGTACCTCCTTCATTTGGACCCACCCATTTAGTCTTTGAAACAGCTTCCTTAGGGTACAAGATGCCATTTACACACCATTAAAGTCACCAACTGCAAGTATTCATTTAATGGCTTGAATGAATTCAGTCACACTACCATAGGCATCATGGAATCCAATCTAAGGCTATTTACACCACCTCTAACAGCACACCCCCTTGGGATTTAATGGCAGTAAGTGTTCAAAAAGGTAACTCTGGTTCTTATTTATTCTTTTCAATTCTCTGGCCAAGGACATATTAACCCTCAGGACATATGAATTACAGATATTGCTAAACAAAGTCACACCAATCACAGGAAACAGGCACAAAAGCTCACTTCTCTAGATTTCACCTTCAACCTTAGTTCCACAGTTCCTCACTGCCTTGATGAATCTCCAGTACCCCAAACTTAGTTTTGAATTGTTTGTTTTTTCCCTTTTAACTTTAAGCAACTTTTCTCAATGGAAGAGTAGACCTGAACAAACTAATCTAGACACATTGACAGCCAATGCAAACTAGGTGAGCTAACTTTATCATGCAAATGAGGATACCTACGAAGATAAAAATAGGAATTACTGGGGATTTCACTGCATCTGTGGCCACAGACCAGAATCACCACAAACAAATCAAAATGTTTGGCTACTAATAGTAATGGAGGGTGCACTCTGCTAAAAACAAACAGCTCAAGACCACAGTGGCCTTATGAAAAGCAGGAGTTCTTGTCTCTTCCCTTTGTGCTATTTGGTATTTAAGAAAGAAATGAGCAAACACTCACTGGGGAAGAGACTCCTGAGGGTCTCACTGCATCAACAGATGGAACTCACTGTGACACCAGTCTGTCAGATCCTGAGTCCTGTATTTCATTAATGCCTGAGATTTGGTAAATAAGACAGAACTCGTGTGTGTGTGTGTGTGTGTGTGTGTGTGTGTGTGTACCAATGCACATATGAGAAATTTTAGAGTTGAGAAGAAACTGATGATCCCTGTTTGACAAGCCCCATGCCCCCTTCTCTTCCTCTCTTTATTAAAAATGTTATTATTTTGCTCTTCTGTACAAAATTCTATCCCCTATTCCATGAAGGAAAAACACAGTAGTGAAGGGCCTGGTTGTATTGGCCTTTGAGAAGGCTACTCCTGCCTCTTTGGTTGTTTACAGCGAACTCTTCTGGGCTAGACTGGAGCGGAGTCTAAGGAGAAGTAGTATTCTCAGTCAGACACAGCAGTGTGGCTGCCTAATTATAGCCTCACCACATCTTGTATTTTGCATCCTGTCCTTTCCTGGAATTTTAATGATGCTATTCAGGATATCACTTCCTATTCTTAATCTGTGTATTTTAGATGACTTGATTCCAAACAATGTTTTGGATACAAACAGTCCAACATTTTTCCAAAACATAGGCTTTATTGGCATATAAAGTGATTTGCCACATGCATGGTGTTTACCTCCTAGCAGGTGGATAATAGATCAGAGTCACAGCGATGTCAGGGGACTTTCCCATCCATGGTACACGGCAGTGGAGACAGAAAAACCACTCAGTGAAAAGAAAACAGAATATGATTCCAACAATTTAACTTCAGTCCATATGTCATTGTCATTTATGAAGCAATAGAAAATAAAAATGAAATATTGGAAACCCTGATCCTAACAACAAAGTAATGAGTTAACTCCGGGACAGGGCAACCCTGAAGCCGTCAGCCTCGGGTCTAGTTCATCCTACACCCCTGGGGAATACTTAAGAGCTAAGGTCCTCTGTTGTGGATTTGCTAAACTCTAGCCTGGACATAGGTTTGCTCTCTTAAGCAAAGCCTAAAGTCAAAAGTGAAAGGGGCATACAGGGTTCCTAAAGGATCAAAACACTACCTAGATCTTTTCTACTTAGTGTACATATGTGCTTCCATGTGTGGTTCATGTGTGCAGGCCAGAGGATAGCTCTCAGAAACTGGCCCTCTCCTACCATTTGTTGAGGCATAGCCTCTCTTATTTCTGCTGAGCCGCATCGTCCAAGTTTGCCAGCCTATGAGTTTCAGGCAGATTTTCCTCTCTGCCTCCCATCTCACAATAGGAGTGTTGGGATTACAGATGCACAGGACCACATCCAGCTTCGTGCGTGTGCTCCAGACCTGCACAGCTACTGCTTTTACCTGCTGCCCCATCTCTGCCGCCTACTTTTTTCTTTTATGTCCTACAAGTAACCCAGGGTCTGACCAACACGACATCAATCAAAGTCAACTGCAAAGGTCTTTCCACACTCCAAGCAGCTTGCCTACCTACACTCCCTCATCTAATTCTCGCTTTGGTGGGCTGTATCAGTATCGCTCATCTCCCCATGTCCTGCCTCTCAACAGTGCCAACATTCTGAGACCTCAGCAAACACTGGCAGCTGAGTGACCAATTCTTACAGCAAACCAGAGGAAGCAGAGGAGTTTGTTTNAACACAGNACTGTAGAAGAAACCACAGAGACTGATTTGTGCCCCTGTGATCTGTAAAGCTCTCTCCAGACTTCAAGGATTTAGCTTTCTCCCCAGGTTCTTATTCTGACCCATTTTAAGCCTCAAGAAAACTTGAAGGAATAGGATAATAACTAAGTTGTGGGTCATAACTCCATAGCCTTCAATATGCTAGTAGGCATCTCCTAAGAACAAAAATAATCTCTATCATGGAGAAGTTTCGCTTTTTACGAGTACCCTGTATGTTCAAAACTTAGCGGTAGGAGACATTTTCAACAGTAGCACATGCTGGGGCATAGCTCACTTGATAGGGCGCTTACCTAGAACGTATGAATCCCCAGGTCCAAGTCCAAGCACCATACAGGCCAGGCATGGTAGTAGACACCTGTAAGCCTTGCACTAGGGAGGTGCAGGTGAGAGTCAGTAGTTCAAGGTCATCCTCAGCTTCACAGTGAATTCAAGGCCAGCCTGGGCTACATGAAACTGGAGCACAGAAGTCATGCCTTCAAGGAATATATTACATAGTTTGTACTTTAGACTATGCAAACATTAACTAACTCAGGACAATTATATTATACACCTAATGGTACTAATTACAAATAGAATTACAGGTTGGAAGAACTGAGAAATCAGGTGGAATTGAAGGAAAGAAGTAAGAGATACACAACCTGTTCCTCCTCTTCCTAGGTAACAAATGGACTACATTTCCCAGAAATCCACGTGGCAGTTGAATGTGGCCATCTTATTAAATATGGCTAATAGAATGGGAGGAAGTGGGCTGTACTGCAATGTAGGCCTGGCCAATAAAAGCTAGTCATTCAGGGGTCGCCATGTTCTTGTCCCTTTCTGCTGATGGGATCCACACAGGCACAGTGACCTAGGGTGGAAAGTGGTAGCCCTTTTCAAAGCAACGCGCTTTACAACATCAGTGAAAGAGAGGCATCCACTAACCGGGTCCCCCTTTTCGGATTTGTAAGAAAGGAACTCCTATTGTTTGGATTCACTGCACTGTTTCACATTTGCTGAAGCAGCAAATTTCACCAGAATAACTATGTTTGAGCTTAAAATACCCCTGAATATGTGTGGAGGGAAGTGACGCTTTGAAAATGCTTGCTGTGAGCTAGCGCTCCTTCTCTCTCTCTCTCTCATTCTCCTGACAGGGTTATGTAGCCCACTTTGAACTCACTACGTAGCCAAGGAGACCTTAAACTTCTGACTCTCTTGCATCTATCCTCACCCAGCCCCTCACCTCCCGGTTGATGGGATTACAAGCAGTGTCACTACACTCAGTTTTATGAGGTGCTGGGGACTGAACCCAGGGCTTTGTGCAGTCTAAGCAAACACTCTGCCACTCAAGCTCCATCTCCAGCCCTACGTTTCTTCTTTCTTGTTTCCTGTATATGGTCATGAGTAGACCAATGTTAGCCCCTGCTTGGAGGAATAGTAATACCACTAAATCAGGAACACAAGAGGAAGAAGCTGGGGCTCTCTTTTCCATCAGAACAAGCACCTGGCCAGTCTCCCCATTGAAAATAACCCAAATGTATTCTGCAAAGTATTTCCTCACAAATAATCTGACATGTTTTTGTGAACCAACAAGAAAATAAGACACACTCAGAAGAGAACATGTGTATTGTCTTTTTACCCTGAAGGCATTTAACAAACGGAAAGAATTTGAACTATTTTCCTAATGTAGCCAGGCACTTGGTGTCATTAACGAACCCAGGACTCAGCAAAGAACAGAGTATGACAGGAGGCACCGAGCTAAGGAGGACCCCAAAGGAAATAGCCGAAATGCCTGTTGTAAAAAACTAGTGTGAAGTAGGAGGGAATGGGTTTGTACTAAAGATGTGGAAGCACAAGATAGGCCTCAAGATGAACGGGTGGCCTGTTTGGATCCTAAAGATTCAGATGTTACAAATCAGGAATGATCCCAACAAACAGGCAGAAGAAAATACCATTGGTAGAGAAACCCACATTCAACTCCAACTCAGAGAATTCCCACGGATAGTCTCCAAAACAAAGTCACAGGAAAACAAAATAAAACAAAACAATAGGCAATACACCATGTCCCAGGAAACAAAGCCCCATGAACAATCAGACAATGCAGGGCAGAGCTGAAGCCACAGGCTTCAAACTTTACAATGATCAGACACAAAATAGAAAATAAGTGTTCAATTAAATGATACTCAATATCCGTAGGCAAGATTAGATAAGACACAGAATAAATTATAGATTGTACTTAGAATCTAATTGATTGATGGATTACACTCTCGTATTTGAAAGAAAAAAACTTCAAAATTAATGAACTAACCGGCAACATTAGTAAGCTAGGAAAATAAAATAATAAACACCAAGATTAAAGAGAATGAGGAAGACTGGAGAACTATTCTACATCTTAGCATCAAGGATGAGTAGAAACAGAGAAGTAGAGAAGTTTAGTGGATTTAACTTAGAAAGAACACAGCATAAGGACAATAGTCTGAGAATCTTCCAGAATGGGGGGGGGGGATAATAATTAGCATTCTGGAAATCCCAAGCAAAAGTATATGCTAAAAAAAATTGTAGCTGGTCACAGAAGTGTATGCCTATGATCCCAGCGTTGTCAACATGGAAGCAGGAGAAGCTGGAGTTCAAAGCCAGCTTCATCTATATAGCAAGTTCAAGGCCAATCTGGGCTACATGACACCCTGCCTCAAATAAAAATAAAATGAAAACAATAAAACCTTCACACCAAGGTTCTTTACAATAAAACTGTGCAACCTTAAATAAAGAGAATATATTTAAAATTAGTAAAGTATTCTTGAAGAATGTCCAATACAAATGACTTAGCCATGATTACTCAGCAGCAGCAGATGCCAGAAAATGACAGGACATAACATCTTCAACCACAATCCAATTGTTTAAATCAGTAACAAAGAGGTAACTCAAGGGGGTGGAGAGATGGCTCAGCGATTCAGAGCACTTGCTGCTCTTTCAGAGGACACAAGTTCGGTTCCCAGCACCCATGTCAGGTGGTCCACAACCATCTGTAACTCCAGCTCCAGGGCATCACACACCTCTGCCTTTCACGTGCATGTCACACACATATGCATTCCCACATCAAAGCACACACATCCGCATATAATTAAAAATAATAAAAATAAATCTTTTCTTAAAAATACAACTTAAAAAATACCTACCAGGAGCCAGCAGGATGGGTGAGTGAGTAAAAGCCCTTGCTGCTCAAACCTGATGATCCCACAGTGGAAGAACAGAACCAACTCTTGAAAGCTGTCCTCTGACCTCTACGTGTAAGCCCTGGCATTTAAGACTCAACTCCTGCTCCCCACACACACACACACACACACACACACACACACACACGCACACGCACACGCGCACGCGCACATGCACACGTACACGCACACGCACACAAACCACTAATAAATACCTGCTGGGCATAGTGATTGAAGTTTGTAATCCCAGTCCTAAGTAAACTGAGACAGGAGGACTCCCATGAGTTCAAGAACATCCTGGCTGTATAATGAGTTTCAGGCATCCTGGCTACTAAAAAAGACCCTGTCTCAAAGAAATAGGAAGGAAGGAAGGAAGGAAGGAAGGAAGGAAGGAAGGAAGGAAGGAAGGAAGGAAGGACGGACGGACGGACGGACTCCTATAAGCTTAGAAAAAACCATTTTAGTAGCTCATTGACAAACAAACTTAATAATAAACTTAGAAGCTATTTAGAGCTAAACATTAAAACTTCCGAAAGTTAATTTAGTTCTTAGAATCTAATTGATAGGTTGGATTTTTATATATTTTAAAATTTTTTCAAAAATTAATGAACTAAACTGTAACCTTTGAAAGCTAGAAAAATAACAAAACAATAAACTCCAAAATTAAAAAGAATAAAGACACAGGTGAAAACTAAATAGTGACATCACGAAGAAGATGCAACACGCTAAGAGGTTTCTTAGTAACCAATTTCTGGTGATATAGATCAAGACAAAGCAAGCAAACATACAAGTGACATTTTAGGAATGACTATAAATGGTGCTATCCTAAAGATTTAAAACACTTACACAATCATTATATCCTAAAATGTCCAAGCTGAGATGAAATAAATTCTCAGAAGGAAATGTGTTACCAGAACACAAGGGATCTTTATGAAGCTGCAAAGCATGAAATCATGTTCTTTGTAGGGAAAATGGATGGAACTAAGAGGACCATCATGTGAAGAGACGGAAGCCAACTCAGAAAGACGGTCACATGTTTTCTCCCATAAGCAGAATTGAGATTGAAGACTATAGGAAATATGAAAGCAGAGAGGAAGAATGGGGCCAGCAAGGGGTGGGAGTGAGGGGGGTGTGTAAGGGGACAGGGATGAACATGGGGCACACACACACACACGTAAGTCATGGTGAAACAAATTATTCTGTATACTAATGAAAAGATCTTAATAGTCATGAATTGCTAAAATGGAATCAAGAAGAAAAGAGTATGGCAGAATAACCTTACTCTAAAAGAAATGGAGTCAGGTCACTCTTAGGAAGAGGATCCTCCAGAGATACTCTGAGGAATAAATACAGCCTACTAATCTTATGAAAATGAGTCCCAACAACAGAAAAGAAGACTCTATCTTATTCTAGAGGGAAAACCAAACCAAACCAAACCAAGATGCCAAAACTTGGTAAGAAAAGAGAGCTAGGGCCTGGAGAGATGGCTCAGTAGTTAAGAGCACTGGCGGTCCTTCCAAAGGACCCAGGTTTGGTTCCCAGCATCCACATGGCAGTTCACAACCATCTATAATTCCAGTTCCAGGGGTTTCAGCACTTTCTGCTGGCCTGTGAAAGCACTAGGTAGGCACATAGTACACAGACATGCATGTACGCAAAACATTCATATACATAAAAAATAATTAAAAAAAACTATAGAACTGAACTACACTCCTGAACATAGACATAAAATTAAGAATTATCATCATATCAATATTATCAATGCACATAGAGAATTTATAACAGTGATCTTCTTCCAGAAAAGTTAAGGTTAATTTAATCTTTTACAATCAACTAATGAAATCTATCATATAAAAGGGGGAAAAATATAAATAGCACAATGAATGTAGAAAAATAATTTGACATCTATCCAAGATTTAGGAAATAAATAAAAAATGAGAAAATAAAAATAACTTTTCCACTGGACAAAGGAATCTACAACATACCCTGTCAACACTGCACATCTGAGTATGACAGTGAGTACTTTGGGTAAGGTCACCAACAGGACATTGGAACCTACAGAGACTTCTCGCCCTCAGTATACTGTGAGGGCATCTAGCTAGGGCTGCAGGGAAAAGAAACCACAGCTACAAAGATTGGCAAGGAACATGGATGTCATGTGCATATGATATGATTGATTACCAATAAAAAAATTTCAAAAGAATTTGCAATACATGCTAGAATTAATAAATTTAATTATTTCTGAGTACCAAAACTTGGAAACAGCAAGTAACTCTTAGACATAAATGTAGCACATGCTCAGTAAAAAATCATGTGGGAAACTTCATGCTAGCATTATTTCTAAAACCATAAACATTATACAGCAATAAAAGAGTATATTATCACTATGTGTAACTATCAGTCCCATGGGAATTCTCAGAAACTAAATGATAAGTTGGAAAAGCAAACACAAAAGATAGTATATGGTTTTTTAAGTTATGTTACATTTTATTTATTCATTGTGTGTGTTGGTGTGCATGTGCATGTAGATGACAGACAACTTGCAGGTGTTGGTTCTCTTGTTCCACCATGTGGGTCCTGGGAATTGAACTCTGGTTGTCAGGCTTAGAGGCAAGTTCCTTTACCTGCTGTGGTGGTTTGAATGAAAATGGCCCCCATAGGCTCACAGGGAGTGGCACAATTAGGAAATGTGGCCTTGTTGGAGAATGTGTCACTGGGGGTGGGCTTTGAGGTTTCAGAAGCCCAAGCCAGACCTAGTGGCACTCTCTCTTCCTGCTGCCTGCCCATCTGGATGTAGAACTCTCAACTACCTCTCCAGCATCATGTCTGCCTGCACACCAACATGCTTCCCGCCATGATGATAATAGACTAAAATGCTGAACTGTAAGCCAGCCCCAATCAAATGCTTTCCTTAAGAGTTGCCATGGACATGGTGTCTCTCCACAGCAACAAAACCCTAACTAAGACGCCCACTAAGCCATCTCATTGGCCTGGTTATTTTTATATAAAATTCACACACAGACAAAACTAGCCAATGGCGCTCAAAATTAGGGAAGTGATCATCTTCCAAGGGAGAGTGGTTTAGGGCACAAGGGAACTTCTTAGATGTAGATAATGTTCAATTTGTTGGTCTAGATGTTGCTATGTGTTGTTATGTTCACTTAAAAAAATCAAGCTAGAGATCTATGCCCTTATTTACATGTGTAATTCAATTAAAAGTTTATTAATTCAATTAAGTATATAACATAATGGTCCATAAACCAAAACACAGAAAGAAATGTAGCTGTAGAAGTGGGATACAGCTCACCTAAAAACAGATGTAACTGTAGACATAGCTGTAAGAAGACACACAATGTTTATATGTATTTATAAGGTATGCAGATACAATATGTAAATATATATTCTACTATATACTATAGTTGGTATGGGTATATGTACACTGCATGAAACATGAACCTGCATTCCTCACACCACACAGAAAAGTTCTTGGTGGACTCAAGGCTGAGAGCCGAGATCACTCAGTCTCAGGACCCTGAGCTGGTTCTGCTTCCAAGAGAAAAAAATTGAGTTCCACATCAATCCTCACACATGCCATCACAGGGAAAAACATGGGTGCAGGGGGCTAAGAGAGCATCGTTACTGAGTGGGCATTGGTCTAGGAGGGAGGTTAAGCATGGGGGCACTGTTGGAACTGTCAGATCCAATTGATCTGTAAAATGGGTGCATTCAAAGGTCCCTCTGGACACTCGGGTGTGTGCTGGAAGGATGACTGCCCAGACAAGAGAAAGGAGTTGCTTTTCTCTGCACATTGGAGGTTTTAAGTGAATTAAAACAAGTCTACCAACCAGAAAATGAAAAGGGCTGTGGCCAGGGCATGACAGCACAGTGACAATGGAACGAGAGAGACCAGGAAAAGTGTGGTGACAAGCTGAATAAACAAGATCCCAGACCCTTCCCTAAGCTGTAATGGATAAGGACTGATTATAGAAGGAATTAAAAGTCTGGCAGAGGACAGGTTTGATAAGATGGATGTCTTAGGGCTTCTATTGCTGTGAAGAGATGCCATGACTGTGGCAATTCCTATAACAGAGAATATTTAATTGGGGTGGCTCACTTACAGTTCAGAGGTTCAGTCCATTATCATCAGGATGGGGAGCATGATGGCATGCAGACAGATGTGGTGCTGGAGCTGAGAGTCCTACATCTTGACTCAGAGGCAACAGGAAGTCGACTGATTCATTGGGCGGTACCCTAAGCTGAAGAAACCTCAAAGCCCGTCCCCACAGTGACACACTTCCTCCAACAAGGCCATACCCACTCCAAAAAAGCCACACCTCCTAATAGTGCCACCCCCTGTGAGGTTATGGGGGCCAAATACATTAAAACTATCACTTTGGGCATCAGGGAACCTAGGCAGGTTCTCAATAGACAAGAGAGACAGTAGTAGCATTAATAAAACAACAACAAAAATTGCTCGATAATCTGAGTTGTGACTACATGCCAAGCTCTGTGACAAGTCCCTCTCAAGGACTCTAGGAGTTAGTGTCCCCAATAATCCTTTTAGGATTCCCAGCTTACTTAAGGAAACAGCAGCCAAGACCGGAGTCTAAGGTTAAGTAACGCCCCTGGTGCCCATATCTGAGATGGCAAAAATAAGTCAGGAAAGGAAGTCTAACATCAAAACACAGACCTGCAGAGTGGTTTAAGGGTAGGAGGCTTTAAGAGCAAAGGAAGGGAAGAAGCTAGCCCGATAGAGCCTCCCTGAGGTCACCTGGGGGATTCATGGAGTGAAGTACCAGAACTCAAGACAAGAGGAAGTTAAAGACAGCATCAGATGCCCGTGGGATAACTCAGGTGCTTGTGGTAGAGATGGAGCTCAAGTGTCCTGGAAAACGAGGAGCATGGTTGTGACAGATAGAAAGTGGAAAGGAACGGAATGGAACAGAAAAAACAAAAACAAAACAAAACAAAACAAAAAACCAGACATATCTCCTTCCTGGAGATTCTTTCTACCCAAATGTTTAGACTCTGAACTGTATGCCCCTATCCCTTAGTCCCATTCTTCACACTAAAGTCCCACTCTCTAGGGACATTCACTCATTTGCAAGTTCACAAGGTAGCTCAAAAGACACCTATCAGGGCTAGGGAGATGGCTCAGTCAGTGAAGTGCTGGCTGTGCAAATCTTGAGAACCTAAGTTTGATCCACACACTTAAAAAGCTGGGTGCATCTGTAAACCAAGTACAGGGAGGCAGAGACAGGAGGATCCCTGGGACTTGCTGGCCAGCTAGTCTAGGCAAAAACAAGAGCTCTAGGTGTGGTGAGAGACCATGTCTCAAAATATAAGGTGGAAGGCAACTGAGGTAGACACCTGACACCAACATCTGGTCTCCATGAGCATGAGCAGATACTTGCATGCCTGCATGTGAGCACTGCACACACACACACACACACACACACACACAGAGAGAGAGAGAGAGAGAGAGAGAGAGAGAGAGAGAGAGAGGCACACACACACACAACTATAGTTCTAAGAGTGGGGAAGGAGCTGATGAATACAGAGTAACAGTGAAAGTCACTAAGAAGACCTTGGCCTTGTTCCCCTTTGTGCCTGATATCCCAGTGCACGGCAGCTCCACCTTCAAAAGGTGTCCAGACCCAAGTACCTTCCATGGGTAACGCTTGCTGTGCCAGCTCAGGTGAGGGCCTTGGGTGCTAGGATCTTCGTCCCCTGAGAGTGGTCCTGAGCCAGGGGTTGAGAGTTCCAGTTCCTACACAGTTTCTTCTAGAGGAGGACAGCTGTCGGCTGACTTCCTGTCCCTTCCTTGGATCAGCTCTCAGATAAATATATAACCTTCAACTGTCCTTGCAAAGATGGTGTTAGAATACAAACTTCAGAAGAGCCACATTTTTAGATAGTTCCACTTAAAAGGTTGGTATGAATTCCAGAGCAGGATTTGGACACAGTCTGTGGTATGCAGTAGGTGTCTAATTAGTGTTCTCTGAATTCACAGATGATCCATTTCCCTATATTTACAAATACATCTTTAGCAGGTTCCCTGACCAATCCCTTGAAGTGATTTCACATACATGAAATACACGAACTCATACCTGCGAAGCAGGAATATGCTCCATCAAGTTCAAATTACTTAGAGGGTCCTGAAAGCCAGGAACATGCACAGCTCAAGCTCTCCGTTTGCTGGCTCTAACCATTCGGCCACAAGTACCTAGCACATAGTAGGCTGCCCAGATAACAATCAAAGCAACTGGAGAGCTGTTGCTGTATTTCCATGCATGAGCTTGTTGAGCTGTTCCTACTTCCAAAGCTGAATACTGGCCAGGTACTCTGTCTAAGGGTTAGCGATGCCACCGGCAGTGAGGCTGGGCAGACTATCTTGGGAATTCAGGAAAAGCATATGCTGTGGGCAGAATCATTTGTTTAACAAGTGAGTGAATGTGCTGGGGGGGGTGGCTGAAGACAATCTAAAAGATGAAGATGAAGTTAATCACCAACAAGGGACCCAAGAGGTCCCTCCCATCACTTATGGACTTATATGTGAACACAAAAGTCAACAGGCAGTTTCTTCCCAGAAATCACCAAGAACCTTCTCCATCCTATGCTCCCATTTCTCTAGGAAGAAGCCTCCATTTCAGCTGTGGAAGGGGATACCACCACTCCCAGACGAGAAACCATCAGATACGTGTATGTGGTCCGTGGGTGGGAAAGGCTATAGTTCAGGGTTCAGGAATTGGAGGTGAGAACTAGCTGGCTCTTAGAGAATTATGACTCTGGGAATGTAGTTGCCTCAGTTTCTTCGTGTGTAGCATACATACCATAGTTACTGCTGATAGTCAATGACATCAATACTAAATTATTACGAGACTCAAATAAAGTAGGCAGTAAGTAGCATCTAATGAGACAAGTCCCTTCTCAGGACAACGTGACTTTTCTGTCACCCAATATGGCTAGTCTTGCCATATTGTTTCCCAAGAGACCATTCTACATGCTAATAGTCCCAAGAAACAACACAATGGTCTTGATTTATTAACTCGTCAGTAGTGAGTAGCTGATTTCATTTTAAAACCTATACAACTATTAAGTTTGCTGAATCAGAACATTTCAGAGCACAAAGAGATATTTCTGGGTTTCCAAAACCGACCTTGTATGACACACTAAAATCTCCTCTCCAAGCAGAACTTGTCCACTTCAGAGCTCTGCATCTGTACTGGGCACACACTGGGCCACACTTGGAAAAGCCCTTCAGGGACAACCACAGAAGCACACTGGTAACTGGCGGGCATCCTTCCATTAAAAAAGCAAGCCTTTGGGCTAAGTATGAAGTTCAATAGAGTGCTTGCCTAGCATGCACAACCCTCACCCCACAAAGCAAGCATGAGGGTACACACCTGTAACCAGGCAGGTAGATCAAGAGTTCAAGGCCGTCCTTGACTGCATAGCAAGTTCCAGGATACCCTAGGATATATGAGACCCTGTTTCAAAAATCAGAGCAACAAAAACTATCGAAAACCAACAAGTCCCAAGAATACTGAGATGCAGTGCTCAGATCCAAAGCAGAATGGCCTTGGAAGGTTTGGCTGGTTTTCCAGGGCTCCACACACTCCTTCCTTGAAGCACAGGTGGGAGGAGGCAGGAGGCCTTAAACAGCCTACCCATGAAAAGCTTTATTCAGCGCAATTCAATAACTGAAAGTTAGCCACAATCATTTCTATCCACTACTGCGGCCGACAATTTTGTGCTCTCTACTAGTTTCATCTTTTACAGGAAATGCTTTCTTTAAAAAATGGTTGGAAGCTCTGTGGCTTCCTCAAACACTGATTATTTTAATCTGATCTCCAGCCCCATGCAGACAGTAGGAACACGGCAAGCACAATGCCAGTAATGGGAGACTGAGGAGTAGGAGCTACGTGTCCTTTCTTCTTCTGGACTCCCCAGCTGTGCGGCCTCCAAGGATCAATGCGGAGAGATTGGCTATGTCCCTCACAAGCACAATCCCACAACCGACAGCTTGCCCAGGCCTCTGCTGATTTCTCCCTACCCCTGGCTCAGCTCACGTACTTGTGAAAAATCAAGGGTGGGCGCTGCCAAGATGGCTCAGCGGGTACGAGTGCTTGCATAAGATCCTACCTGGTACTAAATATAAAACAGAAATCAATTCCTAGAACCCACTCTCCACTCTCAAAAGTTGTCCTCTGACTACACAAGGCTGCAAGGACACACATCACACACGGTAATAATAATAATATTAATAAAGAAAAAATTAAAAAACCCAAGGTAGAAGTGAAGGGGATTTCCCTGTTCAGCACACCTAGAAGTCCTAACACCAGTCGCATCTGGAACACAGGGGGAACTGAGCACAGTCTCCATACTGCTGTTCCAGAACATTCTCAGAGTAGAGGAGATAACTGAGTCTATTTGATGATATTCAAATATCATCGGTGTGTTATCATTTTACTCAACGCTGCTGAGTCTGCCAAGCCGATGTACACAGCTTGGCAAACCTTCCCTTCACAAGTGACACTACATGAGCTATCTCTACCCCTGATAGAACAACACTGACAGAGACTGAACCCAAGTCTTCCAGCAAGTTGACAGTGGACCATCTTGGACATGTCCACATGACTTTCCTATAACTTATAAAGGAGGCCTTCATGTGTACATCCTTAAAAACCAGCCTTTCGCGTCTGTCCTTATCATCAGGCCCAGGACTTCTCATACAGTGACTGGTCAGACCTTTCTCTGGGTTCCTAGTAGTTTCTCAGGGTGTGTTGTAAAACATAATTACTATCTTTTCCCTTCCTCACCCTGAGAACAAAGGTCCTCTAAAATTGTCAAGGCAAAAGTTCTCTCTAGATGAGCCGACACAGGACCCTGAAGGCAGGTCCCTCGGGTCTCCTTAGGAGAATATTAGGGGCATTTAAAAAGCAGTGGGTTTGCAACTATGTTGCCAGAGTTCTGGGTTCTAGGGCTAGCCCCAGGTGCTGTCTAGAAGGGCTCCTGGTTCCTCTAGAGGAGCTAGCTCTGCTTTGAGTCCATTCAGATAGGAGGAGGGCCTTGCATACAATTCTACTTGATGCTAAATATAAAATAGAAATGGTCTACAAAAACGTGTGTGGCCCGTTCCAGTAAGTGGTTCTCTTATGGGGGAGTCTATGTACTTACAGCCTATAAAGAGGCTTGTGCTTCCCCCCACCTTTCCAGAATTGGGAATATCCATTAACTGAAGCAGTTAAACACATGCACAAATCAATTAAACACATGCATATCCAATGTCAAAAAATGAAATAAATAACCCTTTCACACAGTTAATGCTTTCAAAGCTATGATGTGTTTTTCTCTCTCTCAGGTGCCTTTCACAAACTCACCCCTAACTTGGGCTCTCTGCTATCAGTGAGGCTGGCACACACTGACATGTGTTCTTCATGAACCATTTCCCCTCATAAGCAAGAAGGAAAGCGCAGCTTACTCCCCGCCCCCTCCTTTACCTCTCTGCATGAATCCAAAATTAAGACTGGCATTTGGTTGGTATTCTGGAACCACTGTTAAAAAGTTTGGCAGCACCATCAAAAAATGCCAGCTTCAGTGACTTTGTGAGCGACTTCCTGACAACTGAAAATGAATTAGGACTTTATTGAACACCTTGTTAATTTGTATTGGTGAAATAAGCTTTACATGACAGTGTAAGGATTAATTTTTCTACTTCTAAAGTCAAAAAAGAAACTCACAGATGCGCCAACAATTTGAAGCGAATGCCTTCTTTGAGCTGTTCTGAGCAAACTTGGGGGCAGGCTGTGGAGAATGGAGGTAAATTCTAGACACCAACAAGTCTCATTCATTTCCTTCAGTTTGTAAAAACAAGCATCTGACAGGTTTCCTGCCAATGGCCGTTTGCCGTACTTGCAGATAAGAAAGTTCTCAACAGGAAATCCTTGGCTAAGAGAGACCAGTTGTGCCATTCAACTAAACTTGCTATCCTGGAACACTCACTATTGATAATGTGAGATCGTGAAACACACCTGAAATCAAATGATAGACACTACATAAGCTCTAAGCTGTTTGCTATACCACCAATGCAAGATATTAAACACTAAAACATATTTAGGAGCTCCTCTGTCTCTCCCCCTCCTTGAGGCAATCAGTTGAGGGAAACCAAGGGAGATGTGATGTCCTTTTAGAAGGCCCAAACTGCAATTTAAGTAAGTTTTAAAACTGTTTTAAGAAAAACCAGTGCAGTGCTAGACATACCATGTACGGAGGGACGTTACTGCTAAATATAAAGAACTTAAAATTTAGGGGTCTGGGGCTGGAGTGGCTCAGCGGTTAAGAGCACTGACTGCTCTTCCAGAGGACCTGCGTTCAATTCCCAGCACCCATATGGCCGCTAACAACTATCTGTAACTCCAAGATCTGACACCCTCACACAGATGTACATGCAGGCAAAACACCAATATACATAAAGTAAGAATAAATAAAGTATTTTAAAAATTTTAGGGGTCTGGAGAGATGGCTCAGTAGTTAAGAAGTCTCTTCCAGAGGACCTGAGTTCCGTCCCCAGTGCCCATGTCAGGTGGCTCACAACAGTCTGTAACTCCAACGCCAAAGGATCCCTCTGGTCTCACTGGGCATGGGCACTCATGTGCCCATACCCACATGCAGACAACATATACACCTACACATAATTAATAATAATAAAAATAAGCCTTTTTAAAAAACCTTACAATTTAAAGATTGTCATTGACAAGATGGGTCAAAGTCTGGCAAATGTGTTGATTTTTATATTGAGAAGTTTTCCTGAAGAGCTTCAAAGTCAAGATTTAGGAGAGGCATGCTTGGCTATTTTCCACTTAGCAACTAAACGAAATGCGGGCATGCCTTGCTCCTTGGTATTCCTCACCATGAGTAAGGTACAGCTGACGTAGGTGCTGGTGGCCTGGAGGGGGGTGGGGGGGCGAGGGGCTAAAAGAACCTCAAAATGAAAGCACTATTCTCCATACACAGGAAAGGAATTGTTTCTAAGTCAACTGGGCAGTCATATTTGCAATCTGGAAACAGTCCCCGCTCCACTTAGGAGTGCTTCTTCTCCCTGCTCAGCTACCAAGAACACCCCGCCCTTTGCTCCCCAGAGCATCAGGCGGTCTGCGTGTTTCTGCTCAGGCAGCCGGAGAGAACCTGTCCAAAATACCACAGACCTTCAAATCAAATGCCTCAGCTCAACCTGGAACCCGGCCGGCAAGCGGGAAAACACTTCATTATACCTTCCCCCAGATGATCCTTCCTCCATAGGCAGCATTCTGGTCTCTAAGTCTCTAAAAAGGCTTGTTCTAACAGTAGACGCACACATCTAATAGTAAACACACAATTCCACAATTAATGGCTCAAATGTATTCTTTTCAGCCTTCCCCTTGCGCAACTCAGAGGTTGCAAAATGCTAAGTAAGCATGAATGCACATCCTGGCTTTCAGGCTTTCCCCTGAACTATTTTCAATAAAAATACAGTTATGAAATCCAGGACCTGAGTGCAATTTGGTTGATGCTGTAAAATGACCTTGGTTTGACAGGCATGGGCTCAGGTTTCAACAGATGTTGTGGGAAGGCTCACAGAAGCCAGCATGTTCTCTGAGCATCTGTGATGATATGCAGGGGTCTTTGTTGTTGTTTTTTTAAGTGTGGTCATGGTAGTAAATGTATGTGTGGTGGGGGTGGGGTGAGGTGACACTTCTCAGTTTCTATGACAACCATGTCTCCATTCCTGGGTTACTAGACACCATCTACTTCCTGTGTCTAAATTTCTAAACCAATCAGAAAAGTGTTTATACAGTTAACAACTTCTGGAACCCAGCTTCTTTAATGGCCACTTTAAGGCTCAAGTGAAGATGTCCACAGGGGTCAAGCTCTGTCTTACAGTGATCCCATTTTATTGTGTTCACTNAAAAAAAAAAAAAAAAACCCACCACGCTTTTTCTTGGATGTGAATGTATTCTGCTCAAAGCAGACGCCACAATTTCTTGTAATAGTGTGCAAGCTGATCATGATTGCTTGCTCCTCATTGTCTGTTTTCTCTTTCACTGTCTAAAGACAGATTTAGCTCAAGAAACATGCTAATTCGCAAAGCACTTAAATTATCAAAGTAATGATACAGTTAAGCATCCATCTGCTGGTGTTGCTATTTAAATGCTTAGATGAAAAAAATTTAGGAAAAATTAATACCAAGTAGAACAACTTTGCATTCTACAACTTAAGAGCAGAAATCATTGAGACTGTATTGTGAAGTCCCACATCTATCAGTGCGAGATAGAAGCTGACATCTGCAAAGAAATTTGTCACCAAAATGGCCTACTTTATCTGGATAGAAACAACAACAAAAAATTAAACATAAAGACACCCAGAGCGAGCCAGATGCACCCAGATCAAAAAAGCAACCTCTCGGAAACCCATGCACAAGAAGGCAGATCAGAAATTACGGCAAGGTCTTAAAAGAAGGTTTCGGGTGACTGTTTTCATAAGTCTCCATCTAACTGACCAATCAGTGTGAGAGTTAGAGCGGGCTCCAGATATTCGTGCTGTCTTGAGGGCTCTGCACCCTCAGAGCTGCTCCCCCTGGCTAAGGCAGAGCTGGCGATCAATGAAAAAACAGGGAACAAAAGGGAAATACTGATGTCTTCCTCAGCTCAGAAAGCCATTCCCTTTTTCCTCAATGAGCCAGTAGCACCCAGCCTACGACAGCGCCACGGGGGAGCTTCCACNAGCCGGGTCCAGTCCTTTCCAAGCTGGCAGTTTCGTCTTCGCAATCATGTGTCCCGACGCTAGCACAACCTGGTGACGGAAGGCTCCCGGAGCCCAACCAATTGAAACTAATAAATTAAATAAATTAATAACCCCCGCGATTAAAAGCTCCCAAGAAAGACCGCGTTCCCCTTCCCCAAATGTCATTCCCAGACTATAAACAAAGCATGAAAAACAGTCTCCCAGGCTAGGAATCTGGGTTATTCTCCTCAAAGCAACGTTTTCCTCCAAAACCAGAAACATTCCTGCTTCCTTCAACGGATACTCTGTTTTGTCCCTGTCACACCGGGATATGCAGCTCCGGTATTTGAAGAAGAGGTTTAAACTGCCCATAGATCCGACACTCTGTTTATAATTGATAGCAAAACAGTTACGACAGCGATGCTGTAACTCTGCCCCAGTCCAACTCCACATTTACCACATTAGTTCCTTGAAAATACAAGTCATGCCTGGGGACCCNTCCAAAGCCGCCTCCCTCCGAAGTCATTAACAGAATTACATCAATTATTCGGTAATTTTTATAAATATCCATTGTCTGCGATTTTTAAAAATAAAAATGTAAAACCAGCTATCTACAAATTCCAGGGTGGAAAAACTTTTCTTTCTTTTTCTTTCTTTCTTTCTTTCTTTTTTTTTTTTTTGAGACAAAAACTAATGAAAATAAGCAACTCGCCATCCCTGGATCTTTCCCATTCTGAGCTGCATGCTATAAATCAATCCGAAACTAGGTGCACAGATGGGGGCGGACACCTTAAGATAAAAAGCCAAGGGTGCCCCCCAAATGCCGGCAGGCTGGGCAGCGAGGCTCGGGGTGACAATGCTAACCCGGGCAGAGGCTCGCTAGGCAGCCAGCGAGCCGCATTTTCGTTACCTTCGATCGCCTGCCCCCCCGCTGCTTCTCGCGGCCGCATTGGGGGGCTGCGGCGGCGCTGGACTCGCGGGGGGCCCCGCCGCCGGGTCGCGCCGTCTCCCAGCCGAGCTGCACCGACCGCGGCCGGAACACCCGGCTCCAGCGCCCGGCGCCCGCCCGGGGTCGGCGGCTTCAGCTCCCACCCGGGCCCGGAGTCCTGCTGGGTCCTAGCGCTCGCCGGCCGGGCCTCGGCCGGCTCTGCAGCCTGCACGTACTGTGGGGCGGCCGGGGAGGGGGAGCCCCGGGAAAGCACGAGCGGGAAAGCTGAGCCCGCCGTGGGTGCGGAGAGAGCGCAGCTCAGTGCCAAAGCCTAGGTGTGCAAAGAAAGACGCTGGCTTCAGCCGAACTCCCAGAAGGCAGATGCTAGAATCTGCAGCCCGGGCGGAAAGCACAAGCGTGGTCGGGGAGGTTTGCTCCGTGCACCTGTGGTATAGAGTACGCTCACAGAAGGTAAGAGACATCGCGGGATCCTCGGAGATTTCAGAATATCAAGGGGGAAAGTGGNCAATTCGTGCGCTTGAAACCAGTTTTCCCCNATCTTTTCCCCGTTAACATTTTTTTTTTTTTGCATTTTGGTTTCTCTAGCTTTATAATTTCTGTTTTAAATAACAAAGCCCCATATGGCTCACCACGTAGTCATCTGATTTTCAAAAGACCTCCAAAATTACATCAAAATATGCACTCATGTATCTCCTAAGAAATCAACAAGAGAGAATTAATGGCGGCATATGGTGTGCCTCGTAGAGAAAACTTAATTACAAATTAAAACAAATGCGAAAATTCACAAATCCCATAAACCAAAAGTAAATTATGATTCTAGATTGATTCACAAATCAGCTCATGTGCCATCAGGGGGACTGTAAAAATTCTAGGTTTCTTTCTCAACAGGAAAAAGCTGTCCTCTTGCAGGAGTTCACCATACCCCTGTTCCATGCCCCGCCCCCCTCACCTCCACCCCACCCCCACTTCCACCCTTAGGGCTCTCTGGCAACCTTTCGGTTTTGCATTTACTGTGACCCACCTGGAAGGTAACTTAAATCTTGCAGGTGCTCCTTGAAGACAATCCCATTAGCTCCTAGTTCACGACAACAGTGCCTTAGTTGGAGAAACCCGTTTGAAAGGTTTGGCAACTGAACGTATTCCTTCACTCTTCCCTACCACGCAGTTAGAAGGTCATGATTCTGTCCAGACTGCTAATAGCAATGGTGCCAGAGTTTACACCAAGAAGAAAATTAAAACCGTGCCTTCTTCTGACTTCTATTTTCAGAGCAGAAAACATCCCTTTATAAAGTATTGTTGCCCTCACCTTCCCAATGGTGGCTTGCTAAATGTAATGGAAGATTTTGAAACATTATTAACTAAACACAACAGGCACCTTTTCTCATGCCTACTGTTGGAACATGGTACCTTCATCCATCTTCCAAGTACTTCTGTGACCTTTAACATACCTCCAATAGAAAACACATAATTCCCAGCTTTCAAGGAAATACAATGGAGAGTCAAGAAAGGACTGGTCCAAAGCCACCCAGCTGCTGAGCAGNGCAGCTGGAATGGGAGCCTCTGGTCTTCCATACTTCCAGCAAGTCCTGTTCTTCGGAGCATACCATCTGCCCCTATCAACTACTTCTCTGCAGAGTACGATGGAATGCAGGTAGGTCTCTGGCATCCTCCTTTCTTACCTGTGGCAGAGCCCCAGTCTATAGCATGGCCACATGAAGATGCTTGAGGATAGTTTAGTCTCTGCTTAGAAATTTTGCTGGCAGGACTTGTGCTGTCCAGATTTCCCTCCTCCGGCTGGCTTCCAGCTCCAGGCTGTGCAGTGCCACGGTCACCCATGTGACTGTTTTGCTCTGTGTCAAGGACAGAACTGACTCCACTTTACACACAGGGGGCACATGTCTTCAGTGGAAATCGATCACTTGCTAGTGTCCTCTCCGAAAGGCTTTGTAAACCCCAAGAAGTCAAGTCTCTTAGCTATAAGGTGAATAATTAGTGTGATCCAGGATGTCCCCATGCAGACCTAGCGGCACCTGGAGTCNAATGGGCCTTCGGGGAGTCACTTCTCAGCTCTCCTGCACCTGTGAGGAAGTGCAACCAGCCCTGTTGTGGCCTTCCACTTCCTCCTCTCTGTCACTTCTCATGATGCGTCCCAACCTGTTGCTAGCCAGGTGAAGGGCTGAGTGACANCAGTCCTAACATACAGAAACATCAAAGAGTGAGTACATTTGCGAGGAAGGGGCTAGTCAGGGCAGGGGCATGACAAGGTATGTGCCTTCCTGGTAAACTGCTTGGAAGTGTTTGTGTAAAATTCCATTTGACGGGTTTATTTGATCTCTTTGTGGAAACACTCTAATGACTACAGTTAGACCTTCTGTGTGGCCTTAAGATAGTGTGAACACTTGGATCCAAGTCACCTTAGCACAGGCAGGGAACGGTGTGATGCCACAAAGCAGCCCCGTTACTAAGCAAAGCGCAAGGCTGAAGCATACCAGGAGGGGTGTTAGTGATAAGAAATGGTCATTCATTCATTCATTCTCAGATTCATTCATTCATCCAGTTGTGACTGGATCAAGCTTTAAGCCAGCCATTACTCTAGGCTGTGGGAATGAAAATAATCTTGTTCTGGTTTGCCTCTCTGTTGCTGTAATAAAACACTGACCAAAAACAGCTTGCGGAAGTTTTTCAATTCATCTTACAATTCCCAGGTCCTAATCCATCACTGAGAGAAGTCAGGCAGGAACCTGGAGGTAGGAACTGAAGCTGAGACCACAGAGGGACACTACTTACTGGTTTGCTTTTCCTCTGGCTTGCTTGGTTACTTTTTTTTATATAGCCAGACCTACATGCTCAGGGATGGTGTTGCCCACAATGGGCATTGTGAGCCCTCCCACATCCATCAGATATTTTAAAAAATGCCCCACAGATATGCCCACAGACCATTCTAATGGAGGCAATTCTTCAACTGACGGTCCCTCTTCCCAGGTGACTCTGGTTTGTGTCAAGTTGACAAAAGCTAAACAGCACAGATGTCCTTAAAGCGAACAACTATAGTGGTTANACCACTGCAGCTAAATCATGTCCTTAGTGCCCTATGTTGAGTGCCAGTTGTCCCTGTCTTGGGGACAGTTGTCTTNTGGGCCGTCCTCAAATATACTCTTCTCTGAGTTGCTGAAGCTGCTTTTGNCCATGTAGGTGNCACAGAATCCTGAATCANTTGGCTGCTGGCTGGGTATGGCCAAGAAAGGAGACCAAAGTGAAAGTNGAGAATAGCAGGAAGGGACAGTCCAGACAATGTCATCACCTCCCTCTTGCCTAATGGCATCATTTGCTGGGCGGCACCTCACGGAATCTTCTATCCAGTGACCTCAGGCCCTGAGCCCAGTAAACACTGACACTTCGTATGAATGGTTCNGCCTGGAGATGTTGTTAGNTTTCTGCTGGGATTAATCCCCGAGTAACTTCATCGTGACGCATAGAAGAGTNGAGAGAGNAAAGTCCACTGGAGGGAACATTCAAGCACAGCCAAGCCATGGAGGGTCAGAGGCCGACCTAAGAGAGACATTGTCNAATGAGGAACTACTGTAAACCCTAAGCCCGTGTCCCTTGAGCATCGAAGGTGATTTTGGTTTCCACAGGACCAACCCCTTTATGTCCTGTAAGCCCTTGCCCCGTGTCCCTTCCCCAGTATCTCTTGCTTCTCCGGATCCTACTCTGTTTCCCCTCTCTCTCTGCCCTGGTCACTTTCTAACACTTTTGATCTACAGTCTTTATAATCCACTGTCTCTTCCACGCCCAGCAGCAGAAGTTCCACAGTGCCAGGAATCTTGGCTTTTTTTTTTTCCACTGAGAATTGTCAAGAACATAAAAATGTCTGACCTGGCTATGGTGGCTAATGCCTTTAATCCTAGCACATGGAAGGTCAAGGCAGCAGAATTGCTGCGAGTTTGAGGCCAGCCTGGGCTACAGAGACCCTGTCTTGAAACAAAAACAAACAAAACAAAAAAGTGTCTGATATATAGTAAGTGCCCTTTTTTTTTTAAAACAAATGAATGAGGGACTGGGGGATGTACCTTAGTAGGTAGTTTGCTTGCCTAGCATGCAGGAGACCCCAAATTAGATTCCCAGCATCACATAAAATAGGTATGTGTTGGAGCCCACAGAGATTTCCTAGTGGCTGTACCCAGCAGGACTGCATAAGAGGATGATTGGACCACAGGTGTTTGGAAGGGTCTACACTTGGTTGTATCTAGCAAGGGGGAGGTCTTTTGCCCCTCTCCTTGGCATTGTTATAAAAAGCCCTTTGGAATAAAGTTCTGGGCTGGTGGATAAGGATCCAAGCCCACTTAAGGCTACCCTGTGTTTCTATCTGTTTCTCTCCCCTCTATATTTCTAAGTCTCTTATCCCTCACTCCTCAAGAGTCCCTGGGGTAAATAAATGTGGGAGCTGGTCCCCCACAGGTNTGGTAGCACACATCTGCAATCCTAACTATCAGAAATTCAAGGTCATCCTAGGCTGCATAGCCAGAGATCCTGTGTCAAAAAAAAAATGAATGCATAAAGTTAAGAAATAAGAAGGCATTTGCACTAGTTCAGGGTTCTCTAGAGGAACAGAACCTATAGGTGTAGGTGGGGTTTTCTGTTGGGACCGACAGTCTGCTCTGTCCCACCAGCTGACTCCCAAATAACCACACAGAGATGTCTTATTAATTATAAATGCTCAGCTGATAGCTTAGGCTTGTTACTAACTAGCTCTTACATCTTAAATTAACCCATATTTCTTATCTACGCTCTACCACATGGCAGTACCTTTTTTCAGCAGGGCATATTCATCTCCTGCTTCCTCTGTGTCTGTCTGGCGACTCCCTGTTACTCCTCTCTTCTTCCCAGCGTCTTTTCAGTTTGGCTCTCCCTGCCTACCTCTTCCTGCCTAGCTATTGGCCAGTTAGCTCTTTTATTAAACCAATCAGAAGGCTCCATGGCAAAGACACATATTCATGGTGTACAAAAAGATTATTCCATAACATATAGAGGAAGGGGAAGGAGGGAGGGAAGGGAGGTTGGTTGAGATTCATTCTAAGAAGTTAGCTATGCCAGACAGGTGTGGTGACATATACCTTTAATCCCAGCACTGGGAGGCTGAGGCAGGTGGATCTCTGTGAGTTCAAGGACAGCCACATCTACATAGTGAGACTCTGTCATAAAACAAAAACAAAATCTAGTTTTGCAACTTTGGAGGCTGATCTATCCTAAGCCTTGCAGCAGTAAGCTGCATCGCCAGCAGGGCTAACGGCATAGCTCTAGAACATGAAGGGTGCTGAGCTTTGTAGGGATTATCCTTGGACCCAGTGGAGGATGACTTAGTAGGTGGGGTGACTTACTAGTGATTACCATTATGCTAGTTTAGATGTGAATATGAAGGAATTTACTATTGGTAGCTTCAGAAGACCCTCTGGTGACCCATTAGCAACAGGTGATCTTTCACCCATCACAGACATCAGACAGTAGGAGCCAGTCAGGGGTGAGGAATATAGAAAAGAACAACCTGAATTGCCGTGGTGGTGGCTGGGCATGACAGTGTCTCTTGGCCACTTAACTGCTCAGTCAGAGAAGTTATAGATGGGCCCGTCTTTGGGGGATGTCTCAGTCCACTTAGTAGGCATTTTATGGTATAGNCACAGGCCTGGTCTTGGAGTGAGTCCCACTTCAAGGCCATCAGAGCCCTCTGGAATTCTTTCATGAGCCAGGAATGCAAGTCTCCTTTTACCCCGATCACTAAGCCATAGGGTGCTGCCAGCAGCCACATCCTCAGACTGTGGGTTCTGGAGGTGGATAGCAACCCAACAGTTAGCCCAAGCAGGATGCTGAAACATGATGAAGACCCAACATAAACTTTGGATTACCCAAGCAGCCCTTTCTGCCTACTCCGTCATCATAACAGTTTGGGTTCCTCTGTATATATAGCCAGCGTTTATGTACACAGGCATGTGCAGGGGCTCTGTGCTGGATACTCTCAAACTTTGTAGATATCGGTTCCTATCCTCTTCCAAGGAAGAGTTGCCACTTGCTTCTCTGCACGCTTCGAGTTGTAATAAGGTGCCATTTGATATCATCCTGTGGAGTCACAAGCCTTAACATCCTCCATGAAACTGATAGCCTTACCCTTTTACTAACATACTAAGGAGATGGGGCAACAGCGTAGGCCCTGGACCTCATTATTTCCACCCACCATTTTAAAGAGATTCCTTGCCTCCCACGGGTGATGGGACTGTCACTGTGCCTCCTGTCAAGAGGAAAGCTGTGACTCATTCATCTCTTTGATGTTTCTCTGTGCATCCCTTCATGGCCCAAAAATGTAGGAATTGGCGGTTGCCTTGCTTTGACAAGAGAGGTGGATAAGTGTTGTCTTATCTCTTGTAGGGTCGACTGGTGCAAATGGCCATAGTTTGTGTCTTCACACTGGTTCTTCAGCTCCAGTTCAGGTCCCAAAAGAATTATTTCTCCTGAGTGTAGCTGCCTTGTCAGCCTTGAGAGGAAGGCATGGGGCCAAACCCTGCCAAAAACAGTCCAAGCTGGCATGGGGCCAGCCAGCTGGCTGCTAAGCAGAGCCCTCTCCCAGCCTTTCCGGGCCCCCTCCGGCTCCCTTTTACAGCTGTCTGGCCTCAGGTAATCATTGGCACTCTGCAGGTCCCTGGCTCTTTTCATTCCNGTGTTTCAGATCACTTTACACGCATTAATTAAGCCTTAAAACACTCAGGAAAGGAAAGCCAAAGACAGTGGGGATGTTTGCAACATGCTTCTCCAGGCTCTGGCTGGAGAACAGGCTGGCCCCACCCTCGCCTAGCCCCTCCCCCGCCCAGCCCCTCCATAACCTAGGTGGAAAGATGGAGCCTCTGTGTTCCCTGCATCGTTGAAACCCAGTCTACATGCCACCAAAACACCCATATTCATTATTGGTTTAGGACAATGATCCACCCCAGTGAGGTTACTTGCCACAGCTGACCCACCTTCGAAGTAGGGATCTGGGCAGATCAGTGGTTCAGTGTTTCACACCCGGAATGAATGTCCCTAGTCCATACTACTGTGACCATGGTCAAGGACCTTGGAATAAGAAAGGCCCAAATAAGGTGATCAGTGCTGAGTAAGGAAGCCTGAGGTTGACCTCTCACCTCTACTTGCACGTGTATACACGTGCATACAGAGAGGGGTGGGGTAGGGATGCAGACCTTTAGAGGCAGGGAAAGACCAGATCCAGCCCCCAAAAGAGCGGTCTTGCAANCATTGTTTGGCATCCTAGGCATGACTGTATCATCTATAACACCGACAGGAATGTGTCCAGTGCCTCCTCCATCCCTTGATTTCTGGGAAGGATAAAATCAAAGCATAACATACTAAGCATTTGGCATAGAAAAGGCTAGATATTGCGGCCTTCCCAAACCATCTTGTATCTCATCCCAGTCAGTCTGAGTTAATGTAGTGTTGCTACCAAAGTGTTAGAGACCCTGTAGTTTGAACTGGTGTNGGCGTCTCTCACTGAGATGAAATGGTAGGAAATGGAAATGAAGTCTGCAGTTTAGTTAGCAGCTTTTTACCAACCATTAATCCTTAGTTTAATTTATGACATTTGAGCCATTGAAGTTACAGGAAGTTGGGTGAGTGGAATGCTGGGACTGTGTTTTAGTGGATAGTAATAATCTTATTTTGAGCGCATCAAAATTGGTAATGATACCCAGTAAGACTAACACTTCACCCACGTTTTTAGTGTACTATTTTAAAATACCTCTATGGCTTCCAGGAAAATAATAAATGCCAAGCCTTTTGTTACCAAAATAAGAGACAATTTATGTTAGCTCCAGCTGTTATCACCACCAAGGAAAATTCATTGAGTTTCCTGTGTCTGCAAAGTGCCATATTGTACGTTAAAATAGCAAACATTACCATCAGGAGAAAACCATTGCTTGTGTGGCAGTCCTTTGAAGGTGGCTGTTTGTATGTAAGATATTTGATAACCTTACTATTTAGGCCCCCAGTGCTTTCCTTATTTCACAGAAAATGGATGGTTTTCTAGCCGCTCCGCTCCAAGCCTTCCCCTCTGGCAAGAAGCAACTGGAAAGAGCCATCCTGTCAAACAGCACTGTAGATTATAGCGCTTGCCACTCTGAGTACAGGGTTTGCAGTGTTCACAGTAAAATGCCGGGGGTGCCTTTTCTCTAACTTCATGGAGACCGCAGGATTTAAATACATCATTTCCTCACTTCTTTTAGATCATGCAAATGATGACGTCGTGGGGGTCAGAAAGAGCTCTGCATCTGGTGGGTGGTAAGGTGGTAAAGAACCTCATCATCTGTCACATCAGAGAGTGTGACTATAATAAGGCCACCTTACAGCGGGTTCGGTAGAAGAACCAGGGCTTGAGAAAGTGAACACTGGGTTCAAAGTTGCTCAGCACTCCAGTCAATCCAAATCCCTGGAAACAAACACCTCNTGGTATGTCAGCAGAGCATCCGTGAGCAAAGGTTGGTACCTATGGCCATAGGGTACTGTGCTGAGTCCCTTCCTCCACTGTGAGAATGTCATCTGTTACTTTCGGGAGGGAGGTGCCCTCTTCCTGTGCTTGGGGAATCCCCAATGTCAGGAGGCAAATTGACTTCTTACTAAAAAGTGAAATGCCATAGGCCATCTTCTCACTTCTCTTGAAGCTAGGGGAAAATGCAGAATCCAGGTCCCCCCAGGAGCTAGTGATGCGAAGGGGTGGGACAGTACTCGTGATGGTTATTTCTAACCATCTCATATAGCCCAGGCTGGCCTCAAAGTCCCTATTGGCCAAGGATAGCCTTGCACTTCTGATCCTCCTTCCTCTACCTCCAAGTGCTAGGATTATAGTCATGTAACTACATGCTTGGCCTGGATGGTTAATTTTTATTATCAATTTGATTGGATAAGAAACTCATCAATTCTCAGCCTTTTGGCTATGTTCAAGTGTGGAGAAACACCTAGCATATTAGTAAGCACCCCTTGGGGTGTATCTATGAGAGCATTTCCAGAGAGGGTTAACTGATTGGGGAAGGCCTATCTTGAATGTGACACCATCTNATGGGCTGTTGTCCCAGCCTGAATAAAAACGGGGAAAGGAGAAAGTCAACAGAGAGCAATCATTCCTCTTTCTCTCCTTTCTGGTCCTCCCTTATGTAAGGCCGCAGCCTTCTACAGCCAGGGCCCGGAGCTGGATTAGCTGCCATGCCTCCTCTGCAGTTGTGGAGTGTATCTAACCCTTTCCTTCCTTAAATTGCTTCCTTGGGTATTTGGTACAGTTACAAGAAAAGGCGCTAATATGATGCTCAATTGAGTAGCCTGAAGTGTGCCAGCAGTTCAATGGAAGCACTGTTGGTATTCACAGCAGAACCATAACCATAACCTTACCTCTCTCCAGCATGGTTCCAAACCTTGATCAGAGTACATCACCTTGGAGCCACTTACTTCCCCATCTCTCAAAGATTACGTGAGCCACTTACCATGGTGTAAAGAGATGCTCTCTTGCCTTAGACCAGTCATACTCAGCTTCTCTCGGCAGGTACAAGAGTCTTGTCCCATCAGCTCCATCTTGGATACCAGTTACACCCACCAGCCGATGTTATTGTTAGCAGTAGCATTGGGTCTACATGCATTCCCCCACTCCTTCGGAACAGTCCAGACAGCATGGGGCACCACAAAATGAGCTTGAACTAACTTACCTTAACCACTGATGCTAAATGAATCAGTCTAAGACAAGAGCAAATTTCATTTCACATACCTTCCTGAAATGGGTAAAGTGGGCATGCTCTATATAAGTATGTCTACCGTACTAAAGAAGCAGTACTGGAGAGATTGGGCCGAAGAAATAAACAGCAATAATGGCAACACTGAGCAGAACGGAAAGACCTCCATGGTTACAGAGGAACTGTCATTAGCTCCGTGTTTTTATAGAGAAGAAACAGCTCAGGATTCAGTTCAGCTTCATTCAGCCTCCTCTCTCTGTCATGTAGAAATCCTGTCCCATTGTGGTGAGCACTTATAATTCACCCATTGACTTTTCCCTTGACACTGAACTTCACAATGAGAAACTTTCAATGTGAAAGGGATCGTCTCGTTTCAAAGAGCAAAGAGCTCTTCCTTCAAAGATTCCTTCAAAGATTGAGAAAACACGAACCTTCATTGATAAAAACCTGGAACGCAGGTTTTTCATATTCTCCCAGCAAGTTCAACTCGGAAATAAAATCTTCTCTTTTTTAACAAAACAAAGAGGTAAAGATATCACTAATCCTTTCAATTATACTAATGTTAGCAACCATGAACATAGGCCCAGGAGCAAATGCCTGTGCTCTCAAAAGAAACAGGGTGGATTTAAGAGAATTGGAACAGAGGTCCNGAAGAAAGGCTGTCTGCAATTCATTTTGAATTCTTCTGCATCCCATTGTTCAGAGAGCCCATGGTTTAGGGAGCAGGGTGGCCACACCTGCAGGCGGAGTTGGGAAAAGTGCCCCCCACCACCGCCCCTCCATTTCCACCTAAGGTCCTCCCTTGTCTTTGGCTGAATTCTTTTGAGAACTGAGAAGAAAACCCTCACCCAGTAACCATAGGAATCCAGTTGTCAGATGTGTGGGGCAGAGATCTTACTGTGACTTTCAGGCAGGACCAGTTTTGATGATGTAGCACAACTAGTAGGAAAAGGGACGCAGGCACAGAGCTGAGGTTTGCAGACAAACTAGAGAAACAAACCCTGTGATCTTCCTAGACTCCAGAGTAAGTGACACACTGTCACAAGGCCAAAATGGAAGGCNGGGAAGGCAACCCTAGCTCCTCTCTCTTCCAGTCCTGCAAATGGCCTCCTNCTTACACTTACACATCCCATCTTCTGCTGTCTAACAGAAGATTTGAGTCCTCTGTATACCTCAAAATAATATCTGCTAAGCAGAGGGAGGAAATGGGATTAGAGCACAGTTAGCATGTTTCCTTGTAGGAATTAAGTGGATATTAAAACCTTCAGAACCAGCCGTCTGGTCCAGCCCATTGACGTAAGCTATGATGGCTCTAGATAGNGTCTAGCGGTTCGTTTTTATTGGTGAGCATGTATGCTTGTGTTTGTGTGCACATGTGCATTAGTGTGAGTACACGTGTGTANGTGGGTGTGCATGTGGAGGTGGATGGTGACTGTCTTCCTCAGTCACTTGCCACCTTATTTTTTGAGACAAGCTCTCTCACTGAACCTGGAGGTCTTGGGTTCTTCTATGCTAGCTGGCTAATGAACTCCAAGGATCCACTTGTGTCTAGTGCCGGTTACAGCCTTATGCTACTACACCCACCATTTTTTTTTTTTTAGGGGTGAAAACCTGACAGAGATCAGAGGAATAGGAACAGCCACATGCTAACCTCACCTCACCAACTCCGCAGCTTCCAAAGAGAGCTACTTCCTGTCTATTCCCCCTTATATTCCTTTTCTGTTCTGTTCTCTTATTTGCACTCAGCCTAGCTACATCATTTCCTTTTCTTGCCCAGCTCTGTCACTTCCTGTCACCTCCAGACCTCCATGG
>LZPO01027366.1:572528-590325 GCA_001675575.1 Neotoma lepida
TTTATACACGTATGGGTGTTTTACCTGCATGTATATCTGGCCATCGTGTTCATGCCTGGTACATGCCTGGTGCCCTTGGAGGCCAGAAGAGAGTGTCAGATGCCCTGATACTGGAGCTACAGATGGTTGTGAGTCACCAGGTGGGTGCTGAGAATCAAACCAGGGTCCTCTGGGAAAGCAGCCAATGCTCTCAACTGCTGAACCATCACTTCAGCTCTGCAGGTGGTATTTTTNTTGTTGTTATTACATTTTTAAAAAGTCAGCATGCTCTAGCTGAGAGTGTGCCACACATAGCACAGGTGCACATGGGCACTAAAGTAGAAAGGCAAGTGACATTCTGGAACCCAATGTTACTCAAAAGACTATTTCTTCTACCTTTGCCGTCTTCTGTCTCTTTCTTTCTACCTTTGATTTCTTCTAAAGGTGGTTCATACCTTTAATCCAAGCACTCAGGAGGCAGAGGTAGGCAGATCTCTGAGTTCGAGTCCAGTCTGGTCTACAGAGTAAGTTCCAGCCAGGACTACACCGAGAAACCCTGTCTTGAAAAACAAAAACAAACACAAACAAAACAAAAACAAAAAGATGAGAAAAAGAAAAAATTATATTTACATTTAGTTCTCAACTATGCTTTGAACCTTATGGAATTGCACATGTCATTTGAATCAAGAATCAGAAGACTTCCCATTGAGAAAGATGCCCATCTTCACCTCCATTCTGTAATCTGGTTGCAATTCACTCTTGTCAGGTGTGGTGGCTTGTGTTTGTAATCACAGTACTTAGGAGGCTGGGGCAGGTGGGTTGGGATTTGAAGCCAGCCCAGCACTCGTCTTGTGTACATGGATGTGTGTGTGTGTGTGTGTGTGTGTGTGTGTGTGTGTGTGTGAGTACACAGTCACTTGTATATGAAGGCCAGAGGTATCTTTCTCCATCACTTCCCACATTATAGTTTTGACACAGGGTCTCTCACAGGACTTGGAACTCACCAGCTCCCACCTGGCTGGCCAGTGAGACCCAGTGATCCATGTCTGCTTCCTTTTATGGGTGCTGCAGTTCCAAATCCAATCCTCATGCTTACAGAGCAAACACATTACCATCTGAGCCACCTCTCCAGCCAGCTACCCAGAGTGACAAGTCTCAGATGAAGGAGTCAAGAGGGATACTGCAATGGATTTTGGAGGTCATGGAGTTTATTAGAAAAGTTATTAATGCCATGGACATACAGAGACAGCAACATAGGGTTGGGACACTCGGAAGAGAGTTCAAGCCACAGTACCAGGGATAGCTTGTCGGGAGCTCTGAAAGGGGAACCAGGACCATATGGCAGAAATGGCGGTTTCTTCTTATATCTCGTTGAGGATGGGGGAGGTTTCACAGCACAAGCCCATAGCCAGGCTCTCTGATTTCCAGGCAGGACACAGGGAAGTGGCTGGGAAATAGTGTTGTGGAATAATCTTTGTATACACTGTGAAGATGTATCTTTGCCAAGGTGCCTTCTGATTGGTTTAATAAAGAGCTGAATGGCCAATAGGTAGGCAGGAAGAAGTTAGGCGGGACTTCCGGGAAGAGAGAGAAGGAGAGGAGATGAATCTAGGCATGGGAGGGATGCCAGAGGTTGCAGGAGGTGCAAGATGGAAGAGAGGTAAAAAGTCAAGAGGCAAAACGTAGATTAATATAAATGGATAATTTAAGTTATAGGAGTTAGTGGGACAAGCCTAAGCTATAGGGCAAACTTTCATAATTAATAATAAATCTCCATGTCATTTCTTGTGAGCTGGCGGCCCAAAGAAAAATTCATCTACAGAATAGGATGTGTGGCCACTAGTACCTGATGTAAATAAACTCAGTTTCTCCAGGTTCGAAACTGGGGCAGCTGAAAGTCTGTTAGCTAGGGACTCACAGACACAGACAATGCTCAGTAGGAGCCTGTTGATAAGGGCTGTGGCAGGTGCTGAGGCTGGAGCAGCTGGGTTCCAAAGTNACATTCTTACCCATAGTCTACACTGAATAGAAGAGGCAGGAGCTGACTGGCAGTTTTAGGGATAGGGACCTCACTTGTCCTTAGCCAGAAGCTGGAAATATCCTTGGTTCCATCAGCAATTTTGTCCATGCTAGATNTCAGAAATGCCAGAAATATTTGAGAACTCTGATTTGTACTGTTTTTGTTTTTGTTATTATCTTTCTATTTTTGTTGTTATTAATTTAAAAAAAATTTTATTCAAGCATGTGCGTGTTTGTGTGTGTGTGTAAGGATATGCCATATATGTACGTATATGCAGGTGTCTGTGAAAGTAAGAAGAAGGTATTAGATCCCCTGATGATGGAGTCACAGAATCAGTGTGAGCTGCCTGACTTGGGTGCTGGGAACCAAACTTGGGTCCTCTGGAAGAGCAATGTGTGTTCTTAACCACTGAGCCACCTCTCCAGCCCTGTTATCTTTTTTTATATACAGCAAGGAGCCAGAGAGCCATATGTGAGGGGATGACTGAAACTGAGGTCATGAACACCTCATGAGTGAACATTGGACTGGCTAGCTCACCGCCCCCATGCCTCAACCCAGAAAAGCCTTATAACCCCTAGATAGTGGCTCTCAGTATCACTCCTCTCCTTGGGACCTGCTCTTGCTATACAGGAGTTCTGCTCATGTCTGTTGGCTTAAATGATCCTCTGTAAACGTACAACAAACTCCTAAGTCTCACCCTCCCATTGTCTGTGAAATTCATTCTGCAAGTTCACAAAACAAAAAAACCCAGAATCCATTGGCTGGGGGAGGCTTTGGTGGTTGTGAATTTCCTGGGACCCTAGCCCCTGCCTCGAGCTCATACTCACCCAAGGCAACAAAGCTTACCCACCCCCACTCCCTTTCCCCAGGGTTCATACTGTCCACCCACCAAGTGGCCAAGTGGCAAACTATCTCTCCCATTACTTTTTGTGGGAAGACATGACAAAACTCTATTCACCCCAGATCAGCAACAGACAGAAAAAAAAAATTCCACCCAGGTCCTACTTGCTGATATAAGTAATGAATTTATTTGGCTTATTTGTAAGAACATGAGTGTGATAGTTGATATTAGTTGGCACTTTGACAGAATCTAGACTCCTTGGAAGATGGGCCTCTGCAAATGTCAGTGAGGGATTATCTTGATTGTATTACNTGAGGCAGAAAGATGCCCACCACAGAGGGTGGCACCATTCCCTAGGCAGAGGATTCTGGGAGGAATGAGAATGGAGAAAGGAGCTGATCACCAGCGTGCATGTGCTCATCGGTCTCCTTGGCCGTGGATATGACAGGACCAGCTGCTCTGAGCTCCTGACAGCTTGAATTCCCACCATGATGAACTATAACCTGGAACCGTGCACTAGAATAATCTCCTTTCCTTAAATTGCTTTTTTCTGAGTATTTTTTTTTTCACAACAATGGGAAGACAAACTAAGGCACTGGGTAAGAGGTGATTTACTAGAGCACAGGTGTCTCAGAACAGCTGCATCACTGCAAAGTCCCACCCCAGCTTCACGGAAGCTGCAAAATGGAGTCCTGCTTTTATTTAGTCTTCTAGCCCGCCCCATGATCATGGCAGCTGTGATGCAAGAGGTAGTGATGGCTGAAACCCAAGAAGAGTGTCCTGTGACCTCCCTGCTCTCTTCCTATTGGGAGGTGTTACTAGCTCCATTACATCTCACCATAGACCTAGCTGTCACTGTAGAGGCCTGCTTATTTTGTTGCAATGAACATGAAGGGCGGGGCCAGGTTAATTCTGCTCCATGATGGCTCATGTCAGACCGGGGAAAAATCACTTCACCCCAGTGCCAAAAATCAAATTCATATACACTTTGTGTTCTCCAAATACAAAAGAAAAATACTGTACATTTCACAACTGGGCATTGGACAGAGGTAGGTAATGCTTCTAATAAACAAGATATAAGGGAAGGAAAGAAGGGGGAGGAAATAGAGGGAACTGCATCTCTCTTGGTTCACCGAATGCAGGATGTTGGGGTAATAATTTCATGGTGCACACATTTCCATCACCCCTTTCTTGCCCATGGCAGGAATCATTGACTAACTACCATGTTTCTTCCTGCTGAGCACAAATGTGAGATTTCTNAAGATAACCCTCTAGGAAGGCTCTATCCAGGGTGGGGTGGAGATGTAGCCCAGCGCTGCCACCAGTAGCTGGTAGAGTTTCCCATTTAGGCACCTACACCCAGGTAAAGTCAGATCCTTGAAAACATAACAGAAAATTTTAGGAAGGGTCAGAGTGAAGCAAAGTTGGTGAGTTTATTACATAGAAATACAAAATAGTACTTACTTTAGATTTAAGTGCAGATATTTGGAGACAGAAAGAGACAGAGACAGACAGAGAGACAGATAGAGGCTTATGGGATGGATACCAAAGGTAGGCTTCTCAAGAGAGCCACAGATGTCTTTATAATGATATATATATATATGTATATGTGTGTGCATGTATATGTTTCTGTGACTTTTAAAGTTACATTGTTCAAAGGGTATAATTTATTATAATATTTAAAGTTTAAGTAAAATAAACAAAAAAGTGAAGTATTAAAATTAAGTGAAAAAANATATGAAGTGTTTTATGTACTTCTCTTATCTCAAAGAACTTTCTTTTGTAAATGAAACTATGTGACTGGGGAACCACAATTCCACTTTGTGGGCTCTTGGTCTCACTAATAAAAGACTAAAACTTTTATTTTTACATGTGTCTATTTACTTGGGGGTGTTTGNACGTGCACATGCATGCCAGGGCATGTGTGTGGAGATCAGAAGACAACTTACTGGATTCAGTTGCCTCCTCCCACCATCTGGGTTCCAGAGACTGAATTTAGGTTGTTGGGCTTGGGGACATGCATCTTTATCTACTAAGCCATCTCATGGATCCTGATTTTAAAATTACTTAAAAACAGACTCAGAAGTAATATCCAGGACCATTAGGGTTTGAGAAAAAGAAAAAGAAATGAGAGAGCAGGCAGCAGCTGCCAGGGGGAGGAAAATGGGTAAGAAACCTAACCGGACTTATTGAGTTAGCATTCATGAAAACAGGCAGGTCTAGCCATAGTTGTCAAGTAGCTGCATGTGGGTGGGTGAGGGGTCTTCAGAGAAAATGGTGAGACTGTCTAGAGTGTCAGGGCAAGCATGCTTAAGATTCTGGATATTGTCCAAAGAAGAGATAGAAAAGGGAAAGTGAAAAGTTATCGTTTTTGAGTTAGAACTCAGAAAAATGGCCAGGGGGCCTAGAAAGATACTTCAGTGGCTAAGAGCACTGGGTGCTTTTCTTCTCTTTTCTTTTTTTATTTATTGATTTATTATGTATACAAAAGAGGGCACCAGATCTCATTACAGATGGTTGTGAGCCACCATGTGGTTGCTGGGAATTGAACTCAGGACCTCTGGAAGANATTAGGGTTTGAGAAAAAGAAAAAGAAATGAGAGAGCAGGCAGCAGCTGCCAGGGGGAGGAAAATGGGTAAGAAACCTAACCGGACTTATTGAGTGCTAACAGGCAGGTCTAGCCATAGTTGTCAAGTAACTGCATGTGGGTGGGTGAGGGGTCTTCAGAGAAAATGGTGAGACTGTCTAGAGTGTCAGGGCAAGCATGCTTAAGATTCTGGACATTGTCCAAAGAAGAGATAGAAAAGGGAAAGTGAAAAGTTACCGTTTTTGAGTTAGAACTCAGCAAAATGGCCAGGGGGCCTAGAAAGATACTTCAGTGGCTAAGAGCACTGGGTGCTTTTCTTTTCTTTTCTTTATTTATTTATTTATTTATTATGTGTACAAAAGAGGACACCAGATCTCATTACAGATGGTTGTGAGCCACCATGTGGTTGCTGGGAATTGAACTCAGGACCTCTGGTAGAGCAGTCAGTGCTCTTAACCTCTGAGCCATCTCTCCAGCCCCAATGGGTGCTTTTCTAGTGGACTGTGGTAGTTTGAATTATTTGGCCCCCATAATCTCATAGGGAGTAGCACTTTTAGGAGGTATGGCTTGGACACCTAAGGAGTGGTGTATGACCTTGTTGGAGGAAGTGTGTCACTGAGGGGGTGGGCTTTGAAGTTTCCTATGCTCAGGATACTGCCCACTGTCTCAGTCAACATCCTGTTGCCTCTGAGTCAAGATGTAGGACTCTCAGCTCCAGTACCATGTCTGCCTGCACACCACCATGCTCCCCACCATGATGGTAATGGACTGAACTTCTGAAACTGTATGCCAGCCACCCAATTAAATGTTTTTCTTNATACGAGTTGCCATGGTCATGATTTCTCTTCACAGCAATAAAAACCCTAAGACAAGGACCCAGGTTCTATTCCCAGTACACACATGATGGCTCATAAACAAACTCCAGTTCCAGAAGCTTTAATGCTCTCTTTTGGCCTCTGTTGGTACTAGGCACACATGTAGTGCNAAGGCATAAATGCAGACAAAACACCCATACACATGTAATAACATAATTAGAAACCACCAACAAAAACCCAACATANGCAAGGTGTTTGAAAATGTAAACTTGCTCCTTTTGCTTTTGTTTCTGATTGTTCAGACCAAGCTGTGCCCTGCCCTAAGTTACTCCATGTTGTGTCAAACTAGTTTTTTTTTATACTATGCCTTACCCTAAAGGACTCCATTTCACAAGTAGTATTTGATTCCATTTTGAATTCAGGGTAAGATGACTCTGCACCTCGGTGGGTGCATGAACAGCACCATCTGTCTGGCACCACCCACAAGACACAAACTGATAAATAAGTTATTCCTAAGGCAGTGGTTCTCAACCTGTGGGTCACAACCCCGTTGGGTTCACACATCAGATATTTATATTAGGACTCATAACAGTAGCAAAATTACAGTTATGAAGTAGCAATGAAATAATTTTATGGTTGGGGGTCACCATGACATGAGGAACTGTATTAAAGGGTCACAGGTTGAGGAAGGTTGAGAATCACTGGTCTAAGATAAGGGTGCCANGTCATACATTTATTAAAGTAAGTCGTGTCTGTAGGAGCCCATGGGTGTATTGAACTCATATCAGGAAAGCCAAGCTAAGAACCGAGGGAAAGGTGCAAAAGAATCCTTCCTTCTTCCTTTCTTCCTTTCTTCCTTTCTTTCTTCCTTTCTTAGTGTTTCTCTGTGTAACAGAGCCCTGTCCTGGAACTTTGTATACCAGGCTGGCCTTGAACTCACAGAGATCTGCCTTCCTCTACCTTCCAAGTGCTGGGAATAAAGGCATGTACTACCTACCACACCCGGCTTTGCAGCAGCACTTTCAACTGCCCTCCAGTAGGGTGTTATTTGACCCCTACAGGGTTTCCACACACACAGAGCCAAAGGTGAGAGGTATTGTGGGTCTTCCTCTGTTGAGCGAATCTTAAATGGTCTTATTAATTGAAAACACCAGGCCAGGTATTGAGGTAAATTCTGAATGATCAGAGAGACAGAACAAGCCACAGCCAACCTCACCTTGCCAACTCCTCAGCTGATCTTGTTTCCTCAGACTGCAGGCTTCTGAGTCCTCTCCCGAATGAATCTCAGCTGAACTGCTCAAAGCCTGAAAGCTTAAGAGGCCTCTAGCTTCTGGTTTCCACACCTTATATACCTTTCTGCTTCCTGCCACTCCTTTCTGGGATTAAAGGCATGTGTCTTTCTCAAGCAAAGACATGATATCTCAGGTGCTGGAATTAAAGGTGTGTGCCACTGGAATTAAAGGTGTGTGCCACCATGCCTGGCTGTTTCCAGTGTGGCCTTGAACTCACAGAGATCTGGATGGATCTCTGCCTCGGGAATGCTAGGATTAAAGGCATGTGCTACCACTGTCTAACCTCTGTCTCTTATACACATCTAGATGTGTATAAGAGACAGCTAACTCAGGTCCTCATTCTTGCACAGCAAATTCTCTTACCCCATGAATCATCTTCTCAGGTCCCTAAGAGAGATCCTTTTGTGTTTCTCTCAGCTTCCCCCTGCTGCTGCTGTTAGAACCCTCTGAAAGTCTTTGAACTCTGCTGTGGCCTCCTTAACTTTTTCTGCAACCTACAAACATAATTTATAGATGTATTTACAGTGTGACACATAATGTGTGGTCTGAGACTTAATATTAGTGGCTAGTATTGGACAAAAGGACCTGTATTTGTCTTACTTGGCTATGAAGGAAATCCAGATCACCCAGCAAATTACTACTGCACCTCAAGGAAACTGCTGCACCTCAAGAATTTACTGTTATTCAATAAATTCTGACATTGAGAAAGACACAAACGTGTTCGCCTATGTTTCTGATGTAATATGTTTGTGTTATAGGTTCAGGATCGTGCCCATGCTCTGGGAATTGGATGCTCCCACACAAAGTCTGGCAGGCAGTTCTCAGTATCTACCTCCATTGTCCCGTTTGACACTTAGCAAAGTGCAACATAAATGAAGTCATAAGCTACAGCATGATGTTTTGGTAAATGATAGACCATTTGTACAATGGGGTTGTATCAATATGGCTGTATTGCACTAAGACACAGAGTAGCTATCTCAATTTGTATAACTATACATGATGGTTCTTCCTCAAACACATCCCCATTGTTAAATGACACATGACTGTACCTAAGTGGGGAAATACTTAAGCAAATTAAGCTCCCTCAGAACTGGATCTCTTTCTTACCTACCTTCATGTATTCTACACAGTTTTTAGAGTAATAATTTCCTCATTAGAAATAAAAACAGATTAAGAATGTAAAAGGTCATTAGCTATCTGTTGCCTTTAGCCTTGTGCTGTCCAATAGGGAAGCCAGCAGCTCCAAGAGGCTACTGAGCACTTGAAATGCAGATTGTATAAATGAAGGCATACTGTGAGTGTAAAATGTTCTTGGGTGCAATTANAAAACGTGCTTGGCTCTGAGGGCTTACAAAAAGAGTGTAAAATACATCATTGTTCATTTTGTCTATTGATTGATTGATTGTATGTGGAAATAATTTTATTTTGGGATGTAGAAGGTTAAATAAGATGTATTACTAATTATTCATCTCACCTTTAAAAAAATTGTGCCTGGTAGAAAATTTTAAATCGCTCAAGTGGCTCTGGCTACGGTGATAGATCTGTGTCACTTCCCTGCACTAGGGAAGTTGAGGCAGGATCACAGAAAGTTCTAGGCCATTGTGGGCTACATAGTGAGAAAGGCCTCGCTAGCAAGAGAGACTTGCCTAGGTGGCTTGTACTATATTTAAATAGCTTAGTGCTGCCTCTGGCAATTTTACCCTAAAACAGTCAAATGGACGATGGTGTAGTTTATTTATGAAGTTTCAGAGTTAGAGCTGAGTAATTTATGTTCATTCACACTGTGAGTCAGAAAATCCTTCTTCTATTTAGAAGAGCAAAAATGTTTTGAGTGTCTATAGAAGGAAGAAGAGGGCTGCATTTTTTTTTTCTCTAGCTGGGATAAGATAGAATGTGCTTCAGGCTTTGGGCAGTAAATGGTCTTTATCATAACTATCCCTATATTGTGAAACCGAGACCCAAGAATTCTCCTATAAAACTTTATTTATGATGTCTGACAGCCATGTAGCCAGTCACTAAATATTTTTTTTAAAAAATGCTTTATTATTGGTGTGTGTATGTATGTGTGTGTGTGTGTGTGTGTGTGTGTGCGTGCACACGCATGTGCCCATGTGTAGAGGTCAGAGGACAACCTATAGAGTCCGTTCTCCCTTCTACCTTCACGAGAGTCCTGGGGACCAAACTCAGATCACCAGTCTTTGCTAACTACCCGCTGAGCCATCTCACCAGCCCCTCCCACTAGGAATTTTTTAAATTCACAGGAATACTCCATAAGGTGAGAAAACTACAGAGCTCATCAGCTCTTGTTCAAAAACCTTATTTTCTTATTTAGCAATTGGGAGCTTTGCTAAATCCAAAATCATGAAGACTGTTGGTTAAAAATGCTAAGTTTTAATACAAAATAAATTTTCAGCTTCATACTGTAGCCCCTGCAATAGCACCACTATGCAATAAAGCTATCTGTGTCTGCAGGTATTAAATATTTATATTGTAAGGGAGGAAAAAATCTCCGTTTATAACAATCCATTCCAATCTGCTCAATGTCTGATAAGCTGATGCTCTAAAATCACATGATTTCAGCCAATGAGAGAACGTGACAAACTGTTGTTGCTTTTCCTCTAATGAGCATTATGGCACTAAAACATACACTCTCATCCAATCGATCAGCTCTCTGCTGTGTTAAGTGGGTTCTACAGTGCGTTGTTTATGGTGGATGATGACATCTCTCTTTTTTCTTTTTTTGGCTCTATGTGTATATGGGTACAATGCACATACATATGGGAAGTAGATGTTCATGTATTAATGCAGGCATGCAGGGGGCTACAGCTCCTATGTGGAGGTCAGAAGACAGTCTTGGGCATCAGTACTCACCTTCTACGTTGTCCACCATGGCTTATGCCAGGAGAGCTGGCCCTCAGGATTCTGAAGATTCTCTGGTCTCTGCCACCCATCTCACCGTAGGGACACTTTGGCATGACAGGTGCACATTACTGTGTTTAGCTGTGGTGATATATTGTGTACCCCAATAAAGCTTGTCTGGGGATCAAAGGAAAGAGCCAACCACTAAATTAGACATAGAGGTCAGGCACACACCTTTAATCCCAGCACTTGAGATCTCATGTCTTTGCTGGGGAAGGACACACGCCTTTAATCCCAGGAAGTAATATGGCAGGACACAGAAAGGTATGTAAGGCGTGAGGAAGCAGGAACTTGCTCTCTTGAGGCAGAGGATTTCCTAGAGGTAAAAACTTGTGGCTAGCTTGTTCTGCTTCTCTGATCTTTCAGCTTTCACCCCAATATTTGGGTCTGTGTTTTTTGTTATAAGACCTTTTAAGATTCGTGCTATATTTAGCTTTACCTGAATTCAGGTCCTCATGCTTGGGAAGCAAGTGTTGTACCCATGGAGGATCTCCCTGGCCCATGGCTTCTTTATTTGACACTTGTCTTGTGCCCTGGTCAATAGTTTCATCTCTTTGACCGTGAAAGATACCTGTCATGCTAGACTGGATTTCAAGCGAACGGTAGCAAGAGGGATCTTGAATATAAGATGACAATAGTCCAGAGACACATCAGAGAAAAAAACAAAACAAAACTAGAAATCACTGGGTGANTGGGCTAAGTAGGACTCTTTGGGGACTGTGGAGGCACCATGCACATCTGTTGCTCTGGAACCGGAAAACCAGACCTATACAAGACTGACAATATAGCCNTGTGTGATCCTGAGTGCACAATGCCACATGGATGGGACTTTCCTAGGCTCTCAGAGTACTGGTTTGAATTGTGGTTCCGTAACTTAGTTTGTGTGTAATATCATAATTCAGACTAGATATTTTCNAGTTTATTTTGACAAATAGGAACTCTTTGTGGCTTTGCTTGGGGGGTTCTAAAGATTTATTTTTATTATTCTTAATTATGTATATGTGTGTNGGTCTCTCTGTGGTTATGTAGATATGAATGCAGTGCCTGTGGAGGTCAGAGGTGATGGATGCCCCCGGGGCCNTAAGCCGCCCAATGTGGGTGTTGGGAAATGAGCTTGGACCCTTTGCAAAAGCAGTATATGATCTTAACTGCTGAGCCATCTTTCCAGCCCCCCTTTTGTTTGTTTGTTTTTAACAGGGTCTTGCTATATAACTCAGGCTGACCTTGGGCTCCTTCCTCAGCCTCCTCAGCTCTAGGGTTACAGATGTATACCACCATATTTGGTCTTTGGGCCTGCTTCAATAAATCTATGTTTTAAATGTATTTATTTTTATTGCATGAGCATTCATGTTTTGNTTGTATGTATGTATGTGTACCAAGTGCATGCCTGGTAACCTCGGAGGTCAGAAGAGGGCATCCAGTCTCATGAAACTATATTCATGGATGGTTGCAAGTAGATACTGGGAACCAAACCTAGGTCCTCTGCAAGAGTAACAATTGCTCTTAGTTGCTGAGCCGTCTCCAACCCCAAAAATCTATTCTTAAATGTAGTAGAACCTAACATGTTTCATTCATTACATAGCCAGCTATCTAGATATCTTGAAGATAGTTTATCTTTCTAAAGTGGGCTTCATTTTTTCCTTTGAATATTTTCAAANCATTTATTTATTTCCATGACAAACTTTGTCATNACAAGTCATCTCTGAGCTGATTTCTGGCCACATCATGACAAAGTCTAAGTCAGCACCATCTAAATGAGAGTCCCCACCAGCTACACTTCAGCATCTGTCATTAATTGCTTTATTAAATTCTTCTTNTTATTATTATATTTATTATTATTATTATCATTTTGGTTAAGAGATAGCAACATTTTGTTCTCCTAAGTTGAGGTTTCAAATTGCACAGGGAAAGATGACCCTTTAAGGAAGACAGTCTGCTTCAGAAAGCAGTTTGTATTCCGCTCTGAGTTAGAGATGGTTACCAAGGAGACCNCTCAACTTCANCAATAGAGCCTTCTAGGGTTGGGAATCTACAGGGATCTCTGGAAATATGTGTAAAAAGAGGAGAGAAAGAATGAANGATGAAAGGAAGGAGGGATTGGTTTCTCCCTATGAGCACAGAACGTTGTGATGGCTAATTTTATGGGTCAACATGACTAAGCCATAGTACCCAGATATTTAACCACATATTATTCTACATATATCTATAAAGTTTTTTTAGGCTAGATTAACATTTCAATTAGAAGTCACTGAGTAAATGAGATTATAAGGCAGTGGCATCAGCCCAGCAGCCCAAGACCTTAATAAAGAGACACTAACCACTGCTAGAGAGNGACGCTCTAGCAGACTGCCTGTGGGGTCCAAGCNCAGCTATAGCTCTTCTCTGATTTACACTAGCCCCCCACCACCCTCTTTCTCTAGACTGTAGACCCTCTGGTAAGTTGAGGGAAGAGAAAGGGGGCCTAGTTCTCGATGGTACTGCATGATGCATGTTTAGGAGAGGACCATCTACAAGTGAGCAGCTCCAGGGCTACAGCCACTTCTGGGACCTCCCTGAAGGGCAGTGCTGAAGAGAAATCTCTCAGCGANCATCACTCTGAGCACTGAACACAGTTGTTCACTTGGCTTGGGAGGACAANGGCTAGATAAACAGTTATCCACTGGTTCACAGGTTGTAGCCAGCAGTTGGCTGGAAGGTCAGGGACTTGGAAAGAATGCGATTGGAAAATTGGTGGCAACAAGTTTGGGGAAGAGGTATGTGGCTGGACTTCTGTGCGAAGGAGGAAAATGAGTGGATAAGGCTAAGATGTAGCTCAGTTGGAAGGATGTTTGCCTAGCATGCCCAAAGCCCTGCGTTTGATCCCCAGTACGGCATAAACCAACCACAGAGGGACACGCCTCCATGGAATCCTCGTATTCAGGAGCTAGAGGTAAGAGGATCAGAAGTTCTAGTTTATTCTTGGGTACATAACAATTTTGAGGCCAGCCTGAGTTAGAAGAGAGAGGGAGGGAGGGAGGGAGAGAAAGAGAAAGATATGGGGGCTGGGGAGTTAGGAGTTCCCATTAAAAAATGAGTTTGGTAGAGGAGTTTATAAACCAAAGGAATAGGGTGGCCTACTATGTGGTTATCAATCAATTTCCATAGCTACTGCTGTCGTCACCAATGGGATCATACACTAAGTGACTGTGGTGGCAGGCATGGAAGTCATACACAGACTCATTGACATGGACCTGCANCCTCAAAGTTGATCTGGCCACAGCTTCTTCCAAGTGCCCAATCTTCCAGCAGCTGAGATCTATGCTGAATTCTCTATGTGCCACCATACCCAGGGGGATCAGGCAGACACCCACTGCCAAGTTGGATACTTTTGGCTACTACCATAGATGTGGCAGNGGATTGCCTCTTTGTCAGAATAAGGAATTAGTCTGGATACAGGTGTGAATTCCCTGCATGCAATGCTTTTGCCCAAACTGCAGAATCATCATTTACCATGGTAATATTTCATATACTACATCATGTTTCTGATGGAGGAACTCACACTGCAGTGAATGAAACGTTATAGAATTCACTGGTCTCATCCTGTTTTCTCCCATCCTGCACCAGCTGGCTTGATAGAGCAGAGGAGTGACTTGTGTCTTGGTCTTTTCAGACCAAATCTCAGATAGCCCAGTGTGGCCTCAAATTCACCATGTAGAAGAGTCTTGTCCTGAATTCTAGATCCTTCTTCTTTCACTTTTGAAATACTGAGATTAGAGGCATTGACTAACCGTNCTGGATCTGGAAGAGCCCTTTGAACACTCAATTTCCACACCAGGTAAATGTCTGGCAGGGCTGGGTAAGGTTTCCCAGGAAGCAGTATGTGCCTTGAATCCATACCCAACATTTGCTGCTCTTTGAAGGGTAGAAATGGCAAGTGACACCAATCACCAGTGTCCCTAAAGAACCCCACTAAAACCTGCTTTCCTCTTCTGCATTCCCATGTCCTTCTGACTTCTAGTCAAAGGGAGGAGTGCTTCCATAGGAGACACAATGATGAACCCATTAAGCTGGAAGCTAAGACTCTGTCTGACTGCTTTGGACTCCTCATGCTTCTGAATCAACTAAAATCAAAGAGAGGTACTATGCTGGCGGGGACCCTGGCCACCAAGAGGACAATGGCTGTTCCTCCCAAGGACTCTGTTTTGTCTTTGGGAGAAAAGGTCATTGTGTTTCGTTTATACACAACGAAAGTATGTGTGTGTGTGTGTGTGTGTGTGTGTGCATGTGTGTACGTACATGCAATATGCTACTGGTTCTGTTTTCCTAGAACACTCTAACATCAACATAACACAACATAATATCATGCCACACTTCTACTGATAGAAACCCATTTTATATGTCTATAGATTTTTTTTTCCTAGTCACTGTTGCCTTGAAGGAAAAATGCCACAATCCAAGTTTGAGGACAAGGAAGGCTTCTGGTAGATGAAGCAGACCAGCCAGGGGTGGGTTCCCCTTGGAAGAGGTCTCCCACTGAAGGAGGGTCAAGATGGGTTTTTGACTTTGGACAAAACAAGGGAAAGACCTGATGAGCTCAGCCATGCTGTAGGAGAGCAGAGGAGCCACCTNCACTGGAGAGCCCTTTCTCCCACAAATCCTGCCAGTTAGGCAGGCACAAGTGGTCCTACTATCTGAAAACTAGACACCAAGAAAATACAGCACTTGCCAAAAGGCAGCCAGAGGCCTGGGCTGGAAGAAGAAAGATTCCAAATGGAAATTATCTGCTGAGCTTTAAGAATAGAACAGAGACTAAATAATGATTGATAAGACCTAAGGATGGGTAAGAAATGTAGCTAATGCAGTTAGGTATATATTTTCTTTAGTAATTTGCTCTGTGGGGCTATCTTCTTTGCTTTTAATGTTTGTTATCTGTTTTAATAAAGAGATCTCTCCTTTGTAAAAGAAATTATAATTAGGTTGTAAAATAAATTAATCTTTCGGCTAATCATACCTTTGGGAGATCTGGGATTTTTAAGAAACACTCTAAAACCCTGATGTGAGAATTGTCACTATTCAGCAGCTGTACCCTAATATTATGCAAAGCACTAATAGGAATTAAACAGTCTTCTTCNGGGCTGAGCTCACAACCTCNACCCCACAAAGAGAGAAAAGTATTGGGGAACCAGAGCAATGTTAAAATTCCTACATCTGGATGAGGATCAGATATAGTGCTGAGGTGAGCCTCCTGACACCAGCTGCAGCAACAGTCAGGATAACCAAGCCGCAGGAGAGGCACCAACTGAATGGTTTTGAACTTTTTCAAGGGTGAGGTCTCCCTCATAGTATTTTCAGGGTTAATGGAAGCCTCTAAAAAGTGGCAGGCAAAGCGTAGGCTCAAATACAGAAATGTTTAATGAGAAAAAGTTGCCAAGAAGTTAGAAGTTGGAGCTGGGAAAATGGCTCAGCACTTGCTGCCCTTCTAGAAGACCTGAGTTCAGTTTCTGGCACCCACATGATTCATAACATGATGGTGTTATCAGGGGGTAGTAGAAAACTAGGATATGAAGCCTAATTGGAGGAAGTAGGTCCACGGGGGCATGCCCTGCAAAGACAGATCTTGTTTCTGGCCACTTTGATTACGTGAGCAATTCTCTCTTCCCTGTCTGTTTTACAACAAGCCTAGACAACAATGGAATCTCTGAAACTGTGTGCATTTCCTCTTTAAAATTGTTTTTGTTGGTGTCACAGCAGTGGAAATTCTGGCTACCACAGGTTCTGTTGCCCAGGATGCTGCCTCGCTGAGCCTAGGGGTGAGGACTGACAATTTACATTTCTAACAATCTTGCAAGGGGTGGTGATAATCCAGGGGCCCAACTTTGAAAACCACTGCCTTAGAGCAAAAAGCTTAGGTTTCTTTATAAGATTTTATTTTTATTGTGTGTTTGTGTGTGCAGGTATATGCACACATGAGTGCAGTGCATTCTGAGGCCAGAAGGGGGCATCAGATCTTCTACAGTTAGAGTTACAAGCAGTCGTGAACTGCTTGACATGGGTGCTGGGAACCAAACTCCAATCTTCTGGAAGAACAGCTAGTGTTTGTAATTGTTGTGCCATCTCTCCTGACCCCNAGATTTCTTCAGGGTCTGGATCCTGATTGTGTTTTGAAGTTTGTTGACTTCCTGGTTTGCCCTTCATTCATCCTTTATCTATTCTCTTAAGCTTAAGCATCACCCCCATTACTCAGGGTGCTCTTCAGACAAAATCAAGCCATCTGTCTTTCATGTTCCCATGGACTCTGTGTATATCCCAGAGTGTGTATCTGAGTTTTTACAAGCCATTTGTGTGCCCAGGGCTGCCTCACCCACTACCTCTGTGCCCTGTGAAGACACCCATATAGTCATCCATGTTAATGTCCCCAGCTCTAGACCATTTAGGTGCTGAATCAACATTTCTGCATGCTTTAGACTCAATATGAATAGCAANTGCATGACTTTTTAATGACACTGTCTCTAAGACAGACCCTGCATGCACTCTGCTGGCTCGCACCCCTAGGATTAGGTTGTTGGCAGTGACTCAGAGTTCAAGATGGTGCTTGTAGCAAAGAAAGCAATCTGTTAACTGCCAGCAGCTATTTATGATCTTGATTAAAAATGACATATATATATATATATATATACACACACACACACACACACACACATACATATACTTTGTATGAAGGTAAAGAAACATGCAAAGTCATTACTGGAAACTAGGACTAATAAGATAAACAATAAACCAAAATTTTGTGTTTGTCTCAGAAATTCTATATGGTTCAGTGGAAACTGAANATGGTTCCACATTCAGCCCAGAGGTACAGCATCAAAACAAGGACATCAGCATGTCAGAAAGCCTTTCTAAACACTTTTTACAAACATTGCTGAGAAACCCCATCGAGAACAATCTATCAGGTTATGGTAACAAAATATAGAAGGACTTTAAATTATTTTTAGATCCTGCACAGAATCTAAGAGGTATGGAGAAAAAAAGAGACTCCATGAAATCACCAGAGGTAACCACAAGTAAAAAGTGAATTTGGGGGCTGGTGAGATGACTCAGTGAGCAAAGGTGTCTGTCACCAAACCTGATGACCTGAGTTCAGTCTCCATGACCCACCTGGTAGGATGTGAGTACCAGCTCCACAAGGTGTCCTATGGCCTCTACACATGTGCCATGGCAGATATGTAAGTCCATGTGTGTATGCTCTTAGGAACACATATACATACATACATACACTTGCAAGATAGTAGGTAGGTAGTTAAGTAGATATGTAGATAGAAAGGTAGGTAGATAGGTAGATAGATGATAGATAGATAGATAGATAG
>LZPO01027366.1:600239-641009 GCA_001675575.1 Neotoma lepida
CCTTCCTTCCTTCCTTCCTTCCTTCCTTCCTTCCTTCCTTCCTTCCTTCCTTCCTTTCTTTCTTTCTTTCTTTCTTTCTTTCTTTCTTTCTTTCTTTCTCTTTCTTTCTTTCTTTTTTTCTTTCTTTTTTTAAGCAGTGGTACACTTGTTACCTAACCAGAATAAAAAAGCAGTAATGAAAGCTGATCTCATTTTTAGCTATATTTAAATGGGATAATATNGATTAGCTCTGTCTTTTTAATTGTGGACNTAGATGTAGAATGTAAGAATAATATGTTTATTTTCATTTATATATCCTTTAAGCTAACCTGTGAGCTTTCTTACTAAATTTGTCTATGTCTGTCATGACATTGTTACTGAATACACCTAGACCTCCAGATTTTTCTCCTATGCATGTGAAGGATTTTGGAGGACATATTCCATCAGTCCCTAGAAATGGAAAAGTGAAATTCACATGTACTTCCCCATTCTGCTCCAGCAATGAGTTGGCGCCATCTCTTAACAGACTGAGGGCTCTCTTCCCATCTCTATGTTAGGAAACTTTACACTGGTCATGGTAGGAGTGTTCACACCCTAGCAAAGGTTACCACAAGTGCTTCATTCTGGATTGCCNACTGTCTCTCAGCCCACCATACCTTTGCATACCTTTGAGGGTTGATGAAAAGCCAGTCCTTTTTAGAAGAGGTAGGGACATAAAGAATTGATACCCTGATGACTATATCAGCAGACAGCATCCCAAGAGTGCAATGAGGGCAATACATGTGCTCCAGGAACAGCTGGGCCCTGGCATGGTAGGGGTAGTGGTTGTGTGTCTGCTTTCCTGAGGCTTTAGTGTAGTTTGAAATCTGAGGAAAAACAGGTCCAAATAGTGAGAAATGGGTTTTTCTTGTTATTCTGCTACCCCAGAAAGACACTGCCCCGANGCTCTTTGGAAAGTGAAGATGACAGGTGACGCCTTCTTCACAAAGACACATTTCTAGATAATAATTCTCAGAGCTGGGCTATACATGTGTTGNCCATCAGAACTTTCCTACAGTGGTGGACATGCTCTGTATCCATGCAGCCAGCAAGATGGGTGCTCCCTGCATACAGCTCCTGAAATNTGATTGGCCTGCATGGAGACGCGCTGCAAGAGTAGACCAGACNTTGGATTTCCAAGACACAGAACGGAGAAGGGAATTGAAATGCTACACTAATATATTTATATTGATCATCATTAAAATGGATATATTGTTAACAATTAAACTCAGTTTAACTCGTTTCTCATTAATATGTGGATTGCAGCTATTAAAATCTTTTAAGCAACACACATGGCACATTCTGAACAGGNTCTGGGGAAGGAAAGATCATGGGAATGACAACAGACAAACAAGGCTAGATTAGCAGACGTCAAGAGACACATTCTGTATGGAAGCCTCTTCTTGTTAGAATGCTCAGAAAATGCCTAGCCAGTGGCCAGCACGCTGTGCAGGTGCAGAGCAACACACGCGGANGTTTGANACTGTGAACTGACACCCGGACCCTCCTGCTTCAGTAAGTAGGATTTTACTATGGAGATGGTACTGTGGCTGTTCACAAGGGGTCACAGTTAGGGGTCATGGCCGGGTGTACACTCCTCCCAATATCTACATCCTCTTTCTAACCCCAGGAAGACAAAGAGCAATACCAGGCTTGAGAATTTATGTCCAATCACAACCTACTTTGAACCTCAGCACTATTTTTTTTTCCAGATGGAGACTCATAAGGCATAGACTAAGGTTTAAGCACCCAAGTAAGTCAGAAGGATGGTAGAAGCCATAGAAAGATCTAGTCTTCATTATTTTAACCTCNGGCCTTCAGATTTCTTAANGAGGTTAAGAGAAACACAACACAGTAATTTAAAAACACTTGTCAAAAATTACCTTTTTTTTTCTCTNTTTTTAGAAATAGGCTCAGCTTCTGATCGACCATCAAAAACATCTCAATGAGGGGCTGGAGAAATATCTCAGTGAAGAGTTTCTGTGCAAGCATGAAAACCGGAGTTTGGTATCCAAGAATCTGTGTAGAAAGCTGGGTGTGGCAGCAGGCACCTGTAACCCCTGTGCTGGGGTGGCAGAGACATGGTCACCCCTGGGGCCCACTCCAGCCAGTCTAGCTTAATTGATGAAACTGCAGGCTCACTGACAGACCTGTATCAAAAATTAAGGCAAACAGTGACTGAAGAAGACACCTCATGCTGACCTTTGACTTCCACACAGATACACATACATACATGTACATGTGCGTCCCCCACCCCACAAACACACACACACACACACACACACACACACACACACACCATTGAGAAAGACCACTACAGCCAGCAGAAGAAAAACAAGTTTGGTTTTAGCCTTCAAGAAATGAAGGACAGACAAAGAGGAGGGAGAAATGACTTTTTTTTTCTACTATACAGGAACTCAAACCATCAAGCCTTCAATGTGACCTTCTTCGATGTCCTTTGGGTCAAGGAGGCAAAGATCACGCTCTAATTCGAGAACTCAAGCCAAGACAAGTTACAGAAGCTTCCACCACCCCTGCCACGTGCAGAACCATGGAGAAGGAAGTGCACTGTGCACCCCGGGAGGGAGTGTGCCTGGTGCATAAATACTTACTTTCTTAACACCACTCCTTCTGGGCTTTTCCTTTCAGCACAGGGAGTGAGAACTGTAAAAATAGACTCAGTGTTTCTGAAGAAGTGAAAGACTCATTGCATAATGGTGTAAACTACATCTACTAGGGCCGTGTGACCACATGCGAACATGCAGCGCAACTCAAAAATAGCTACCATTCCAGACAAGTGGGTGGGCTTTGGTTTTTTTTGTTTTTTTTGTTTGTTTGTTTGTCTTGTTTTGTTTAGTAAAAAAAAAAATGTGGGATCACGTGAGAAAAGTTAAAAAAGAAACTGGTATTGGGGAAAATAGAATGGTGTTAGCTAGTCCCAAAACCTGGTCAACAAATTCACTTAATTCTCATTGACTTCTCCCCAGCTGTGAGTCTCGGGTTATTACTCTCTTTACTTCCTTTTTTTCTTTGTAAGAACTCTACAAAAATGGAAAGGAAATAATCTGTAAACAGAAAGTATCGATTTTTGCCGAAGCCCTGTAAGGCACAGACTCACCNCTTCCTTCCCTCCTTTTCATTCCCAGTGATAAAGGGAATGAGAAAAACACTCGGAGAAACTGTCAGGAAGAAAGGCTGCCCCCTCTGATCCTCACCCACCCCTTCCCATGTCTCCTCCCGAGGTTCAACCAGACCCTCGGGTCTGTGTGGAAAATTTTCTCCCTTGATAACCATTTCTCCACTGAAGCCAGACAACAAATATTAAACAATTGTTATGTGCAAGGCCTGAGCTGGGGGGAGNGGGGAGAGAAAAATGAACATTCTTTNNAAAAAATATAAGATGTAGGGATGTAGAAAGGCACATTGTCCCAAAGTACAGAGTGAATCAGGGTTAGGATACCACACTTCAAAGCCAGCTAATGCACAGGAGCACTTCANTGTCAGAACACCTGGAGGGCCTGTACCGGCTGCCTGCTAGAANTCTAGGAGTCTTCTGGGAAATGCAAGCTTAANAGGAGACAGTGGAGAGACTAAGATTGTACAACCTCAGAGTAGACAGACAGGCTGAGGACCACATGGCCTCCAGCCAGGTCTCCGAGTCTTAAGGGAAAAGTCCCAACAGACAAAATCCTCCCACTGGTAGATTGTCCACGGCAAAGCCAGCACCCAAGGTCACGTCATTTGTCTCCCACTGGGGCTATTTTTGGAGCCCAGATGACAGGGCACTGACAGTGTTTTAAGCAGCTGGACAGTCCAGACAGAAGACAAATGAGGGGACACCATGTGCTTGTCATTGTCATCCTCAGTGGTACCCCAGCAGCTTCAGATAATAGATGCTCCTTTGAAAGGCTGCTCTTGGTGGACACCAGCAGCAGGGCATCCTGGGTAGCTAAACAGCAGAGAGGGAGGTGAGAGACCGGAGAGGAGAAAGCAGAGCGCAGGGCTTAGGACTGATGAGCAAACCTGGGGCTCTTCCCAGACCTGCTGTTCATTTATGCCGGTGTTTTCTGGGCATCACCTAAGTATTGAACACTGTTGTAAATGCTGGGGACACAGTGATCAACCAGTTAGACTCAAGTGGCTTCGTTCTGCTTGGGCAAGCCAATTATTTGCATAAATGATCATTCCGTTGAGTAAGTGCTATGAAGGAAGAGGAAGCAGTGTGAAGTGCTGCCGTTGACATCAAAGGAGTCTGAGGGGTGAGGACATGTTTCCCAGGGCTAAGAAGCAGTTGGGCAAAGGAAGCCACATGCAGAAGTCCTTACAATCACACATGTCAGGGCCGGACAAAAGCCAGTTATGACTATTCTGTGGCTGTGACAATTCCATGTGTGCATGCTTTGAAAAAACCTAGGTTATAAAATATATGAANAGGAGCTTTGGGGACCCAGGAGAAATTGACCTTTGAGATCTGGGAAGGTTTCTGAGTAAGGTGTTTTCCCTGGCTGAGTAGGATTTTGGCAGGTTGAGAACAGAGGCAAATTGCATTCCATAAGGAGGAAGAAATAATACATGAAACACACATGTATGCCAATGCCATGAAATAGCTGTAGATTCCTTCCTTCCTTCCCTTCTTCCTTCCTTCCTCCCTCCCTCCCTCCCTCCCTCCTTCCTTTTAAGTTAGGAAGGGGACTCTCTAAAAGGTGAAACTGAAAGGCTCACTGAAGGTCACCAACATTTTTGGCAATACCATTAAAATGTAACCAAATCTAAATCAACCCCATGCAGCCTTCCTGAAAGCAGATGGCACATAATAAGCTCTGAACACTGGCTGTTACTACAGACATCAGTGTAGGACTGTAAAGGCTATCATGATGATGTGCTCAAGGCAGCTGGATAGAGAGGAAGGTGACCGGAGATGGGATATGGGATAACAGCAAGAGCCACACGTGGGCTTTGAAAATCTGTCAACGTGACAGCAGACTGAGGAGATGGCTCAGCTTGCTAAAGTGATCACTGTGCAAACATGAGGACTTGTGTGGGTCCCCAGCACCCATGTGAATAAGCTGGGTGTGGTGGCATGTGCCTGTACCCCAACACTGAGGAGNCTAAGACAGGGTCACTGGGGCTTGCTGGCCAGCAAATCTCACCTAATCAGTGAGCTCCAGGTTTAATGAGAGACCCTGTCTCAGAGGAAGACAACTAACACTGACCTCTAGCCTCTAAGTACACGGGCACACACATGAAAACACATACACACAGACACAGACACACACACACACACACACACACACACACACACACTCAACAGCTAAAGCATCAGCAACTCCATTATCCCAATATCCTGGAGGACAGAACCCACAGCCTTGGCACCTCCTGGGGTTTGCCCTGAATTATGAACAACAAAAAGAAGAAACATAGTTTGAGAGTATATTGATAGTTGATGTGGCCTCTGCTGAAAGACTACTGTATTTCGAGAACCCAGGTCTGAGAAACCACAGGCAAGGTACTTTGAAAGCTCTTGACAAATCAGTGTGTTTCAACACTAACATGAAAGGGACAGTGGATCTCCTGTGGACGTGCTTACACTTCCAGAAATGTGGTGCAGACAACACAATGCGATGGGAGTCATGAACAACAATTTTATAAACAGCAGGCTTGGTGGCCACCCTGTCAAATGCCTGCTGAGGATGCTGTGGGTACAAACTGAGGGAGGTGGATGGGGATGATAGCACATGGTTGTGCATCCGTAGACCACATCAGTAACACACCTTAATCCACCATAAACCTGCTAACACACTATTTAGTGATTGTGCATTGAGAGAAGCCACAGCCCTTTCTATTGTTGATCTGATTTTGCTATCATTTTGTGTGTATGTATATGTGTGTGTGTGCGTGCTTGTGTGTGTGTGTGTGTGTGCGTGTGTGTGCGTGTGTGTGCGTGTGTGTGCGTGTGTATGTGCGTGCGTGTGTGTGAGTGTGAGAGAGACAGAGACAGAGACAGAGACAGAGAGACAGAAAGAAAGACAGAGAGAGAGAGAGAGAGAGAGAGAGAGAGAGAGAGAGAAACAGATAAAAAGAGAGGTCTGTATACACGGAGGCCAGAGGTCATTCTCACCTTATTTTTTGAGATAGTGTCTCTCACTGAAGCTGAGCTCACTGACTAGGTGATACCAGTTATCCAGCAACCTCCAGCAGTCTCTAGAACTCCATCTGTCTGTGTCTTCCTAGTCCTGAGGTTACAGGCATATATGGACAAGTCAGGCTTTTACATAGATGCTGGGGGTTTGAATTTGGGCCCTCATGCTTGTGCACCAAACATTTTATTCACTAAGCCATCTACCCAGCCCCTCTTTTGGATTTTGAAAGAAGAGATTCAATCAAGCAGTGTGTTCTCTAACCTTGGTTTAAAAGCTTGGGAGAATTTGCATTTGAAGGGTATGGTCGGGGCAAGGTGAGGTAGGGGAGGTGCCATATCCTGCCTGGATAAGGCAGGTAAATACCTGTTACTTTAAAGATTTTGATATTTATTATGTAGGAGACAAAGAGTTCTCAAAAACACCTGCCTGGGGTGTGACAAAATCAGCTCTACATTCTAGAAGAATCCCAGCTATCGTGTGAGGGAAGTACCCAACCATTATACACAATATTTCCCCAAACATATCTGCTCTCCACTAATCAGGCTTATGATGTACTGAAGTTTAAGGAACCAAAAGGCCAGACACTTTGAAACAGGCACTATAATGGCCATATGTATGCCTCTACCTAGCAGCTAAGACAGTTAATTTAACGGATCTTCAGCTGAACTGAATAGTTCCTAGAAATGCAGTAACAACCTCCAACAACTGGCTTTGTGAAAAAGTGTATTCCGAGTTCTCGAAGAGGGAACAGAGGAGGAAACATTTCTAGGAAGAACATTCGGTCTCTAAGTTCCCACCAGGCATGTCAGCCTGTGCTCTTGGCATTCAAGCCTTCTCTGCTGTTACACTGACCTGTTCGCTTCTGTACAAGCTAGTGTGAGGACACGAAAACAGACATTTAAACATAGCAGAAATAGACATTGTCTTTCCTGGAACTTTTTCTGGGATGAGTTTCTGGGAATCACACCTTTTCCTTTGAACATTTGATTTTCATCCCTTCGGTTGTTCGTTTAACAGATTGGCCAGGTGTGCTACATGCCAGGAGCTGGGGTGGAGATGGCAAAGACACCAGCCTGGCTGTCAAGAGCTGTGAAGGAGAGAAGGGTGTAGCGGGGAAGGACAGAGGTGGCTGCAGAAGCTCCGGGGTGCCCCAGGTGTCAGAAGACCTGTTGCTTGAGGTTGGTTTTAGGATTAAGTACTCGAGAAGTCAGAGAGGATTCTGGGTAAAGGTGAAGAGGTCCAATCCTCTTGGTACTCTCAAACTCCCTTCACCCCCTTTTTAAAGCAGGAAGCAGGGTCACATAGGCCAGGGTGGCTTTGGAACTTGCTATGTAGCCAAAAGATGACTTTGGATTCCTAGCCCTACAAATAAAGGTGTGTGCTACCACATCTGGCTTTGAATTATGTCTTTCTATATCACGAGCAGGTCTTGGATATATCCATGAGCTTTAATTGCCCAATCCAGAAACATAGGGATGGGAGTGTCATTCAGTGGTTGAGCATGTACTTAGCATGTTCAAGGACCTGGTCCATTTCCAGTCCCAGACCCACCCCCACCCAATGTATATCTGCTACCATATTCTCTTCATCTTGTATGGATATAAATTAATCCTTTAAAGGTCCTTCTTACACGAGTGTTCCTGGGAAAGCATAATGAACCACTCATCCACCCCAGATGAAGAGGGCACCAACAGGCCCAAGAAAATTCTACCTAATTCTATGTGAGTGGACCAGTGAGTTTATTGAGGTCAGTTACAGGAAAACATGAGTGACTTAAAAGCAGTTGCACCCCTAAAATTCCCATCCCTAGCATTGCCAGCTCTCAGGGAAGTCCACTGAAGATTCCCAACCTCCAGCTGCTACGGGAGAGGAGGGCAGAGGTGAGGTCTGGAGGCTTTACTTATTTAAAGGCTACTGCCAAATTGACTTACTGGGAGAAACGTAAGGAGCCTAGGACCCTCAGTCCCAGCCCTGGCCAAGACCAAATGGAACTGTTCAAAGCCACTTGTACCAATACAGAGAGTCTGATGATGTCCTGTGGCTCATAATCCCAAAGCACACCCCTTTTAGTGGAGATTTAAGAGGCTAATGAGACATGGGATGCATGAAGTTGTATGTACTATTTACTACATGTGACAGTCAGAGCATGGGTAAGAAAGACTGCCCTCTGCAAATGACCCTCGAAGCCCTTGAAATGTGACACAAAGCTCCCATCCGTTACTTGGCACGGCCCGTTGAGCTTCAGTCCAAATCTTTCTCTGCTTGGGCTCCTTTCCTCTTTGGGGAGTGTACACTTTCTTAATTCTCTCTATTTGGTTAATATTATCACGCTCTGTCCAGTTCCTGATTTAGGGATACAAATGATGAGAACAGGAGACAGAAACTGCCCGGGTAGGACAGGGCCCCCAAAGCAGCAGTTTTGAAAATGTCCTTGTTGGAGGCCAGGAATGACAGAAGAGATCTCTGTTTCCTGGTTTGTTGTCATTTCTGACCTCTGCCTGAAAGCTATACCCGAGGACATGACCAAAACTGAGGAGGGACCAGCTTGTCCCTCAGCCCATGCATCATCCCGATTTCTGTCATAGCTCTTATAAAAAGTCTTAGATTAGCAACTCAACGGGACCCTATTTCCTGGGACCCACTCCTGCTGCATAGAGAATCCTCCCCTCAAGCGCCCAAAGGGAGTTTATTAACTCCCCCCAAACTCCCTTTTGGGTCTGTGAATTTCATTCTTTGAATTCCTGGGACAAGAACTGGAAAGCCACCAGCTTGGGCAGCTTTGATGGCCATCCAAGTTTTCAGGGACTCCAGACTCATTCCAGGTAAGATCGCCAAGAGCCAAGAAAGGTTGCACCGTGCTCCAAAGCATGCCCAAAATTTTCCATATCACAAGAACTTCTGAAGGTATCTATTGACATCACAGCCAACTTAGTATGTACTCTAGCACAAACCATGTATATCTGGGACAGGAAAGAGGGGTCACTGGAATCTCAGAGGGGCTCTGGTGACCCCCTCTGCTCCTTGCACATGGAGTGATATTAGCTGTATCGTCATCTCCATACGCTGACCTATCAGCTGCACTGTTTGGCTTATTTCCTTGCCGTGACTGGTGCCAGTCATGTGGTGACTGAAGGTCGCCATAGCAACTCTGCTTCAGGATGGGGATGGTCTTGTCCTGCTTGGAGGAAATGGCTAGTAACGTAGTTTTAGAAGGTCATGCTAACAGTGAAGACCTAGCAGGGATCACAAGAGAAGAAAGCAACGGATAAGTAAAGATGTATGTGTCCAGCCCGGTTCAATAGTATACATGCTCTGCAGGCATTCTTAAAAAGATTAGTTGGGTTGGGCATGGTGGCACGTGCTTGTAATCCCAGCACTCAGGCAGCAGAGGCAGGATTCAAGTGTGAGGCCAGCCTGGGCTATGAGTTTCTGGAAATGAAGGGGGTTGCAGAACACTGCCCACTAAGGATGATAGCCATTCCTGTCTTTGTTGGAGTAGTTGTAACCCCATGGAGAATGGACCTGGCATTCCCTCATAGAAGGAAGAGGGGGCATGGGACTCCTATAGGAGGTCTCATCCATATTTCCCTGTACCCCAATGCCAGCTGTACGAACTTCCACCATAATTTGCACGAACACTTACAGTCTTGGGAGGAGCTAGAGTTTATGTGGAGGGTTAATGAAAGGATTCCATCTATGCATCTATGCTGGAGGGATATAGCTACTTTGGGGTCACCCCCATGCCTTCAAGGAATCCATCACTATCTCTATAAATAATCCCCAATACATTCATTGGTTCCCCAAGTTAGTGGGATAGTACATTCTTGGATCTGTCATCATGGTACCCTATGGTGTGTGGGTGGTACAGGGAGCCAAGTGCTTGCTGATACCTCCCCCGAGAAAGTAGACAGAACTGAATTGAAATATCAAGTTTGAAAGAAGCCAGTTTGCAGAGGAAGATTGGAAGTCCTTCTTATCAGGATCACCTAACAGAGCATGCACAGTGGGGGTGGGATTGGCCCTAAAAATATGAAGTAGAGTTGGGGACTATGGAGAGCCTACAAAAAGCCAGATACCATGTGACTGGGTACTTTGGGGGATCTTTCTTCAGCTCACTAGCTCACCTCCCTCCTTGGGGGTGCTTTTTATTTTGTAATAAGCTGGCTTTCTTCCAATATTTCTAACTATGTGTCCCTGTGCAATCCTTTCTCCTGGGACTGAAGATCCTGGAGTCAGGTGACCTCTGAACTCAGAGTCTCAGCTGGGCACTCTAAACACACTTTCCCTAACACTTGGCGCTTTCTCACTGCCTCCAAGGCTAACTTAAAAAGCATGACTTTTTCCCTCTCTGCTCTCCTCCTGGAAGCTGCCAGAATTTTCAGCTACCCTAACTATTGTTTCTCTCTCAAAGTCTAAAACAATACCAACAACAACAACTATAAACTATAGCTTCCTTCTGAGAGACTAAGAACACCCCAAAAAGGAACCTGTTTTCCCAGTAACAAAAGTTCACACTACGGTTGTGGAGAGGAGGCGAGTGATATTTTTGTCCATCTGACTAGGCATTTACTATTAGTGAGAACCAGAATTGATCTTAATGAGAAAGAGCCCTGAGTCTCGGGCTCTGGGAACTGATGCTAAACACAGACAGCACTTTAGGGAGTGGCCAGGCATCAATTTACTGTGCAAGGCAACTTCAGTATTTTAAAATCTTTCTGAAATATAGTACTTATGTGGGTTATGTTTTTCTTTAAAGAAACACCAGCTAATGTACATGGATAATTATTTTTAAAACCTTAAAAAGAAAAAAAAACCCAACAGTCCCATTGTGATGCTTTTTGCCGTCAGCCCATACTAAAAGATTCATAGCCTGTATTGATTTTTCTTCCCCCAAAGACATCTCAATTTTCAAGATGCCTGAAGCCTCCCTCTTCCCATGCCATCTTTCCTCGCTTGCTTGGCTCTGGCTTCCTGCCACCTTCCCAGGAAGTCCATTTTCCAAATCTGCTCTGTTTTGATTTCAGTGATGCATCTGCTTTGAGATACTGCATTGCTCAGGTCCTCTTAGAGGTTATGTGGGGGACATGTGGGGGCGAAGAAGCCACCTTGCATATCACTTATCCAAATACCTGATTGTGAGGGTTAGCCCACCAGCCAGAGGTGCCACTGGAATTATGGGGAGAGGTCCAGAGTCAGGATGTCAGTTAAGAGCGTCCACAAGAAAGCACAGAGAAACTTGTCTGTATCATGGTCTCCTCTCCCTTTTGATGACATTCTGTTTCTCTTGGATAGGCATCTTTGTGCCCCATTTTTTTTGAGACTTGTAACCCAGGCTGGCTTCCAACAGACTATGTAACCAAAGATGACTTTGAACTTCTGATCCCCCAGCAGCCAGCTTCTGAGTGCTGAGATTGCAAGCATTCTGGAATCAGAGGTGCGCAGCATTATGCTTGGCTTTGGGTGACATTGGAAGCTGGGGCTTCATCAACACTAGGAAAGCATTCCACTAACTGAGCTACACCCCCCAGCCCTTGGTTTTATTGTTGTTTGGGCTTTTTGTTTTGTTTTGTTTGAAATTTTTGAAGACAGGGTCTCACTTTGTAGCCCAGGTTGTCCTGGAATTCACTAGGTAACCCAGACTAGCATTGAACTCTTCATGATCCTCCTGTTTCAGCCGCCTAAGTGCTAGGATTACGTGTGTGAGCCACCACACTTTACTTCAACATTTAATTCTTTAATGTAATATTAATATAACTAATTTTGTATCCTCAGAGTTCACAGGAAAGTGATTCCTGACAGGGACTTGGGAAAACCACCACCACCANCAACAATAAAAACCAAAAAAACCTCCCCCAAAACCGAAACTACCACAAACACCTCCTAAAGGCTCAGCAGTGTTAGTTATGTTTTCCCTGGACCAAAGGCTGCTGAGAGTCAACGATGTCCCAGACACCTTGTTAACTGACTCAGACGAAGCCGTGAATGCTCAGAATGTTGGGAAGAAAGAGGCACTTAGAGGACGCTTTTGCTGAAATAGTACTGCCTCCTTGCTGGGCCCACGAGCTGATTGGATGCAGCGTAAAAGCCTGGTATCCCTGCNTCCATTTCTGTCTCCTTTGCCTCTGTCTATAAGTCAAGATGATCGGCACTCACGCTGGGTCTGTCTAACCTCTCTCTCCCTCGCCAAGACCGGAGGCATAGAAATAAAACTGTAACCACCCTGGATCCCAGGGACATAAAACCACACAGAAGAAAGCCGATGTCAGCACCCCGAAGATGGACAGACGGGGCGGGGCGTGTATCACTGGACCCTTCTATCTCTCTCTCTTCTCCAAATGGTGGCATTTAGTAGATGTTTCTGCTTTTGACCAGTCCTCGTTTCCAGTGAGTGTACTAGGATGGGGTGGAGTGGGGCTGCCAGATCCCAGGATTTTGCCCCTGATCAGATTGAAGGAACAGCGTGCGGTGGGTAATTCTGGATAACCTCGACATTTGGGGCACATGGAGAAAGAAGAGCATGAGAAGTGGGTAGAACAGAGACTGAGGGAGGATGAAACCCTTCCAGCAGGAATGAGANACTTGGGGGGTAGGGGAAGGACACCTCCAAGGCCCAAGTGGACACTTAGGACACAGGCTAAGAGATGTTTTTAAGTAAAAGCCTCTCTTTAAATGCTGCGTGTGTGTGTGTGTGTGTGTGTGTGTGTGTGTGTGTGTGTGTGTGTGTTTTGAGTGCGTGTACACACGTGCCTGCCCAAAGGCTCTCCTGCAGGAGCATGCATGTGGAACATAGAGATCAGTGTTCAGTGCCTTCCACAATCTCTTCACCTCAGTTTTTGAGACAGGGAGTCTCACTGAATCTGGAGATTATCAGTCTGGCTAGTNCCCAGGAATCTGTCTGTTCTGTCCTGTCTGCTCAGCATCAGAATTACAGGCATGTATTCCGCACCTGGCTTCGATGTGGGTGCTGGGTACCAAACTCAGGTCCCCACGCTTGCATGATAGACACATGACTGAAGCATCCCCCAGGCCCTCTATTTAAATTCTTAAATGAAGACAGATGCACAGGCGACCTTTGCCAGTGACCAGGGTTGAGAATGAGCAGACTGAATGGAGTGACAGAATCTTAGAGATGGGATGATTTAATTTAACCATCTCATTTTCCATAAAAGGAACCAAAGAAGCAGAATCCTCAGTGATATTTTTTCTGCCTTGGCATAGCTAATTAGGGACAGGGCTGTGATTAGAATTCAGATCATCTGAATCCATCTCAAAAGGAAACATTTCAGACATGAGTTCTATGCAAGGGACATGAATAGAGAATCCACAAAGGAGATATCAGTGGCCAACAACAGGAAGAAAAACCTGTTCAACTCCATGGGTAATCAAGCAACACTCAATAGTACAGGGAAACAATACACACTTGTATTGCAGGGAGAAATCTAAATGGTAAATTTTGTTTTGAAGATATTTTGGCAACGGAAATGATAATAGAGCATAGGGATTAAAAATATTAGTCTTAGGACGGCGAGATGGTTCATTGGATGAAGTACTTGCCACATAAGCTAGAGTTTGAGTCCTGGAACACATAAGGATAGGAAGAGAGAACTGACTTCAAATCCTGCATGCACAGGCATAATGTGTGTGTGTGTGTGTGTGTGTGTGTGTGTGTGTGTGTGTGTGTGTGTCTGAGGGGAAGCCTAGGCAACATCCACCCCTCCCCCCATCCTCATAAGGCCTTAATGACAAACCAAAGTTTGATTCAGTCAAACTTCCTCCTGGGAAACCAAACCAATGAGTATACTGAGATGACTCACAGAGTTGGGTGATGGCTACCAATAGGAGAGGGTGGGCAATGTCAAAGCAGCTGTGCAGAAAGTCCTCACTCCAGCATGAGTGACAGCTTCACTATAATCACATGGAAGAGCCCCTTCTGGTAGTCCCTCTCAGTCTATATTCTGGTCCATCACAGAGATCCAAGGCCACATGCAATTGCATATAACTGGTTGGGGGGGTACTTGGCCACTCAGGTGAGGGTCCCACGACCCATGGCACCCTCTCTTTCTCTGAAGGAACATCAATAGTCACAAGAACAGCTGAGATGAGTGTTTGTACACCCCTGAACTGAAGATGGCAGCTGTTTGGTTTGGGAGAGATTGCTCAACAAGCAGGTAGCCCAGGCATGAGAACGGTCAATTGCATAGAGTCCAGTAAATGATATTAGCATAATTATTAAGACATTTTACAATATCCTCATGTTTGCCTCTGTGGTTTCAGGTTCAGAAATTCATCTTACAGAAATGATCAGAACTGGGCACAGAGCTGTTTGTAGATGCAATCACTCGAACACCATTTATAGTACTGAAAAATCGGAAACACAGATTCCCAACAATCAGATGGGTAAATAGAGGGTGATTCATTGGGTTGCTGAAACATCATATGGATGTTAAATGTCATGCTGCAGTGGAACACTCAATCTTGGGGCAGGGTGGAATCCGTATTAAGTGAAAAAGCAGGTCACCAATATATAAGTGTAACGCCAATTTTGTAATAAAACACGTGTATGCATCCATTCCATAGAGCTGGAAAATAGCGCATGGAGTCAGGAAGGAAAGGCCTCCATATGACTCCACGGTAATCATACAAGCATGTGTAACATCACTGCTGCTTCAGTGGAGGAGAGCCCAGAGTGCAGCGGTTTCTGTTGTAAAGTCTGTAACAAGATGAAGAGGACCAGGAAGAATGGAAATGAGTTTGTTTTTCTGATACTATCACAACTATATAAACATTTGTGTTTAACCAGCCATTCTCAACCCTCCAGGTTTGAAAGGACCTGAACAGAAATTACATTTCCGTAGTTGTAAATGTATCTCAGCATGTTGGGATTTCCATATTTAATTTCTATTAATGCTTTTCGATGGCAGCGTGAAAACATGTACCTTAGACACTCGTCCTCCACGGTGTTTCTTACAGAGGGCCGATTAGACTAAATAACATAAAGCAGTAAACTAAATAGGCAAACCCTCAATGGACAAATGCTGAGAAAAGAAGGCGAAGGTTGATTTGCTTTCTGCCTTCTCTCAGTATATCCTGGGAAGCCTGCAGAGGAATTATAGCACAAATGAGAAAAATATAGAGCTCAAAGGAGCATGTGGTCATTTTTTTTTTCTAATGTGTGATTCCAAACTGTTCACTCTGAGACTTGGAGAAGACCGGAGGCTGCATTCTGAGCTGTAAATCACTTGCGGGAACCTCCTCGATGTACTTTGTGTGAGGTTTGGAATATACAGACCGAGCAGGTCTATAGATACAAGGGGGGGGGACACTTTCATTTGGGATCTAATTAAATCGTACACACTATGCACACTTTCCTAAAAGTGTGCTCTTGGTCACGTTGCTTTGCCTATCAACTTCCGTGTCTTCATTTCTGCTCCTAATCTTAAAATTATTCTGTAAACTGTAGCAAAAAGTAATTTTACAAATTCGATTTTCCAGGTAAAGAACTTGAACCTATTGGAATTATAAGATGCCTAGGCTAAATTTGTATATTAAATACACAGATTTCTGAGTATTACATTAGTTCAACATCTGATTGGCAGGACATTATAGATGAGTGACCACCAAGATATCAAATATTAGAGTACTAAGCATGGTAAAAACTTAATCCAAACTCCTGTCACTTCTGTGGGCGGACTTTGTGCGAATGCACGAATTTATATTTCGGTTGGGACAGCACTCNGTTTTTAAAGAGACTTTTAATGTACATTCTTATATAATGTCTCATTTGACTATTACAAGGATCTATGAGCTAGGCTTCAGTTATGGATTTTGCTTTACAACCATCAGAAGTTGAGTGATTTCCCCCAGTAGCGTAGCTACTTGAGGAGGTGAGGTAGGCATNGAAACCAGGTCTCAAACTCCAAATTCATTTCTTTAGGATTCCATGCCCTTATCTCCAAAATCATATAGCACATTTAAACTTGGGTTTTTAGATACCATTGAGGGTGATTTGTGTGGACTGGAAAGGTTAGTCAGTGGTTACATTTGGTTTTTTTTGTAGTTAACACTTGACATGGTAAAGCTATAAATTGTAAACATAAATTTAAAAATCCTCAGTCTTTTAGACTTGAGACTGGCAAACTCTAGCATGTGGGCTGAGTCTGGCTGACCACTTGTATAAATAAAGTTTTATTGGAACACTGCCACATTTACTTATTTACTTATTGTCCATGGTCGTTTTGTGCTGTCAAAACTGGGTAGAGTAGCTGTAACAGAACCCGCAAAGCCTGGGATAGTTATTATCTTGCTGTTTATAGAAAAGGTTCNCCAACTCCTATTTCAAATTCAATTTACACATCNTATTCTTTGTAAAGCAAGTAAATTTTGATAGTCACTTGGGAGGAGGCTTTTTATAAACTCTGTTAAAACTTCCTGAAATATTTTAAAATAGATTTATGTATTTAGTACATTANATTTCTTTTTAGCAGTAAACTCATGTCTATCTTAACCAAAAAGTTTCCAAGCATTTGTATTATTCTTGTAAATCTAATAAGCCTTGTTGAATCTTGTAACTATATGTATATCTGACTTATAGCTACATAATTTTATAAGTATGTTGCTTTAAGCGTACTTAAGTATTCCAATACTTCGCACAAATGTGGGAAAAGTTTCAATTTAGAAATCATAAGCCTGAATCAATTTTAATTCTTATTTAGAACAACAAAACTGGCCTGCTTAAGCAAAAATGCTACATTTTCAAACAAAGAAGTTNAAAAAGTAAAGAGTCCTTGACATAAAACATGAACGTTACACAACTGATCTTCTTAAATGATTTGATGCTTGGATTAGTTACTTTTCTATAACTTCTAAAAGGAAGCATTCAGTTGGGCCTTATAGCTTCAAATTGTTAGATGGAAGAGCAGAGGCATGGCAGCANGGACACCTGAGCGCACACATCTTGATCTGGAAGTAGGAGGTGGGAGAGAGNACTTGGTGTGGCACTGAGTCTTTTGAAACCTCAAGCCTGCCAGTAACACACCTCCTCCATCAAGGTCACACTTCCTAACTCTTCCCTAACAGTTCCACCAACTGGGGACCAAGTATTTAAACAAAAGCCTACAGGGGCTATTCTCATTCAAACCATCACAATGCTTAAATCTAAATGANGTCAGCTTTGGGGTTTGGGTTGACTTAGCGGCTGCTGGACTCAAGAGAGACATGTTTTTTATCAGGGGNAACACTTCGCTGCACTGGGTTAGAATTGAGACTGGGATGCGTGTNGGGCCTCTTGAAAATCGACAACAATTAGGTTTGCTAAGGACCAGTCCACCCTCTGAACTGCCTCTTGCTACNGTAAAATGCAGAGNCAAAGGTTAGAGAAGGCTTCAGCAACCTTGGAGCCCTCAGGAATGAAAGTTTAGGTCAATGCCACTAGGAGAAGAAGTCTGGCTCCCTGACATTCTGGGAGCACNGGATGGATGCACGGAATGGGTAACAGAGGAAGGAAGTCATAAACACCAACTAGGNCTCAGGATAAANTGGAAAAATGAGGACGNAGTAACAACTTGTATTTTGCCTTGCTCTTTATGTATTTTTTACATATATAAGCAATTTTCCTGTTTATTCTTTCCTCTTTGTCCCTTGTCCTCCTTTAAAGGGATTGTTGGTTGTGATTAACTATCCTTTAGTCTATAGCAGTGGTCCTGAACCTTCCTAATGCTGTGACTCTTTTAAACCATTCCTCATGTTGTGGTGACCCCCCAACTGTAAAATTATTTTGTTGCTGCTTCCCAACTCTAATTTTGCTACTGTGATGAATTGTAATGTAAATATCTGATATGCATGATATCTGACATGTGACCCCCAAAGGGGTCTCAACCCACAAGTTGAGAACCTCTGGTCTACATGTTATAGGACATGAGGTGACAAGGTTAAAGGGGAGAAAAAAAGCATCACCTAGAGATGGATATGGGAAGTGTTTATCCCCCGAAAAGCTGGCATTGCATTTGTGAGGTAGTGAGGACTTGTCATTTTTTTTCGTTTTGTTTTGTTTTTGTGATTAGTCAGAAGTGTTAATTTAGGGGACAGTGCATACCAACATTGAACAGCTAAAGCCTGCTCTCCTATTGGACAGAGTGGATTAGTGCCCATAAGTCGTCACAACCCCCTCTTCCTATGTGTTCCTCTGCTGCAGAGAGGAACNGCACAAACTCATTTTTCAGAGTTCCTTGAAGCAAAGTTCTAAATATAAATCAGCTTCTCGGGCGTGCTTGCTTGCTTCCAGCTTGACTTCTCCGGTTTCTGTTGGCAGGCTTGCTCCGGGAGTCATTGAACCTTTCTTCCACTAGGTTAACAGAGGCCTCAGTGTGTAATCACCGGCTTTGTACGTGTCAAATAGGGACGGGTCATCTGTTTTGCTGGTGAGATTTCCTAAGGATGCTGTGGTGCTGAAGTGGCCCTGGCATAGAGATTCCCTGACCANGATGCTCTCTGATGCCAGCGGTTTCTGATTGTGGCTGTCAAGGTGTGGCTTCTAAGCTAGCAGCTGCAATAACAGTTTTCCTGCTGCTCAAAAAGGTGGGGGTTCCTGTGGCGACTGTCGTCTGGACAGNTATTCCTAAAGCTCAGCCCAGAGCATTTCCTCAACCNGAACAAGCATGTAATTACTAATCACTCTATAACATATTTCTTTTGCTTAAACTCCCTAGTGTGGATTCTCANCCCTGGCAAGGAGNCCCCACTGAAAGACCCCATCCTGATCCAGTCCTCAGGTGTCATCAGGATTTCCCACCGTTTCCATGTTTTTCCTGTACGGCAGGCCTCACAATCTCATGTGTATTTAGAAAACACTTCTCTCCAGGTCTCATCCTATTATGCCATCACTAATTTCATGAAGGTTATTCTATGATGAGCTGTGGTTTTCACCCCACTTTCCATCTTAGGCATCCCACTAACCACATTGTGCTCTAACCTTCCAAAGTATNTGTGTACAGAGCCCCTGGGCACTGCTCTGTGATTTGGACTTTCCCTTTCTGCTTATGCCCCATCCCTGCCCCAATCATTTTAATCAAAGTGTCTGTCTCATGTCTGGTCCAAAGTCCATTTCCCTGTGGGCAGGCTAGCACTAACTCAGGTGAGGTCAGCTGGGAATAATGAGGACAGTGGTTTGGTTTTTATTTTGAGATATAGTCTCACTGTGTGTCCTTAGGGGTGGGGCTCAAACTCATGGGGATCCTCCTGCCTCGGCCTCCCAAGTGCAAGGATTTCAGGGATATACCCCCAACTGGGAACAGCCGTTGTAAGTTGTTTTAATGATGAAGTTTATGACAGTCACTGCTGACACATTGACTGCATGCCAAGTACTTCACAAGGCCAGTCTCATTTAATCCTTCAAAAGTCCCCAAAGCTAATGAGATAAACATCACNTTGCAGATGAGTAGCCTGAGGTCTAAGGAAGTGTTATAGTCAAGAGGTTCAGTGGCCCCCAAAAGGCTCCAGTGTTGAGAGCCTGGTTGCCAATGCATCAGTATTCAGAGGTGGGGCTAAGGAGGTATGGTGAGAGAGGTTTTGACTAAGCGAGAGAATTAATCCATTGTTGGAGCGATAATCTGATGGCATCATCGGAAGGTGGGACCTGGACTGAGGAAGTGGGTCATTGAGGGTGTGCTTTCTTTTGACTCTCTCCTGTTGCTTTGTTCTACCCCTGCCCTGCCACTATGCCGCTCCGATTCACCATGAGTCCAAAAGCAATGGAGCTGGTGGCCAAGGACCGCAGCCTCTGACACCATGAACATTGTTCCTTCTTTCAGGTTGTTTATCCAAGTATCTTTGTCACAGCGAAGGAAGGGGTCAGAAAATACAAATGCACACAGATAGTAAGTGTAAAAACCATGTCTGAGTCCAGAGTCTAATTGATTAACACACTAAACACCTCTGCAAGGAGCAAGGGGTGAGTAGGGAAGTCTGTGTGGCCTTGTATTGGACAAGAAGGCATATTCCAGGATGGGAGAGCCTTCTAGTGACAAAAACATCTGCACTGTGCTGTGGTCAAGAATACTGCACATGTTGTGGGAATACAACCATTTCTGACAAGATAAGCATTTTGCTTTATTTCATTGCACTATATAANAAATGAAGGAAAAAGAAAGAAATGAAATGGGAAGCGTAAAGAAAAAAAGGATAAAGGTAGATAGGCAAATGAATGAAAGTAGAGAAATCGGGAAAACGGAGGAAGATTAAACAGTTCATATTAGGATAAGCCGCTAAAAGATGAAAGCAGTATAGATAACGCGTATAGCTAGTTTAAAACAGGATTAGATAAGAGGCAGGTAGGCTGCAATAATGATAAGATACTTAGCACAGAAGGTCACTGGTGATTTGAAGAAGAGGAAAGGTGAGCCTGAAAATGGATCCAGTGTTTGATAAATATTAGGTTCCCAAGGAAACAATAACCATAAATGATAAGGCAAACCCCTTGCAATCCTGGAAACCAAATTGCAACAGCTGGGAGGAGATCGTCTCCACATCAGGAAATTATGTGGAAAATCTATGGAGGTCCTCTGAGTTCCGGTATTATTAATAAAGTAGGACATGCATAAATCCTGTGAGCTGCCCTGGACTGACGGTTGGGCTAACTCATGTGTATAACTCAGCTTTCATCTGAAAAAACCAACCCGGCTGGTAAAGAGCTGAGCTGGGCAATTCTATTTGCCAAACACTTNTGGACCCTTTCCAATATCCTGCAGCCGAGTGGTTCTGGGCTCATACTAATGAATAACCTTTGTGAAAAAAAACTGTAGGATAATGAATGAATAATCGAGAGACGACAAGGATTACCAAATAAAAAACATTCCTCAAGTGCTAATTTAATGATAAAATTCACTGTTGTTTCTGCGATCATCACATTTAAAGTAGCAAATCGGAAGTCGGTTTATTCAGTGATTTGCCCTTTCCATGAAAAATTTATTAAGTATATGTAGTTAATAGGTTCTTTGTTTTTCTTCTCCAATACTTGATAAACATGGGATTCTTATTTTCAGATATTTGATTTCATGTTCAGAATTTATCCTCTCCTCTCCACCATGTAAATTATAAGGTTCTGTTTTCGATACTGGGAGGAGAGAATGACTAAGAGAATAGCTATGTACNTCTCCACAGATTCATAGCTAGATTTGGTGCATTCCTGTGGAGTAGGAAGGAAAATCAGGAGTTCAAGCCCAGCCTAGGCTACATGAGACTCCCCACCACCACCACACACACATACACACAAACGGGGGGGAGCAGTTATTACTGTGAAACACTTGCTCTTTTTGTTTATTTTAAGATGTTGTCTCACTGTGTAGACCAGGCTGACCTCCAACTTGCAGCGGTCTTCCTGCCTCTGCCTCCCCAGTGCGGTGATTACAGGCACGTTCCACCATGTCTGGCTGTAATACTTAAAAAACCCAGCCACCACCATCACTGTGCGTTGTGTGATTCCTGGTGTGCCAGGATGTGCGTCCTCTCCTTCCCCCTTTCCATGGCTTCCAGGGATCCTACTAAGTTGTCAGGCTTGCTCAGCAAGTGCCTTGACCTGTTGAGCCATTCCATCTTCCTCCCTACAAATACTTTCATATGGTCATCTCTCCAACCACAAACTAAAAAGTATATGAAAGTAGTTCTCAAAGAGATTACTCTGACAAAGCGAGAGATAAGAAAGTTGCCAAGTGAATGATCCTTTGGAGTGGAAAAGGTTAGCTGTAAATACGCTTTTGAAATATACCGTGAAGGATTTCTCACTCTGAGATGACGGCTGTTCATGCCTCCCAGGTTCAAGTGTTGCTCAATCAGCAAGGTGCTCAATTCATGGTGATTGCTGCTCTGGTTTCTTGTTGATCGAGAATATGCATAATCTCAGCCCAGAGACATTTACCATAAAAATGAATATAAGAAATAGGGTTTGATTTAAATTTTCCAGTTGCAGTGGATCGAGGAAAATGTATGCAGAACATTAGATGTGAAAAGCTCCGATTCAAACAAGACCGGAGTCGGCTTCTCTATGTTCCTAATGTTGTCTTGGAATTAGATAGCAAGCTTTCCCTGTTCAGAGCCCTTGTCAATTTGATTAAAATCACAAACATGTGACAGACTCTGCCTCAGTTAAAAATACTCTCAAGCCAGAGAATGAGCTTTGTATTTGCAAGTGGCTTCTTCTGTCCTAGTGAGACCATTGCCCTAGCAGGGGGTGGGGATGGTGTAAACGCATTAAATTTAAAACCCTATAACCGGATTCTTCAGGTGAAACCCACTGCAGATTGCCAATTCGGATCCAGCACACCCTTCCAGACACGGACATTTTCGATTTAAAACGGCCCTTAAGAAAAGCAGCATTTGTTTCAACGTGGTTTTAGAAGACAGTATTTGGAAGCCTCTCCGTTTTCTGCATATTCTCTTTCTTAGACTAAAGCGGAAAAGAAACACGACCTCAGGCTGCTGGTGTTTGCGTGTGAGGGAGCACGCGTGCACATTGCTGCCTAGTTTAGACCTTGCCCGGACAACCAACTCGGTCCCCACGAACTGGAAAGTCTCCAAGCTGTGACGCGCCCCCGTCGGCGAGGACACAAATAGGGGCCACGACTAGCAAGATCTGGCTACGCCCGAAGACTACTTGGCGGCTGCACCGGTCGGGGCGAGCTGGGGACGCCGCCCGGACGCCCACGAAGTGCTCAGGCCCGGCGCTTCCCCCAGATGCCGCCAGCATCAGGCGCGGCTGCTGCGCTGCCATGGCAACCGCGGCCTGCGGGTCCCCGCTTCCAGGCGCCAGCGCTCCAGGCCGGGCGGGGCGGGGCTGGAGTTGCTAGGAGACCGGCAGCCGGCGTCCGCCTCTGCGGCGCGGTCTCGCGGCTTCCACCCTTCACCTACTTCAGCCTGGCGGAGACTGAGATGGGGGAGGGTTGGGCGGCCACGTGGTGGGCCAGGGTCTCAGGGCTCCTTCTCTCATTCGAGGGTTCTCCCCTCTTGGCCTACGTGAGGTCCAATCTCCCCTTGACGCATGAGCATTGTGGCCGGTGCATTGTTTCTCTCACCTCCTTCCTCCTCTGTCCTCACTTAATCTAGAAGTCCCTCCAAGTCCCCAGAAGGCTCCCTAACCCACTGTTCTTTCCGGTCTAGAAGGATCCATGTCTTGGCATCAACCAGGAGCTGTGCAAAGTACTTTCTATACGTCATCTCATTTTTAAAAATCCTGTGATATGGAGGTTAGTTAACTCATTTTAACATAAAGGTAGCCAAGGTCCAACAGCTGGGTGAGGTGGAGCCAGGATACTCATGAGGTCCAGTCTTGCTTAACATCAAGGTTTCTGCCTTTTTATGTTGCTCAAATTACCTCCCTAGGCTGCCACTTGGCTAGACCCCATTCCCTCTGCTTGTCCAAGCACGCATACCCCACACCAACTGGGACATGCTGTCTGGAACAAGGTCAGACGTGAGGATTGAGAACTTGAAATCAGAGATGTCCAAAATACCTTTGGACAAACGGTTTACACTGTGATGTATCACTTGATAATTTGCAGATGTCCCTGTCTGTAAAGTACTACTGGAACCACAAGAAACTCGGAATTCTTAGTAAAGAAAGAAAATTGAAACCAAAGACTGACTTGCTGTGGTTGTCTCATGCTGGGGTAGACACTGTGGGGGATGTAAAAATTGTTTTCTACTAAACCATGTCTGTCCACAAAGTTAATTTATTTATTTTTACTTTTGCTAGGGAACTAACTGTTGGGTTGCCATGGATGTGTGTGCAAGCTATTTATTAAGGTGAAGATCCAGCCGAAGCTTGATCCAAAGCATAAATTTCAGAGCAAGGCTATCCCTTGATGTACAAGCATTGTTAGTTGTATCGCCCCCTAACCCCATCTCCACCCCTGCAGCCCTTTGGTTGCATTTTACCTGGAGAAGGCTGTGAGCATCAATTTCTTGGGATCTTGGCTGGGCCAGGATGAAGTAACTCTCATAAAATAAAGAAAGGAAGTTCTCTATCGGAAGTTAGAAGTCTGAGCCATGAAAAGTAAAGTGTGCATGGGTGAGTGGGGGACCTGGCAGTATGGGGGACAGACTACCAACAGCACCCATTTACAATTTACCTGCTGCTCCACATGCTTCTCGTGGTGAGTCTACTCCACATTGCCACAAGGTTCTAACTGGTGACAGATCTTGTGAGATAAACCATAGCCATTGATGTTACAGCCAGTCCAAAGCAATAACTAATATCTACCATCTCTATAGTCTACCGTAATCTAGTCTATTACTACCATATTAGTTATTACTACCAAAATGATAACTGATATCTACCATCTCTCTTGTCTACCATAATCTATCTATTACTGCCATAGTAGTTATTACTACCAGTGTGATAACTGGTATCTACCATCTCTCTAGTCTACCATCGATCCTATTACTATCACCATCTATGAGCCCTTGCAGTAGGCTAGGTAGCTCAGTTGATCAAGTGAGCCAACTCCCTGCATTCCTTGAGAAATCAGGGCTCCTTGCAATCATGTCTTCATTACACAGTGGTTGCTAGAACTGGCTTATTTTCAGTTCAGCCTGGGTATGGAGGAAGCTAGTGCCACTCTGGTGGTTTAGCAGAGTATAAACATAGGCCTTCCTGCTGCTTCGTGTATCAATAGTCCTGCCTCCTCCTCATAAGGGACAGTTATCCTTGCCAGGGTGGGAACTATTTTCTTTACTTTCATGGGAGTGCAAATGGCATCTGAGCTGTAGCTCTTAATTAGATTTTCCTATATCCCTTGGAACAAAACATCCTCCCTCTGGGAATTAGAACATTGAAGGCCACTGCCTTAGAACTGGAAGGATGAGAAGCATACACTCTCCAAGAGACCCACTGGAGTGACAGTGAGCCAGGCTGCCCTGTTCTGAAGTCCATGTATCCATCAGTGGGAACACCACCGAAGAGCTAATGGTTTAAGGCACACACTGCATCCTGAAGGATGGCGCCCTGTGTTATTCTCCTTGCCATCACAAAATACCCAACAAAAGCAATTTAAAGGAGGAGGGGTTTCCTGAGACTCGTGGGTTGACAGGTCGTGGTGGGGAAGGCATAGCAGTAGGAGCATGAAGTGGCAGCCACGTCGCCTTTGTAGTCAGGGAGCGGAGAGACATGCTCATCTTTCCTCTCTTTTATTCAGTCTGAGATCCTAGTCCATGTGATGGTGCCATGCGCATTCAGGCTGGGTCTTCCTCATTTAAATCTCTCTGGAAGCACACAGGCCCAGAGATGTGTCTACTAGGTGAGTCTAAATACAATCAGACTGACAATGAAGATTAAATACCACAATTCCAACCCTATCAATATCCAAACACATTGATAATATAGCCAGTAATATCCCACCCCTAGCTCCTATAGGCTCATGACCATCTCAAAATGCAAAATGCAGTAATTCCAACTTCAGAGTTCCTATAGTCTTAACAGTTTCAATACTGTCACCCTAGAGTGATGGTCCATCTTTAATCCCTGTACTTTGGAGGCAGAGGCAGGTGGATCTGTGTGAGTTCCAGGCCAGCCTGGTCTACATAGCAAGTTTCAGGCCAGCCAGGGTTACATAGTGAGACCCTTTCTAAATAATAATAATAATAATAATAATAATAATAATAATAATAATAGCCAAAGTCTCTTCTTAGACACAAAACAATCTTAACTATGAGATTCTGTAAAATAAAAATAAATTTTTTTTAAAGTTCCATTCTTTTGATATACAATGGCAGAGAATAAACATTCACATTCTAAAAGGAAGGAACTGGGGCATAGGAAGCAAGGATCAACCTAAAGCAAGACTGAAAACCAGCAAAGAAAACAGCAAATCGTGCAGCTCCATGTCCAGCATCTTGGACTCTTGGCAGCAGCATCTGGGTTCTAATGAGTTCGCACAGTCCATCCCTCCAGCTCTAATAATCTGCATCACACACAGCCTCTCTCAGGCCAGTTACACTCCATGCCTGCAACCTTCCTGGGCCGACATCTGGCAGTCCTGACATCTCTAGCATGCTGGGTTCTCCATTGCAACTTAGGCTTTGCCTTCACAACGTCATGNAATGGTCTCTCAGGGTTTCTTTGTAGAAAATCTAACCCTGACATATATCACCTGGCCTTAGCAACTGTCTGGAACCTTGGTACAAGCCTGTAGGCCCCAATAACTGCAGCCTAACACCCTTCCACCAGAGTTAAAGTTGCCTACAGCACCTTGGAAGCTGATCTGGGAAAATGTCTCCTTAGGCAATTGTTTCAAATGGGAAGTCACTTCAGAACATTCTCATTTCACACTTTTTCTTTTCAAATAAATGTGCATTTTCAAAGGGGGGGCACTTTCTGTGGGGTCTGGTCCTTAGGGTCCTTTTCCTATTATCCTGTAGCCTGAGGGTTTCTCTTAAACAATTATGTCTGCCTTCTCTGAGATCTTCTTGACTGTACCTTTAAACCTGTCCATACTCCTTTCCTCACCACATGGCACATTTTTTATCTGTCTGTTCTATTTGGCTGCTCGCTGTCCTTGAAAATATGGATAAATGCTGTGACCAGTAGTCGTGCCACAGTCTGATGTTATGCTGTCTTAAATTTTCTTCTTCTACTGCTTTTGAATTCATTTTTCACTCAAGTTCTCAGGTCACAGGCAGGGTGCAGCCAGGTTCTCAGTTAGAATATAACATGATTCACCTCCAGGTCAGCTCCCAATAGAGTCCTTGTTGCCCTCTGAAACCTCCCGAGCCAGGCTTACACCATCTGCATTCATCTCAGCATTCTGATTTTCTGAACTCTTGCTAGAATGTCTCCCTAAGTTCTTCTTAGAGAATTATAGGGTTTCTCCAGCTACAACTCCAAACTTTCCTATATGCCCCACTCTCATTGGGCGTCATTTCTAACTAGCATCTGTACCTCCAAAGATGGCAATAGATTATGGTCTAGAAGCTGCTGAACAGTATGGTATATTGTGTGAACAGGGCATCTCAGAGTCTCATGCCTCTCATAACTCCTCTCTCAAGAAACATGGGCTAGGGCTGGAGAGGTGGCTCAGAGGTTAAGAGCACTGACTGTTCTTCTAGAGGTCCTGAGTTCAATTCCCAGCAACCACATGGTGGCTCACAACCCACATCTAGATGTGTATAAGAGACAGAAAAGTGACAAGATCCTATTTCTGAGTCCTGTTATCAGGGGTATCTAAATCTAGAGTTGGTCTGTCCAGTCAGAAAAAATGCAGCCCTTTCCAGAGTGAAAGGGGTCCTATATAACCAACTTCCTACCCAGTTTCTGTTTTTTGTTTTTGTTTTTGTTTTTGTTTTTGTTTTTTTCCCTCAATGAATGGCACTATACTACAGATTCAGAGTCAGTTTCTGTTGTTATAGTTTGGGCATTGGCATTCAGCAGGACAGTATCTAAATTGGTATGGTGAGAAGTAGCCCAGGTTGTGTATTTAGGCACTGTATCCATTTCTATTATTGTAGCTACTACCTTCCTGGGTTTTATCAGGAGTCACTGAGGAGAAAGTCTAGCCCTCCCTAGAGGAGTCATCCTACCAATTGCTGAGTGTCTCTTGTGCAGTGTATACTCTTTGGTAGGGATTAATGTGCAATGTCTAGCACTCCTATTGTGCTCATTGCTATAGGTATTTCCCCATATAAACGTCCTTTCTCCATCTTCCAAAGTGTTCCTCTGGCCCTAGGACCAATCAATGCAGTCATCTACCACTACGCCTGAGTCTCCATGCATCTTCACCCAGGCCACTTCCTTCTCCATAGAAAGTGGATGCTTGGGTCAAGCCCGAAGCTCTATTAAAATGATTTATCTTGACTGGTCTCAGTGATACCTCTCAGGGGGTTAGAATCTGGAAGTAATCTGCTTTCAGTTTGCACCAATATAGTGAGCTAACTGGTTTCTGAACTTAGCCTGAGATACATTCTCACCAGCTGGTCCTGGAATTCCCTGTGAGGTCATAGCAGTGATCAGGTAAGGATTTATAGTTGATAGATGAGAGACCTTCATGCAGCATCCGTGGATGCTCTGGACCTGCACTTCTACCCAATGACAGTCTTTATATTTGCTATTTCCTCTGTATTCTCAAAAGCCAGTGTCCCTTTCCATTTATACCCTAATATAGTCTTAAAATTTATTTATTCTTTTTATTCATGCATATGTATGTATGCCTGCACAAGTGTACATGCACCACATGCATGCAGTGCCCACGGAGGCCAGAAGAGGACATCACATCCCCTGGAAGTGGAGTTAACAGGCAGTTNTGGGCACCCTGATGTGGGTGCTGGGGACTGAACTCCTGTTCTCTTCAAGAGCAGTGAGTGCTCTTAACTGCTGAGGCATCTCTCCAGTCCCTACTAATACAACTTTCCAAGTGTGAAGACATACTTCTAACAAATTTCTTAAAAAGCTTTGAAATGCCACCAAAAACCAGGATGGACCCTATTATCACTTTGTTAGCAAATAAGCAAAATCCTGAATCCCTTCTTTAAAGTCAGATTCCTAGTGACATGTGGCACTATCTCTTGTGGGCAGGGCCCCTGAGACAGACTGTAAGAAGAGTTTCTAGGAGAAACCAGTTAAGGGGATAGGAAAAGCAGAGTAGGAAACAAAAACAGGCGGTGTAGTCTATTTGGCTACCCTATCAAAAATACTACAATTATAGTCTATGAGCAACCTGAGGTACAGGCTGTAGCTAAGCCACACTCAGATCCCTAATCCACATGAACTGCAAGTAACGGATGCATATTGTTCCAACCTGTAAGCGGAACTGTGTTAGGTGGCCTTAGGTAGCTGGTAGACTTTCTACAGCCGGACTGCAGACTTGAGAGCATCTCCTTGCTTTATCTATGTTCGGCTCCTATCAACCAGGTAGACTATAATACCCATCTGTGAATCTCTGTATCATTGAGAGTGTTACCCTGCCTGTGTCAGCATAGAAAAACACCATCCCTAAGCTTAACAACTAGGCATTCACAACAAGAACAGCAATAACAATCAATGGAGCCCTTCCCATTTGCAGGGTTTAATCTAGGCCCTTCACAAACTTTGTTTACTATGCATGACAGTGATATGAGGTGGAGGTCTTTGGGGATTTTAATTTCAACAAGAAACTTGGGGCTTCTTGTAGTTGAAGGTATCATGCCAAGGGTTGACACTTGTCATGGCCCAACTGGTATTCAAGGTCTGTACATTTTGGCTTCAGAGCTTGTGCTGCCCCTTAGAGCTGGGGACAGATGGAGATAAATAGGATGCAAATGATGTCTTTATTGAAGTGTCATTAAGAAGTCCAAGTTTTTCAGTGGGCAGTGGTGGCGCACACCTTTAGTCCCAGCACTCAGGAGGCAGAGGCAGGTGGCTCTATGTGAGTTCAAGGCCAGCCTGGTCTACAAAGTGAGTTCCAGGACAGCCAGGGCTACACAGAAAAACCCTATCTTGAGAAAAAAAAAAGTCCAGCTTTTCAGCTACTTGTGAGTGATTGGATGATGATATCATACTTACTTGACACTAAATCCCACTGTTGATATTCAAAATATAGGCATGGGTGGAGCCTTAAAATATTGGCTAAGGGCTGGAGGATGGCTCAGTAGGTAAGAGCCCTTGCTGTACAAGGAATACCCAAGTTCAAATTTCAAGCACTCATGTAAAAAGTCAGGCATGGCAGGTGTGCCCGTCACCCTAGTGCTGTGGTAGACAGAATCAGAGGGATTGCTGGGGTTTGCGAGCTGCCAGCCTAGCTCCAGGTTCAATGAGAAACGCTGTCTCGAGGGAATGAGATGGAGAATTTTAGAGTAAGACCCCTGATGGTCCTCCTCTGACCTCCATAAGCACGTGGGTGAACACAGTCAGACACACACAGGTGTGTACACCACACAGACATTCACATCCCCCCTCCAAAAAAAAAAAAACCTTTCTGAATAAATGAATGGATGAATGAATGAAGTGCCTTTAACGGGTGTGGGGCAAAAAGAGAAGCAAGCAGAGCCACAAACCTTGGCTCCAGCACATTGGTATAGTCGCCATGAATATTAGCTCTCCGGGTACTTACCTGCTAGCCTGAGTTAGGAAATACGATATGCTTTTTTTGACTTAGAGTTGAGAGCTGAAACAACTCCTAAGAGGTAAGTGGAGCAGAAGGCAGCTATTATCCCTAACAAGTGCGTCTTTTCTTATTGGTCTGTATATAGGTGCACACACTGAGAACCCTCGACATAGCCAATTCTGCCTTTGTCACTGTCTATCACCTACAGGGATAAGTGGGGTTATATAATGGGCTTCAGTTCAAAGAATGTGCTCGCTTATGTATGCAAATACCTGTCTAAACCACTTAAAATAACAAGTTGCTTAACGCCATACATTGAGGGAGTTTGGTTTCAAACGTTGNAGCACAGTNCCTCATTAGGCTCGCCTGTTACAAGTACATAGAAAGAAAGATGGCTTCTTCCAGTCCAGAGTGCCAAATACCTTCAGCTACATCACAGTTCCGTTCAGAGTAAGGGATGAAGCTTGTCTCCTTCTTCTGTTCNTATGTTAGGAACTAGAGTCAGGATACTGATTTGATTTGTTCATGGCTTTTATNNTAAGCTNTCATCCTTTAAAATAATTGTATTGTGTGCAGGATATGTATATGTGTGGGCATGAATGTGCCAATGCACACATGTGATGTATGATTTGCCGAGGTCAAGGGACGAGGTTGTGGAATCAATTCTCTCCTTCCTTGGGTTCTGGGATTGAACTCAGGTTGTCAGGTTTGCATACCAAGTATTTTACCCACTGAGCATCCTTGTTGACCCTGTCCTNGTTTTTTTANTTTTTATTTCTTTTGAGAGAGGATTTTATTATATAGCCCTAATCTGAAATCCCCTACATAGACCCGGCTGGCCTCAAACTCACAGAGATCCTCCTGCTTCTGCCTTTGGAGTATTAGGATTAAAGGCATGGGCCACCATGCCTGGCCTTGTTCTGGCTTCTTAAAAGACCGTGTTTATATGGTAGAGTCCCACTAATGAATGACCAGGCCAGTCATCATGTAATGAAAATGAACTCAGACACGAGACATTTGTGTCCCCTAAGAAGAGATGATATAGCTCAGCTTCATGTTCTTTCTTTGTTTTTAAAATTTTATTTTATTTTTATCTATGTGTCTCTCTGAGTGTGTCTTTTGTATGCATATATATGCGCAGATGCCCACAGAGGCCAGGGAAGGGTGCTGGGAGCTGCTGGGGGCTGCTGGGGGCTGCTGGGAGCTGCTGGGAGCTGAACTCATATCCTCTGCAAGAGCAACAAGTGCTCTTAACTGCTGTGCCATCTCTCCAGTCCCTTCCCCTCATTCTCATAGCTTCTCCTCTGCCTTTCTCCTCCCTTCTGCTGCCATCTTGCCTATGACACGCAAAGCAGTCACACCACACCTAGTTAAAATCTTTTGCTCCCAGAAGCAATTGCTGCACTTGAGGACTATAAGCTCCTACACTTCGTAGGGTACCAGAGGCTCAGTCTCCAGCAAGGGCCCTNTTCCTAGCTCCTAGATGCCATCTCCTCACTGTGTTCTCTCAAGGCAGGTTTCTAGGGACTCTTTCATCAGGGCAACTNTCTCATCCACTGCTCTTATGACTCNTATCTCTTCTCCTGCCATCACAGGGGTGATTCAGTTTCCACATGTGAATTTGTGAGAGANACAAGCATTCAGGACCTTTCACTACTACTAAGTCCATACAGCTTACAGTCATTAAACTTANTAATTAATAAATAAATTAAATTTAGGTGTGAGACCCAGAAGGCACCTCACAGATCATCTAGTAGAACCTCTTTATTTTACAAACTGTAAAGGGGGGCAGTGGGAAGGGTACCAGTTTCACTCACTGCNACACAGAGGTGGATCTGAGACTCAAGACACTGTCTTTACAAGGTGGACATTTTTCCATTCCTACAGGTGGTTGCTGTAAGTTTTGTGCATGAACCACTGGTAGACCAGGAGTCCTACGGTCTGCTTCTAGGCCAACCTCTTAATGAGAAAGCCAGTCATTATGCTACTGTTCAGTGAACCACCCATCATGCTGGCTGAGAAGCTCTAATTCTAGTCCTTGGCCAGAATTGGAAAGTGTCCTTGGGTCTGTCCTGACTGGAGGCCAGGACTGCCAGAAGCTCTGACTTGCTNCACTCTCTCCTTTCACCTACATGATCATCCCTCCTTGGAATGTGGATGTGTGAGGCTGTGACCCAAACTCCAGCCTACACACCACCATCCCTTTTGGTNCACAGCTCTGATTTGGATCTCCATGATCTTANCAGTGATGATGTTCATCTTTGGGTCTTGTGNGTCTCACTTGCTCTCTGAAGCCCCCACCCTTGGCCTCGCAGCTGCTTGCTGACTGATCGCCATTGCTGAATACGCTTGCTTTCTTGGACCCTAATTCAAAGAGGCATGACCTTCTTGCTTCCTTTTCTTCATCTCCCTTCTCCTGGCAGCTACCAGGATCTACAGCCTGCCTACTCTATTGTTTTTGTTCTGAACTCTAATAAAATTGACCANGAGATTCCTTCTGAGTGCCTTTCTAAATTCTTTTATTAAGATTAAGACCCCAAAAGGGAACCTTGATTTCTCTGGTAACAGTAAACACATTCTGAAGTTAACTTCCTGCAGCAAAGTTTAGAATCTCAGCTTTTGGGCTGGAGAAATGGCTCAGGAGTTCAGAGCATTGGCTGCTCTTCAGAGGACCAGGGTTTGATTCCCAGCCCTGACAAAGTAGCGAACAACCATCTGTAACTCTAGTCCTAGGGACTCTGATGCCCTCTTTTGGCCTCCTTGGGAACTGCATGCATATGATGCACAAATAAATATGCAGGCACAATAACCTTACATGTAAATTAATAAATCTTTTTTTTTTTAAATTCCAGCTTCACTNGGAGAGAGGTCTCTGAAAAGAATTCAAATTGTTATGGATGGCAGTGTGGAGGTATGCCTCCTGCTCCTACCCTGCTGCCACTGACCTCATGAGAGGACAAATTCTCCACAAAACCACCACACTGACCACTGGCTGAATTGGGAAGATTTATCCACTACCTCCAGTTGGCCCACGCTGGATAGGTGCCCAATGTTGGGTCCAGAGAGTCTAGTAGAAGACACTTAGACATCACAAGTACTTTCAGTCCCTATGCATGGCCCATTTGCTCAGGGTTCAGAAGCCTCTGTGGAGAGAGGGTTGTAGGGTGTCTATGTGTGTAATGTGTGAATGTTCCTCCACACCGGATTCCAGTGCAATTTCTGGCACTCAGCAAGCATANTCTCACGTCAATTTCTTTTCTCTCCTGGATTAAAGTGATGGTGACAAGGATATCATAATATAAAATTAAAAATTACCAGGCACCAAATATTGGTCGAGAAACAGTGGATACAGCAATGCTGTGTTACAAGTAGGCATCTGCATGCTACAAAAATTAAGAAATGTGGGCAACATGGCACAGTCAGAAAATGGAATGCTTTCTACTCAACCAGCTCTTTAACAGTCTGGAAAATCGGTATCCACAGAGAGCTGCGTCCCGAGTGACCTCTGTGGACATTCTGAGAAGCCCAGCAATACTGNGATCCTTAGCACCCTTCCTCCACGAGGATGGACGTGTAGCTTGAGAAGGTTCGCAACNGACTCACTTGAAGCTCCTCAAAGCCCCAAACTCCGCGAACCCCACAGCAACCGCTTTGCCAGTTGGGGGCGATTGCCAGTTCGNAACAGCAGAAAGGCATGTTCAAAGCTGCGCTTTTGGAAAATTAATCTGGCTGCAGTCTGGAAGATAGACTGTCTTTTCTCAGCCCACCGGTACCCGCTGTAAGGCCGGACCATGGCTTCAGCAAGTGGCAGAGCGGAGTTAGGTTCTGTGTCTGCTGTGTCCGGGGCCTGAGTCCCCTAAGCCTGACCACCTGAAGCTGAGGAAAGGCCTTTGCCCCCTCCTCCCACCCCCACAAGCCCCGTTTCTTCATAGTGCGTGCTCTGCACCTCACATCTCTGGGCACTTCCTCTTGTTTTTAACCCACTGTGCNGGGCCTTCTCAACAGGAGACAGTTCCTTTGAATAGAAGCTGCCCTGAAAAGCTAAACCCCACTAGCAGCTGGAGCTGGTAGGGCTGCTGTACTTCCTGTTGGGGGCAGAAACCACAGTGTTATTTATACCCGAAGCTCTTTATTCATGGTGCTTTACAAAACACAAAAGGGGCAGTCCCCTGCCTTAGGGAGCCAACAGACCACAGACACACATAAAACAACAGAGAATAATCAACCCCTCCTCTCCGCTACCAAATACTCCACTCTGCTCGCACAGACCCCTCCACTGCCCCTTTGTTTCTTTTATTACCTTCCCCTGCGCAGTCTTATTATGGAAATAGACTCCTAATTAACACATCAGGTTCCCCTTTCCAAAAATGTCTCTGAAATGTGCCCGTTCCATGATGCCGTTCACTCGAAACACCCCCTACTATCTTTATTTTGTTCTGCTCGTCACCCTGCTTGTGTTATTTGTTGTTTTTTGTATTGAAAGCTTGTCAGCTCCCAGGACCAGGCACATACTCATTAGGAGGATGGGCCGGAGCACGACACAGTGTGAGGGAGAGCAAGTCTGAGTGCGGAACTGGGCAAAGACTCAGAAAGCGCCCATGGGAGCAGCACGGGGGAGGGGTGATGCTGAAGACCTTGACCCAATTTTGAGATCCAGGGTGACCAACAGCCAGCTGTTTGGGAGGTGATTCTTCACTTCCCCTAAGCCAGGCTTCTACTGGGTCNTAAAAGTAGGCGTCATTTTACCTCTGTGCCTTTAAAAGTCCCTTTGTTCTCANCTGCCCCAGGGACCTTACTTCCTGCCCTCTCCCACCTCTCTGAATTCTGCTGGTGTTCAAGGTCAAAATAAAAGTTCATCTCCTTCTGGAACTTTCCAGGACTCCTCGAGTCCGAATTAAAACCCTTTGGGTGGTTTATCAGTTAAACAGAAAAGGGGNGCAGATACAGGTGGGGTAAAGAGGCTTGCTGGCTGCTTTGGGGTAAAGCAGTGTCCCACCCACTTTGCTCATACAAGTACCTAGCACTACCCAGAAGCTGTCCTCCTGGCACTGGGAGGCCTCAGTCAAGGTGTAAAATCATTACTGAGTACAAGTTCTCTGCTGCCACTACACAGGGTGGCCTGGGTGAATTGTGCTACCTATAACTTGGCAGGAACTCATAGGGAGTCTACCCTCAGAATTTCAGACTTGTATCTGAGATGTCTATTTCTTATTTTACCTGCAGACTCTGCGTGTGTGCATATGTGTGCTTGTGTGTGTGTGTGTGTGTGTGTGTGTGTGTGTATGTGTGTAGGGCAGAGATGTTATTCCTCAGGTGCTATCACTTTTTTAAAAGATTATTTTGATTTACTGAGATTATAATGTAATTACATCATTTCTCCCTTCTCTTTCCTCTTTCTAAACCCTCCCATATACTCCTCCTTGTTCCCTTTCAAATTCATGGCCTCTTTTTTCATTCATTGTTGCTACACACACACACACACACACACACACACACCTGTCTCTTATACACATCTAGAACCACCACCAACAACAACAACAACCTAAATGCAACCTGTTTAGTCTGTATAACATTAGTTGCATGTGTATGTTTTTAGGGCTGACCATTTGACATTGAATGACCAATTGGTGTGCTCTTCCCTGGGGAAGACTGCTTCTCCTACTCATTCCTTAGTTGCTTGCAGTTTTTTGTCTAAGGTTGATTCCTTGTCAGCCTTAGAGGTCTCTACTGGGACTAGGTCCCACAACTGCATTTTGATTGGTTGTGGTTTTCTGTAATGGTCTCCATCTGTTGCAAAGAGAAGTTCCCTTGATGAGGGGTGAAGACTACACTTGTCTGTGGATATAAGACAAATATATAGAATGTGGTTAGGGATTATACTGGCTTAGTAAAGGGATGCTTGTAGGTTCTCCAAGATCCATGACTTCACTAGCCATAGGTGGTTGGTTAGGTTTCCAGTACCAGGCATGGTTTCCCTCTTGTTGAGTGNGTTTGAAGTCCAATTAGAGAGCCATTGATTACCACCAAGGTATGCATGCCACTGCTGTACCCTTAGAGTTTTCTTTGGGGATTTATGCTCAATAACTAAGTGGTCCAAAATGTGTAAACCCAGTGCTCCGTAAAATGGAGATAAAGCCTGAGATATGTAACATGAACTCCAAACAATACTTCCCACAGGCTTGGCCAGGAATGGCTCTCAGCTTGGGGATTTTGTCTTCCCCATCCAACTTTTCCTTCCTCTTACTCTCTCATTCAGACTGATTGTAGGGTAAAAGGTCCAGCCAAAGAAACCCACCCTGACCCTGAAACTAGAGTCAGTGAAAGAAACACACCCTGACCCTGAAACCAGAACCAAAGAAACACACCCTGACCCTGAAACCAGAACCAAAGAAACACACCCTGACCCTGAAACCAGAACCAAAGAAACACACCCTGACCCTGAAACTAGAGTCAAAAGGCTAAAAAGGGCCAGTGAAAGAAACACACTTTGGCTCTGAAACCAGAGCCAAACCTGCCCCTNGCCAACTGAACATGATACCAACCAGTCCTTGAGTACGGAATCCAACCAATTCCTTAGCAGAAAACCAACCAATCTCTGAGCACGAAATCTAGCCAATCTGAGCTTATCCAAGCTCAAGGGGATTGAAACCTGACCAATTCCCACCCTGAAAATCTTCTCTCTGGAAAACTCNGCCCCTAAGAAGCCCTCTATAAGCCTTGTGTCTGTTGAGTTAGCAGCTGCCCTTCTCCATCCTGGCAGAGGTAGCCACTCTCCTGGATTCCTCCTTCCCAAAAAAATCTCTTGAAAGAGTTTTGGGTGAAGACCTTTGGCTGGAGTGAAGCAGAATCTCTGCTGGGAAACCCTCTTTGCAGAGTGGAGCAGAGATGCAACTGACAACTTGCTGGGGGCAGGGTGGGGTGTGNAGCAAAGCTCAGCTGTAAGGCTCTCTCTCTGAGAGGAGCAGGATTGCCACATCCTGTGGGGAGACCATGCCCCACCAGAATCCAGCTTCAGGTATAGCCTGACTTCTTGTTAAGTCAGGACACCTTTCTCCTCACAGCTGTAGGTATCCAGGATACCTTCCCTACACAGCTGTAGGTATAGCCTAACTTCCCGACAAGTCAGAATACCTTTCCCTCCAGAGCTGTAACACTTGCAGGTATAGCCTGACTTCAGATAGTCAGGATATCCATAGCTATAACACTTGCACTAATTTCCCNAAAATACGTCCTTAAGAACTCCTTGCACAAATGTCCACATCTACAGGCCGAGTTCTAGGAAAATCTGATGCAGAATAATGCAGAGCATCTCTTCATTGGTAAGAACTCATATTTTAGGCTCATTTTTAAAGTCTATATATTTTTCTTTTTTTTCCTTATGTATGTATGTGGAGATTGTATGTGTGCATGTGTGTGGGCACACATTCAAGTGTGGTGCTATAGGCTGATATCAGNAATCCTCCTTGTCCCTTTTCCTTTTTATTTGTTTGAGGCAGGGTCTCTCAATCAAACCCAGAGCTCACAGATACAGATAGTCTTGCTAGACAGTGCGCTCTGGGGATTCCATCTCGGCATTCTAAGGCTGGACTTACAGGTGTGATGTCATGATTTATGTGGAATCTAGAGACCCCAACTCTGGTCTTCTTGCTTGTGTGGCAAGCCCTTTAACTACTGAGCTACCTCCACAGTCTAAGGTTCATATTTTAAGTCCAAATGTGTACTATGTAGTCAAAATCTACCTAATAATTGCCAGGTAATGTGATGACAGGTACACAGTTAGAAATTTCATTTTCAGATTAAGTTTAATTATGTACCTGTGTGTGTATCTGTATGGCAGTGTGTGCATGGGAGCAGCTGCCCTCCAAGGCCAGAGGAAATCAGTTCCCCCTGGAGCTGGAGTTAAACGTGGTTATTAGCTTTCCAGTGTGGGAGCTGGGACTTGAACTCTGGTCACTTGCAAGAGCAGCATGTGTTCTGAACCTTTGGATCATCTCTCTAGCCCCAGAGATTACAAGTTAAACGTCATCCATTGTGCTCTTCCCAAGCACCGATATTGCCAATCTTCTCACCAGGAGGTTCCAGACATCTGTCTAGAGTCTGCATTTGTGATGTAGCTCAAGAATGCTCTGCACCATGACCCTCCAACCCTTTCTGACAGACTCCCTTTAGGAACCAAGCAAAGGAAACGATGCCTTTCNTTCTCAGGTCATAAGCCACCAACTCTACCTACTCCAATAAAACCTGATAATCCCAGCACTTTGCTGTTTGTTCTTGTTGCTGATGGTGTTTGTGTGTGTATATGTGTGTATGTGTGTGTATGTGTGTGTGTGTATGTGTGTGTGTGTATGTGTGTGTGTATGTGTGTGTGTATGTGTGTGTGTATGTGTGTGTGTATGTGTGTGTTCCCTGCTTCACCACCCCAAGCCAGAGGCCTGAGATCATGGGTTTTCATTGTCCACTGTGTTCAGAACTGGGCACACCTGTCCTATTCATCCATCACAGGGAAATNAAAGGCACAGAGGACTTTGAATCAAGCCAGGTAAATAGATTTTGTGCAAGATTCACTCCAGTCACAGGTCCAGGTACCTTTGCAAACAAGAGTCCAAATTGGCAACTGAAATGTAATTTCCCAGATCCCTTTAGCTCCCTGCCCTGGGGTTCATATGAGTTTTGTTCCTAGCTCTTCTGTTTGCAATTCAATCCCTTTCCTGTCTCTCTGAGAACTTGGAGTTTTCTCCAGTTCAAGGGTTTTGGTCCTCTGGACTTCTAAGCAAGGCAGTTTATTAGGAAACCTTCTGTTTACTCAAGTACATAGCAGGTCCCAGCTGGCCAGCAGGGTAAATGAGACTCCTTGACGTTGTTCCAAGCATGGACTCTGCAACATTTGATCACTGATATGGTAATGTGATGCAGGATGGTGTTTTAAGAAGAGGTCAGAGTCCATGCTAGTATCCTGTAGAGAAGGGACTACCTTCCCACCCTGTTGAAGTGCATCCCTCTTCTGAGCCACAGCTTTCCAGCCGTGGCTTCCTCTCTGAGTCTGGGTTTCGACAGTGCCTCTTTCGAGCTGACTGGCTGTGGCTGCAGAGGTAACAGTGTCTAAATGCTGTTGGCAGTTTACCATTTGGGATTCAACCCTGTTATGGAAGCATTTTCAGAGCATTACAGCGCGGCTGTAAAAGTACTTTGGCTCAAAGGGAAAACACAGTAGAAGCTGGCTAATCTAATAACTTAATAACACTGGCCACCCCTTCACAGCAAGGATTTCATTGGAAGACTGGAAATGAGGCTTTCTGGATGCACAGGGACACATTCCACCGGTGACTGGGTCATCCTTGATGAGCTCTAGTTTTGCTTATTAAAGCAGATGTCACAACATTGTCTCAATACTGCACTGTCCTTTGGACACAGTCACCAAGTATAGTCTCGGATTGCCCAAGAATCTCACTGAGGCTGTCTGCTTTACACTCTGTGTTCTGTCCTTTCTCGGGCATCCGATTTCTTCAGGATCCTGGGGACTATTTTTAGGGAAACATTGTAAGCGCACTTGAGATACGTGGATTTCTCAAATCCATATTTGATTATTTGGTTTCCTTATGACTTTATTCACACATATCTAATTCCAGTTACTCATCTGGGCAGGTTAAATATTGTGAGCACTTGTATATTCCTCATGCGAGCAAGGAGAGCTTTTAATACTCATATTAAAGTTGTTTCTAATGATGTTGAAGTGGTCTCCATGGCAAATACTAGTTGAACTTCATTCTCAATTGACTGTTTCCCTATTCAAGAAAACACTTATCTGTGCCTTAAAAAGAAAATTTAAAATGGCCTATTGTTATTTGTGAAATGTGAGTCATCACCCTCAAAATTTTACTAACTCTGATTAGAAAATTTTTATAAAGGAAAGCAAAATTTCTTTAAATTAATGGTGGCAGAGGGCTCAATCCTTCACGGCAATCATATTTCAGTTAGAATCTGTCTTTCTCTTTCTCTCTGTCTCTCCNCACACCTCCCCTCTCTCCCCCTCCCTCTAATAGCCTTCTGAATAATGAGACTTTTTACAGACCTTAGAAGGCAGCTCTCAATTACAAAATTGAATAGAAATATAGGGAGGTTGACAGCTTGCATACGGTTCCCACGAAAGTGCCCACGAGTCTACCAGTGAAGTGCTAACTGTTGGGCATAAGGCTTCTATCTGAACACAGCATAAATACTCTGTAAAACAGGACAAAATAATTTTGGTCTAAAATATATTAATGGGGGACAGGTGATATTACTCAGCTGGTAGAGTGCTTGCGTAGTATATACAACATATGGGTTCAGCCCCCAGCATGGCATAAACCAGGCTTGTAATCCTAGCATTTGGGGAGTAGAGGCAAAGGANATCAGAAGTTCAAGGTCATCTTTAGTAACAGAGCAAGTTCAAGACCAGCTTGGGTTATGTGAAACCCTGTTTCTCATGTATGTATGGGGCTGGGAATATAGCCTAGTGTTGGAGAGCTTGCCTAGCATATCCTAAGTTCAATCTCCAGTAACACACACACACACAC
>LZPO01027366.1:655890-670782 GCA_001675575.1 Neotoma lepida
CTAGCCAACCAGGGCTATATAGCAAGACCCTGCCTCCAAAAAGAAGGAAAATGTATATTTGAGTGAATGGGTTTTTGAGTGAAACAAATGACTTTCCACAGTGGGGTTGGGCTTCTTCCAGTTAGCTGAGGGCTTGACTAGAACAAGAGGATCCTCCGGCCCTGAACAAGAGAGGGCTCTGTTAGACACTTCACCACTTCCTTCAGAACTCATCCACTGCAGCATTGGCTCTTCCCAGCTCAGTGGCAGACAGTCTTTGGCTTCAGCTGCAACTCCCTTCTAGGCCTTCAGCCTGCCCGCCCTGCCCTGGCCAATCAGATTTTAGACCTACCAAACCCCAACAATTGTGTGACCCAAGTGTGTGTGTGTGTGTGTGTGTGTGTGTGTGTGTGGTGTATGTGTGTGTGTGTGTGTGTGTATGTGCGTGCCATGGCACTCTTGTAGAGGTCAGAGGACAACCAATAGAAGCCAATTCTCTCCTGCTACCATGTGGGTCCCGGGATCCAACTCAGGCTTGATAGTGAGTGCCTTTTCCAACTGAGCCATCTTAATATAGACAGATAAGTGATATACACATCTATTATTTATACTTAAACCATATGCATAGTATTTACTTCATGTATCTATATGGCTTATAGGTATTTAATTCATATATGCATATCGTTCTATAAATAAATATATCCTTCTTGATAACACTTGTCTAAGATTATATAGACACTAAATAGTAGAGTCAGCTTAAAATCCTGTAGAGTGGTGCAAGAATTTATACTTTTGCTGCATACCATCCTAGTCTTTATCAAGGCAGTAGGTTATATCCAGTTTGAGGCTGATACTGATAAGATTTTCCCATTTCTTTATAGTAACTGACCATCTTGGTTAAGGTAGACAATTATAACGTGACTAAAAAGTCAGTTTCTCTAGCAAGCCAATCCCAAAGGTCAAAGGCTAAGTGCATGGGAAACTTAGTTCTTCTATGTGTGTATGTGACTGGGCAATCCTGCTTACCAGGCAGCTTTCCTCCATACACTCAGTCAGGAACCAAGGCTGCCGGAGTTTCTGCTGTCACACATAGCTTCCAACCACCCGAAGACTTGACTACAGTGTAGCCAGCCAGAAGGCAAAGGAGCATTTTAGATTATGCACAAGAAGCTTTGATACGCATCTGTGTGTATGTGTTATACGTTGGTGTAGGGGTGAGGGTGGCATGTGCACAAGTGTGTGCGTGCAAGTGAAAGCCAGAGGAGGTTGGGTGTCTTTCTCAACTGTTCCTCACTTTATATTTTTGAGGCAGGGTTGCTTACTGTACTTGGAGCCTACCAAGTACAAGTGAGCCTGCAAGTACCTCCAAGCCTACATGAAGTCTACTAACTAGACTAGCTAATGAGTCCAGGCATGTGTCCTGGGCCTGGCTTTTTCCATAGCTGCTGGGGATGAACTCGGTTCCTCATGCTTATGCTGCAAACACTTTCCCAACCGAGCCATCTCCCCAGCTCTGCTTGAAGCTTTTGTACTCAGCTGAAGAATTGGTGTTGGGGGAAAAAACGAAAAAGAAAAAAAGGTAAGCAGCTTAGGTTGTATTACTCTGAAATTACTCATGTGTGTTTATGTGAAATGTTTCTCATTTTTCTTTCATTTTCTTTCAAATTTCTTAAATTAACAAGGTCTAAACTGAGAAAGAAGCAGGTGGATTTTTTTTTATTTTAATGAATCAATCAAACTGACTGGCAGGCTGTTCTCTGTAGCTATCAAGAGAAGAGTTTGGAGACAAGCAAGGAGCCAGATTGCAGAAGGCCTTGAATGTCACGACAGAGCTTGGACCTGTGTGACCTCTCAGCATCTCCCTCTTTCTCTGACCTAACGGCTGAAGATTCTGTGGACCTGCCCTCGAGTCCACTGCCACACCAGTACATCAGGCCCAGTGCTGCTGTGAGCATGACCCTCAGTGGTCTGCCTCTGAGCTCTTCCTCAGTCACTACACGCCGTCCCTTCCATGTGAATGAATAGTTTTTAATAGTTAAACGAGCTCATTCTCCCCTGTGTCCTTGGAAAGACACTAAGACACGCCCCTCTCCTGACCCTGATAGAATCCGGCTTTTGAGTACACAGGACTGAAGAACAGACTCTGGCGCTGGGTGACCCGAGCAGGTAATGCCGTTCCTAAGAACACCTACTTGGTGCTCACATCTTCAAGTCTCAATAACACGCTGAGCATGCTTGTACTAGCAGACGCCTTGGCGCTAGGGATTAGACGCTTCCTCTGAACGTCCCCAGGCTGGAAGCACAAGGCTACAGCAAACGGAGGCTATAGCAAACGGGAGGGGCTCAGCGGAAAATCACTGGGCGAAAGCTCCGGGGATTTCAACTTGGAAAGGACCCCGCAGCAGCCCATTTTCTCCAACATAATGGGCTGAAAAACTACATCTCTGTAAAAATCAAGAAAAGCCTAACTGAGTGCAGCTGCCGTCCCCCCCATAATTAGATCTGGGGGATTATGGCTGAGATGGATGGAAGATATCAGATGGCCACACTTGCCATCCCTGTCTGACTACACCACTAGACACTGGAGTTCTTAGCAGACCCACATATGTTTGTTTTTAATTAAAATGTGCTGAATGAACCGTTAGCTGCTCAGAAATAATGAAGAAAAGCAACACAAGACAAATCGGCTAATTGACAACTCCAAACACTCTGTTTCATATCCTTCAGTTATGTTAATGGAGCTTTCCAATATGTTCGGCTCGAAATAATAATTACACAAACACAGTTACATAATAATCTAAGAGGTAGATAAAAATATATAAATAACAGCAGCAGCAAACCCCACAAGTGGGTCAAAGGATTACAAATTCATTCTCTCAGGCTTTATCCCAATGAGTATTTATGGAGTGCTTGCTGCCCGTTAAAGACCAGGCTGTCGTGAACAAATGCCTGGGATGAGGTCACCCCAGGTTTTCAGATATATGTTGTTGTGTAAGGTCACATGTTCTGTATGTGTGGAGGAGCCATGTAGAACACATCTCCAAGTGTGTGGTGAACCAGAATAGAAAGGGCCTCTTCAAAGGGAGACAACATCATTTTAAGCCATTTGAAAAGCTAGTTTATGTAAAGGCCAAGGGTTTGACAAACCACATTTTATTCAGTGCATTCAATACTAGCACAGTTGCCTGAGGATGTGTTCTGAGACTATGGACACAACACAAGGTCGGAGAGCACCCATATTCCTAGTGCACCTTAAACACGGGGCTTATTGGGAGTCTTCCAAGGACCATGGCAGAATTTCAGCCATGAGATACACAAAATTCCGGCCAAAATCGGGAGTGATGGCAACTGTCAAATGTCTTTGGATGTTTTGTGGAGATTAATTCCTTGCCTAAGTGGAATGGTAGGGGATAATTCAGTCACTGAGCAGCCCTGCCCTTCACTGGTGGCCCAGGATATCAATGGGGTAAATGAACCCCCATGCTTTTGGAGTTTATTTACAACTAAAATGCAAAACCTCGATCTCATCCATATTCAATCAGAGAAAATTGTGGCTCATCCAAGACAAGACGGGAGCCAAGTTTGGGGCAAGGCAAAGGGTGACACCATCTGAAAGGGCTGGAAATGTGTAAATTTGAATATCATCTGGATATAAGTGATAATTAAAGCTGTGAGACTCAATACGTGCCAAGAGAGAAAGTCAATAAAAACCAGAANAACAGTGTCTCTTGCCACATGTTACGCCTGGAAGAGATTTTTTTTTTTAAGTTGGCGGAGGCAAGATTTTCTTTCCTGCTGAATGATTGCAAAACCAGACCACAAATCATTTTCAAGGAGCCTCGAACCCTCTTCAGACACTCTGAATTATCAGAATGTTGAGCAAGATAGAGGGCTTTTCAGTAAGATTTGTATCCCAAGGAATTGGGAAGCCACTCCCTTCAGTTTGGAGAAGACTTCTTCCCTGGAGAGAGATTGCTTCAGTGAGTAATGTTAAGAGAATCACCATGTCAAGATGGCACTGGTCTTTCCTTTCCATGGCTGGAGTCAAATTTGGGAGGAAGCCAAGGAGATTCTCACCTGGATACTGCATGCCTCTATTCATGCTGTAAAGAAGCTAGCTGGATTCTAAGCTATGTGTTAATGCATCCTCAGTGGGATAATACAAGATGCAACTTGAGTCCCCTGAGATGAAGACTAGCTTAATAAAGAAATTTTCACAGTAGAAAAAAGTGTTCTTCCTTCTCCTGCCTCTAAAGCAGTGGTTCTCAACCTGTGGGTTGTGACTCCCATTTGGGTCACATATTGGATATCCTGCATATCATATATTCACATTATGAGTCATAATAGTAGCAAAATTGCAGCTATAAAATAGCAACAAAATAATGTTCTGGTTGGGGGTCACCTCAGCATGAGGAACTATATTAAGGGGTCGCACCGTAAGGAAGGTTGAGAACCACAGGTAGAGACAGACTTGGGATTCATTTTGAGTTTGACCTTTCTTGTCCACAGAAGACTCATAAAAACAGGCAAGGTCCTCAGTGGTGGGTTGAGCACAGAGTGATCTTACCCATGAATGACAGTTGTATTGTAGTGCTAACCTTCCCATGCCTTAGAATGTAGCTGATTTTGGAAATGGGATGTTTGAAGAGGTGACAATTGGGTCTGTAGGATGGGCTCTAAGTCAATATAAGTAGGGTCCTTATTGGAAGGGAGAGTTGAGACACAGCTATGTGTAGGGAAAGACCACAGAAGATGTAAGAGAAAGTGGCCAGATACAAGTCAAGGAGAGAGGCCTCCAAAGAAATCAATCCTGTTGGCAGCTGAATTCAGACTTTTAGCTTACAAAAGTGTAAAAATATATACATTTTAGCTATTTAAAAATACTACTCAATGTGTAGTATTTTTCTATGGGAGTCTTAGCAAACTAATTNTTGGAATAAAAGATAGAGAGTTTGTGTGCGTACTGTCCACAGAAGTCCTCCTTGCTTTAGATATTGACTTATTCAGCCATTGTGCTAATTTGACCACATGCTACATGTATGTTTAGTTGGAAACCCCAGCTCGCTCCTGCATGGTCTGAGAAGCCCCATCTCTCTTGCTCCAAACCCCGCCCTCTCAGAGACTCTCCAATAAAGAAAAGGTGCCAAAAAGTCCAGTTCCGTATTCCTGGCAGCTGTGGCAGCTCCTCCCCTGAAGTTGCCAGCAGCCCAAGTCCCCACCTAAAGTGTTCAGGTTTTGACCATACTTGGGCACAAACCCAGCTTGTGGTGGACACATCATTATCCCTCACCTACAGGCTATATAACCTCTCTGTTTTAGTCTGGGTGTGTGACTTCTCCTGCCTCGATCTCTGGGACTGGAGAACTCACCCGGGAGTTGCTTTGCTCAAATAAACCTGTTCTTTTATTTTTTTCAATTCAGCTTGATCTGGCTTACTGTGTCAGTAGAGAAACCTATTACTGAGGTACAGAAAACCTACTAATACATACTACATTCATTCATGTTTAATTTTTCTGGGCTTTGGTCTCCACATTTCTAAACTGAAATAGAGAGCATTTGATCCATGATATTGTTGCATGGAAAGCGGATTCTGAGCTAAATGCCTATAAACTTTGCTCTATCCCTTCCCTGTACAATTATAAAATCCAATGGCTTCCCAAGTATATTCTTCCTCCAGTGTTTTAGGCTAGTTTGAAGTTAGTTTAGCTTAGTTATTTACTATATAACTTTCAAAGAGTGACTTAGAGTCTCTATCACCTGCCTCTTGAGGTTATAAAAATTAAAACTCAGGTGACAGCTGTCTGGACGCTGACAGAGGACCCACATACTAATGGTCAGAACAAATCCTTTTCAGACTTCTAACATAGGATCCTGTTACTTGCTTGAGAAGAAATGTCGATTACTTCAGGTGCTATATCCCTTTATGTATTTATACTCCCTCTTTTCCTAAAAGGATTCTTGGAAGCTCCTAGAAATATCTCCAGAATAAAGAAGTTCTGGCACAGAAGAATTGGTATAAGTAGTAGAAACAGCCACTGGCTGCCTTTCTACAGCAAATGCAAAAATGTTCACAGGTTTAGGCACTGGGAGGCACTGGGCCAGCCTGATCTACATATTGAGTTCTAGGCCAGCCATAGCTACATAGTAAGATCTCATTTCAAAAAATGTTCATAGGGTTGATCCCAAAAGAATTAAGCATCTTTTAGCTGCAGAAACCCAAAGTTCAGCCAGAAGTGGTATCATTCTAGTGAGGTCAAGATGAAATGAAATCTTATGTAGTTCTATTATGTTTTAACTCCATTGCAACAAAATTTAAAGTAGCCTTACATATGGATGACTTGGCCATCTTTTAAACCTTTTAAACTTCCTTCAAAATTAGAGATATATAGAAAATACAAAGACTATTACTACTACTGAGAAACCATTCACATTTTACTACACTTGTTCTCAGTATTTTTCCTTTTATTGAAAATAGATCTTTTTTCCTCCCATAATATATCCTGCTTATGGTTCTCCCTCCCTCTGTTCCTCCCAGCTCTTCCCTTATGTGTCTAGGAGATGATGATAAGATACAATAAGATATAATAAGATAAAACAAAAACCAACAAATCAGAACAGAACAAACTAAACAAACAGAAGGAAATGAGTCCAAGAGAAGGTACAAGCAACAGAGATCCACTTGTTCACATACACACACTCAGGAATCCAAAAAAAACATTAAACTGGAAGCCATAATATATACACAAAGGACCTATAGGGTAAAAGAGAGAAGAAAAAATATAGATAAATAAAATAAAAATAAAATATAATGAGAATTTTTTTTTAAAAAGGAAAAGATCTGACACAACATTATGAGACAAGGAACCTCTACAGAGGCATTGAGTTCATTTTCTGTGGTCTAGCTACTGCTGGGCATGCAAAATACCCTCAAGAGTAGTTTGTTTCCCCAGTGANACTCCCTTGAAGAAAATTAATTTTTCATTTCCAAGTGGTTATCAATTGGAGATAGCTTCTGGGTTAGGGATGGGAGCATGAGTTCACTTCTTTCAGCTCTATGACCCCATCTGGTACAGATCTGTGTAGACCGTGTGCATACTGCCTCAGTCTCTGTGAGTTCATGTGTGCATCTATCATGTTGATGTAGAAGGCTTTGTTTTTTGGTGTTCTCTATCTCCTCTGGCTCTTACATGCTTTTGGCCTCTCTTCTGTGTGGTTTCCTGAGCCTGGAGGGGAGGGATTTGATAGAGACATCCCATTGAGGGCTGAGTGTTCCAAGATCTCTATTCTACTCTTTTCATATTGTCTGGGTCTCTGAATTTGTTTCCATCTGCTGCAGGAGGAAGCTTCTCTGATAACGAGTGAGCAAGGCACTGATCTATGAGTATTGCAGAATGTCATCAGGAGTCATTTTAGTGCTATGTTTTTGTTGTTGCGTTAGAATAATAGTATTTAGTTACCTGTAACACAGGTCCCTGGGCTATTTAGTCTCAGGTTCTTGGCTACCAAGAAGTGTCAGGTATGGGTTCCATCTCACGGAGTGGATCTTCAATCAGATGTTGGTTGGTTACACTCATGAACTTTGTGCCACTATTAAAAGGCGAAAGATTTATGTGATCTGAAGAGAAACCAGAGTATATTTGTGCCACTATTGCACTAGCATATTTTGCAGGCAGGACACTACTATAGATCAAAGGGTTTGTGGCTGGGTTGGTGTTTATGTTTCTCCCTGGGTAGTGTGCAGAGTACCTTTCTGCACCAAAGACACTAGAACGTAGGAGTGAAGGCTCTATGTAGGCACCAGCTTGACTTCCCCATGTTCATGCGTTACGTAGGTATTGTTTTCAACAATGGGGCCTTGCTGATAGTTTGTGGAGAGCAACTTATAGTCTTGGCAGTAGCCCGGGTTGTTTGGGAATTACCACAGGACTCCTTTGGCCAACAACTCAACTAAATGTACCCCAACTTGGGACTGGAAGCTTCATTTGGTGACAAGAGATGTCTAGTTGGGACTCTGTCTCTTCCATTATCTGTTGATTTCATTTAGATTGTCTGCATGTGTGTATGTATTTTAGGAAGCTTCTACTATATTAGGTTTCCATACAACCCCCTCCAATGGTCCTTCATTTTAGCTGTCTCTCCCTGTGTTCCTTCTCTTGTCCCCCTCTTCCTTCTCCATCTCTGATTTGATCATCCTGTTCCAGTCCCCTTCCCATCCATCTATAACTATCTACTCTATTTCCCCTTTCTAAGGAGATCTTTCTGGTTTCCCATAGTCCATTACTCTATACCTAACCTCTGTGGTTCTAAGGATTATGGCTTGGTTATCACTGATGTAATAGCTAACATCCACATATAAGCAAATATATACTGCTACTGTTTGTCGTTCTGGGTCTGGGTTACCTCACTCAGGATGATTTTTTTCCCCTAGTTCCTTCCATTTACCTGAGAATTTTATGGTTTCATTATTTTTAACAGCCAAGTAATANTCCACTGTGGAGATGTACCCCATTCTCTTTATCCACTCATCTCTTAAAGATCATCCAGGTCTGGCTATTGTGAATAGAACAGCAATGAACATGGCTGAGTAAGTGTCTCTGTGGTAGGATGAAGCATCCTTTGGGACTATGCCCAAGAGTGGTATAGATGGATTGGAGATAGATCAATTCCCATCTTCCTGATGAACCACGACACTTATCTCCATAGTGGCTNTACAAGTTTGCACTCCTACCAGCAATGGAAGCATGGTCCCCTTGTTCTACATCCTTGCCAACATGAGCTGTCAAGTGATTTTGTTGATCCTAGCCATTCTGACAGGTGTAAGATAAAATCCCAAAGTAGTTTTGATTTGCATTTCCCTGATGACTAAGAATGTAGAACATTTCTTTAAGTGTTTCTCAGCCATTTGAATTTCCTCTATTGAGAATTCTCTGTTTAGATCTGTACCCCATTTTTTAATTGGGTTGTTTTCTTGACGTCTAATTTTTTTGAGTTCTTTATATATTTTGGATATTAGACCTCTATTGGATGTATAGTTGGTAAAATCTCTTGCCATTCTGTAGGCTGCTGCTTTTTTAGAATGATGGTGTCCTTTGCCTTACAGAAGCTTTTCAGTTTCATGTGGTCCCATTTATTAATTGTTCTTAGTGAATGTGCTAACAGTGTTGTGTTCAGAAAGTCTTTTCCTGTGCCAATGAGTTCAAGGCTGTTCCCCACTTTCTCCTCTGTCAGGTTCAGTATATCTGGTTTATGTTGAGGTCTTTGATCCATTTGAAGTTGAGTTTTTTGCAGGATGATAAGTATGGATCTATTGGCATTCTTCTTCATGCAGCCATCCAGTTTGACCATCACCATTTGTTGAAGAATGTCTGTTTGCCAGTGTGTATTTCTGGCATCTTTATAAAAAGTGAGGTGTCTATACGTATGTGGATTTATGTCTGGGTCTTCAATTTTATTCCACTGGTCAATATGTCTGTTTTTGTGCCAGTACCATGCTGTTTTTATTACTATAGCTCTGTAGTACAACGTGAAGTCAAGGATGGTGATACTTACAGCAGTTCTTTTATTATTCAAGATTGTTTTTTGCTATCCTGGTTTTTTTATTTTTCCTTATGAAGCTGAAAACTGTCCTTTCAAGATCTGTGAAGACTCATGTTGGAATTTTGATGGTTATTACATTGAATATATAGATTGTTTTTGGCAGAATGGCCATTTTTATTGTGTTAATCCTACTGATCCCATATGCATGGGAGATCTTTCCATCTTCTGATCTCTTCTTCAATTTCTTTCTTCAATATCTTAAAGTTTTTATCATATAAGTCTTTCACTTGCTTGGTTAGAATTACACCAAGATATTTATTTATATTATTTGAGGCTATTGTGAAAGGTGTTTTTTTCCTTGATTTCTTCCTCAGCCTGTTTGTCATTTATATATAGGAGAACTATTGATTTTTGAGGTTTAATCTTGTATCCAGCTACTTTGTTGAAAGTGTTTATCAGCTTTAGGAGTTTCTCTGTGGAACTTTTAGGGTCGCTTGTAGTCAGGTTTTCCCAGTCCCACCCTGCCCTGTGGTCCTTCAGCCGCTTATAAAATAATCATTCAGAGTCAGTTAATCAATTAATAATCATTAATTGTAAATTAATATTATTTACAAACTATATGAACTATGGCAGGCCTCTTGCTATCTAGCTCTTATAGTTCAACTCAACCCATAACTATTAATCTATGTATCGCCACATGTTCTGTGGCTTTACCTGCGTCCCATTACATGTTACTCCTTGGATGGCAGTCTGGCATCTCCCTTACTCCACCTTTCTCTTTCCTGCCTCTAAGCTGCCTTGCCATAGGCCAAAGTAGCTGTTGGGGTGGGCCAACTCAAAGCCCTGGATGTGGGCTTGGGTGGTAGCTGAGTTGGTTAGTCTGGGCCTCCACTGGGACTGCCCCCTCAGGCAAGGGTCAGGGCTCGCTCTCCCTAGAGCATGTGGAGGGATGGGGCCACCTACTGCAGTCGGGGTCTGTGATAATGTCTGTGGCCTGTGTTACCACCGAGGGCCATATGGATGCCCATGGTCTAGGCCATCACCTGAGGCCATGTTGATGCCTGAGGGCCATGTTGTTGCCAGGGCCATACTAATCTGAGTGGTCTACACTGGTAACTGAGGCCACATTGATTGGGAGACTTTTAATGACTGCTTCTATTTCACTAGGTGCTATAGATCTGTTTAAATTGCTTATCTGATCTTGATTTAACTTTGGTAGGTAGTATGTATCAAGAAAATTATCTGTGTCTTTTAGATTTTCTAATTATGTGGAATACAGGATTTTAAACTATGTCTTTATGATTCTTTGCATTTCCTTGGTGTCTGTTTTTAATGTCCCTCTTTTCACTTCTAATTTTATTAATTTGGATGTTCTTTCACTGCCTTTTATTTAATTTGGATAAGGGTTTGTCCATCTTATTGATTTTTCTCAAAGAATCAAATCTATTTGTTTGATTTTTTTGTATTTTTTAAAAATTATTTTCTATTTTATTGATTTCAGCCCTGAGTTTGATTATTTCCTCTCATCTACTCCTTTTGGGTGTGATTTCCTTTTAGTTCTAGAGATTTTCCTTTTTGTTAGGTGTGCTGTTAGTTACTAGTATGCAATCTCTCCAATTTTTTATGTATATACTTAGTACTGTGAACTTGCCTCTTAGTGCTGCCTTCATTGTGTCCCATAAATTTGGGTATGCTGTGTCTTCATTTTCATCCAATTGTAGGAAGTCTTTCAGTTCTTCCTTAATTTCTGTCTTGACACATTGTTCATCCAGTAGTGAGTTGTTCAGGTTTCATGAGTTTGTAAGCTTGTTTGTGTCCAGTTATAATCCATGGCAGTCAGATAGGATGCAGGGGGATTTTTCAATTTTCTTGTACATGTTGAGACTTGCTTTTCTTGTACATGTATGTGGTCAGTTTTGGAGAAAGTTTCATGCGGTGTTGTTTCCAATATTTTAAAGATGGTAATGAAGATTGACCTGGGGCCTCATGATGACTGAACCTAGGGCTGCAGACATTCTAGTCAAGTGCAATATCACTTAGCTGCAACCCCAGCTCTCCAATATTTTTAAAAATAAATTAAATACTGTTAGTCATATTGACCTAGCCTACAAAGAGGCAAGCTCTAATCAGTCTTAACTGATCCTTCTAGAACATTTATGTTTTTATACATATATAAAATATTGATGTAGGTTTGTATGTGTACTTCATGCCCATATCTGGTGAGTGATATCACATGGCATATACCAAAGGCCCCCGAAAGTTTTTCACTTACAACCCCTTTTCATGTAAAAAAAAATTTATGGGATCCCTGGAACAGCAATATGTGAAATAGGTGTGCAATCAAATATTTACTGCATATAAATAATAAAGAAATTTATTTTAAAATTTATCTTTAAAAAAATCCCCTGGGGGGCTGGAGAGATAGCTCAGAGGTTCAAAATGCATGCTGCTTTTCAGAAAATCCAAGTCTGGTTCCCAACATTCACTTTGGGTGGCTCCCATCTGCCTGTGCCTCTAGTTCCACAGGACCCAAGTTCCCTTTCTGACTTCTACAGGCATCTGCATACACATATCACACGTGCACACGCACACACACACAGATAAAATAATAAAATATTAGGAAATAATAAAATAATAATTCTTTGGTATACATATGAATTTACCATTTACAAAAGGTAAAAGCAAATGTGTACACTAATGAGATAGACATGCTTATTTTCACATAAAGAATTAAATCTTGGATGAATATCTGATAGCACATGTCAGAGCACTTTCAGTATTTTTCAGGGTAGAGAAATATTTTGGTTTTATAACTGTCACTGCCGAGAGTGCTATTTTGCATAAACACCCAGCTCAAAATGGCAGAGCTCTGTCCAGTACCATTGCAGAGGTGACTGGAGATCCTGGTCTAATCCAAGCACAAGTCCATCCAACGACTTTTAATAAAATTGTGTCAGCAACGTAATTAGAGATTTTTGAAAATCAAACATTCTAATGCAATCCAAAAATCTATCGATTTGATACTTACATGCTACAGTATAATGGTAGAAAGACATTAAATGTCATTTTTTTTCCATGATTAAATCATTATGTTTCAATAAGAGTAGAAAACTTTGTCTGTACAGTATAAATGTTACCATTTATCATACACAGTAGCCTCAAGTCTGAGCTAAAGTGTTTCCAACAGCGTTGGCTGGTATGTGGCAGGATGGTATTCACAATACAAAGTGTGCATACCATGGGTCCAGAACCAAGGCTACAATGAAGTCACGTGATCCCATATAAATGACACTTCGGACTCATTACATGTTTTATTTTAAATTAATCTTTGGTCATTTTACATTCAAAAACCTTTTACCATTATAATTTTTTCTAATCCCTTCTCCCCATTTAGTTACATGATGTCATACGGAGTTGTAACCCATAGTTTGAGAAACTGAGTCTATATACCTTTATGTGTCACCGTCCCTCAACATGGCTTTGAGTTCTGAGATGGAGACCATGGCTTCTCATGCAGCCCACTCATTCCCTGAAGAGCAGTGTTAGGAACTAAATTGTGTCCCCTCCCAAAATTTGCACAATAAAGCCTTAACCCCAGTACAGTGGTTCTCACCCTTCCTAATGCTGTGATCCTTTAACATAGTTCCTCATATTGTGGTGACCCCCAACCATAAAATTATTTTCATTGCTACTTCATAACTGTAATTTTGCTACTGTCATGAATTGTAATATAAATATTTTTAGAGCTAGAGGTTTGCCAGAGGGGTCATGACCCACAGATTGAGAACCACTGCCCTAGGACCTCAGAATTTGGAAATAGGGTTTTTTAAGAGGTGGTTTGTTTGAAAAGTCACCAGGATAGACCCTAAGGTAGCTGGCATATGTATAAGAATGAGAGATTAGGACAGTATGCACAGGGAAAGACTGTGTGAAGGCACAGTGTGGCCATCAACAAGCCTCCATGGCCTCAGAAAAAACCACCCTGTTAACCCTTGGCCTAGGATTCTAGACTCCAGAATGGTGAGGAATTTACTTTTGTTCTTTAAGCCACTTGGGACATGGTAACTTGTTACAGCCAACCCCAGAAAACTAGTGTAGGCCGCTATGAATTCCACAGATGTCAAATACTGGAGTATTAGTGGGTATTTAGATAGGAACGAGGCACAAACACGCATCTGTGCACATGTGGGAGACTATCNCTGAGGTAACACTCAGACAAGAAATTGCTGTGTCAATCTTCAAATTTACAAGACACTCTTAAACATGTCTATATGGAGTCCCGTCCTCAAGAGCAGGGAATGAAGTAGCAGTTCTCTCAGAGGTGCCAACACTTGATATTTTCAAACTTAAAAATTTCTGCCAGTATGATTGGGAAAAAAAACCCTTATTGCTTTAACTGCACTTCCCTAATTATATATGAAGTCAAATATTTGAATACATTTGTCTATTCATATTTGCTTTCTATAAATTTTTGGTTCACAGCCTTTGCCTATTTTTCCTTTGTGTTGAAGAGATTTTTTCTACCTGATCTGTAGGGATTCCATACTTGCTTGATAATAATCCTGCCTGCCAGATATTCTGTGAATACCTTTGCCCAGGCTACAGCTTGTCTCTTAATCTTGTTCCGTTAACAAAGGGTTTTAATTACGTATAATCAGACACGGCTCTATTAATAGTTTGCTTTTTTTTTTAATGCTGTCTTAAAGCAAATCTTTTCTCTCTAAAAATTCATGAAGGTGTTGCCTTATCATTTCCTCTAACAGTTTTGGAATATTTTTTTCTTCCCATTTAGATCTTCATTTCCATGATGGAAAAAGGTTCTTTCTTTTCTTTTCTGTTTGAAGGTAAATTGGCCCAGTATTTACTGAAATTTCAAATATTCACTTCAGTCATTAAAAAAAAAATGCAGTGTCCCTCTCCCCCATCCAAGAACATCTCATTTTAAGTAGTGTGTTTTTCTAAGGTGAATAACTTCAATGTATTAGCAGGAAAATGTACTGCTAGGTAAGTAAGCAAGTTGACCTAAAAGGCTGTTTGGAAAGGAGCCAAGCAAATGCTGGGGACATCTGCCAAGACCTGGCTTTGATATTGGAAGAGCTGACCTTAAGACACTCTTCCTGACAGTCACTAGATAGCAGGACCAGGCATCTTCTAAGATCATTGTACTGATAAACTGTGAGCGGCCATGAGGAGAAGACTTCTTCTTCTTTGTCTCCATCATGAGAATCTGCTTCCTGTCTTCCAGAGCAGTGGCCCCTGTGGAGAAATCTTTGGAATCACATGCTAAAGCCAGTCACAGAGTCATTCCCCTCTAGAGAATGGGGACAAGGTGTTTGTGGAGAGGTCACAGAGTCAGTCCCCTCTAGAGAATGGGGA
>LZPO01027366.1:686013-701472 GCA_001675575.1 Neotoma lepida
ATCTAGTGGCTGTTCTGTTCTCTGACCCCAAATAAGTTTTATTAGGGTACACAATATTTTGGGGGACATAATATAATCACCACAGAGGTGTTTGTNGCTTGAATATTAAAATATTGTGTTGGTCACCATTTCACCCTTGTGACAAAATACCTGGCCTATTCCAGTTGTAAAATCTTATGATTTCAGCAGCTCCATTTGTAGCCACACGGCCTGTTGCCTCTGGATCTGTGGTGAGGCAGAACACCATACTGGGACCATGTGGCAGAAGCTGCTCCCTCGTGGCTGTCAGAAAGAAGGGAGATGGGGTCTAATATCTCCTTTAAGGGCGTGNTGCTTCCAATGACCTAACTTCCTGTAGGTTCCACATATGAAAGGTTCCGTGATCTCCCGCTAGTGCTACAGGCTGGTGACATCTGGGCCTTTGCAGGGTCACTTATCCAAACTAGTAAATACCAGATACAACTGAAACACATGCAAGGTTGGTAGGGAGATGAAGAAAAATTCTACCTCATGGGTAGAAAAGCTGTAGAGAGCAGAGCTACCCATGGTCCAGTGAGATAGCACATTCCAAGTCACATTGTTAGGCTGGAATTATGATTTTTAGACTTCCTTTCTCTGCCAGGTTCTAANGTAGGGTNGACCATGGGAGAGATTAGCNTGAGATAGAAGGCAGAAGTGAAGAAGTGGCCTTGACTCTCTGCACAGGGTGTGACACACCACATGTTGCTGCTCTTGGGCACTGTGGCCCATGCACTGGCTCTCCTGGTTGTATGGATAGCATCCAGGCCTGCCCCTCCTTGGCATCCGTCCAGTACCCTCACTCCAGTGTCTTCAGATCTTCCCAGGAGCAGGTGTCGTTCCAGAGCAAAGGGTACCAGTTCTTCTTTAGATCATCCCCATCCCAGATGATGGAGGTGTTGAGGGACAGATGTGGGNTCCCAGCTGCCTTCACAGTCTACAGCCATTTATCATGTGATGGTTTCTTTTTTTTTCAATTTGCATTCTAATCCTAGGTTTATTCAACATAGTGCTTTCACTCTATACAAGTACAAACGCAACCTTATCTAAAATGCTACAAAGCTATAAAGCTCAAAACAAAACAAAACTGTACAATAAAAGCAAAAAGAGGCAATGTNTACATTGCCAAGGTTAACCTTCACCATCACCATGAATGGCAGGTGATAACAGGGGTGGGGTAGGTTCCATGAGGANCCTGTAGGACTGGCTCATGTGAGGGTTTCTTATCTTCAGCACTATTGGTACTTTGGGCTAGATGATTTTGTGTGTGTGGCGGGTTTTCCTGTGCACAACATGATATTCAGCAGCATCTGTGGCATCAACTCAGGGGACACCAGGAGCAGCCTCATCCAAATCTCCATGAACCCAAATCCAATCCAATATGGCTCCAGGTCGTCAAGATGGCTCCAAGAATCGACAATCTTTTGAGGGAACAAAATTGCCTATGGTTCAGAGTCAGTGTTTTTCTCTTCCTTACCATCTGGTCTTCTGCATCTTCACATGGAGGGGTGCAGTGGCCTTCTGGAGGCTTTTTCACCAGCTTCCAGGACCACAGAAGCCTAACCCAACCTTACTCCATGTGATCCACAGTGGATCAGCTCAGGAGGAATTATGACTTCTGGGGGCCAAGACACTTTGCCTTCATAGACTTCCCTAACATTAAACCTTTTTAAATTGCAATTTATAACTGCTGGCATAAAAATAAAATTATCTAAGTTAGATTAATGTATCCATTATTACACTCATTGAAGCTTCTGGAAGCTTGAATACCATGAATATTGTGTGCCTTGTAGAGAAGTTGGCCCTGGGTATGTGTCTTTTACTAAAACCAAATGACAGGTATAATCATATCATATCTTTTTGTATTTGTTTTCTGTTTTGTTTTATCATGTTTGTCCTGAGTTTTGGTTTTTGTTTCCGGTTTTAGTATTTTTTGAAATAGGGAGGGTCTCATTATGCAGCCTTAGCTGGCCTGGAATTAACTGTGACATCCTCCTGCTCTGCCTCTTGAAGTGTGTACCACCTTGCTGGACACTCATCTTCTTTATAAATAGAATAAAAACATAAGCAATCATTCTTAGCTTCTTTAAAGATTGCATTTAAAGGAGTCTCACCCAGAGTTTGGTGTGACACACAGTGGCAGCAGCACCAAGCTGAGTGACGCCCTCCCTTACCTGAGTATGCTCTCGGCCTACCAGCTGGGCTAGTGGGAATGAACGTTGCTACCACAGCTTGAATATCCCTTCCAACAACACTCACATTGAACTTCAATGTCCTAACAGCAGAGAGAGACTTTTAAAAGGTGGTTAGGTCATGAGGGCTCCGCCCTTGTGAATAAATTGATGCTGTTATCTTGTTGGTTATTTACCAGAGGTGTGAGCTTCTGATCAAAGGATATTTCCCCCCCTCCCCCTCCCTTCCCAACCACGCTGGAATTCAGCAAGAAAGCCTACACCAGATGCGGTACCCCCTGATCTCAGTCTCCATCACATAGAAGTCAAATAAACTGCTATAGTTTATGACTCTCCCAGTCTGGGCTATTCCATTACAGTGATAGAAAATGAACAAAGACAGTTGCTATATAGAGAATCCAAAGGAAAGGGTGAGTGTGGAATAAAACTCACTCTGAAAAACACATCAAAGAAAAAGCGTGTCTTTAAATGAAATTGTAGACATGTGGTTTCTATATATTTTCCATTAGATTGTTAATGATGGGATGTAAATCACCTGTGGAATCGGATGGACCCAGTCCAGGCACCAGTGCCTACTGGTGCCAGCTGCTTCTGATTAGCTGGGAGCCTGATGTCCTGAAGTAAAAGCTACACTTCTTGGGGTTTGTGAAGGACAGGAAATTAGCTATCGGCCATCTTACCTTTATCCCCACATCTTTCTCAAGCTGTCCATCTAGCAGATATGAAAAGGACAAATTATGCAAAATGGTGGGAAGTCAGGCACGGAGATTACTTCACATGCCCCCAACAAGTTTGGCCATGGACAGAGTATATTCTCTCCAGAACTACAATGCCTGTTCTAGACAAGACCTGTGACAATAGGTATCATGTATCATGGATGGTCAAAAGTGTGTATCAAAGCAAAAATTATTCCTTTAGCAAGGACTGTGCTTTTTTTTTTCAAACAAAGAAACATCAGGAAACCATTTTGTAGCTGAACAACCCAACCAAAGGCAGTGGAGTTTAAGACAAATGTTATGAAAATTGCATAAAACATCATATCAAAACCCCTGGCAGTGTCAAAAAACAAGATTCCTGAATCCAGTGTGTAGCCAAAGAAGAAAATTCAATTTCATTTTTTCACTTTGTCTGCCAATTTTTATAGCACTTCATTTAAAATGAAATCTCTGAAGAATCAATTCAAATTAGCTTTACAGTTTTCCCCAAAGAATCCACTTTAAAATAAATTGAATCGGAGCATGTGACATAAGTGAGCATAAAATTCATGTTAACTAGTCCGAAGGAAAAACTTCTCATCATCAGGAAACAATCTCACATGACCAGGCTAAAAATAGCCTTTAGATTGTCAGTTTCAAAACTGAACGAAAATAGGAGGACTTGTTAGAACAATGATACGGTGCATTCCCTCTAATGAAATGGCNTGGAATTCTGTAATAAATTACAGGAAAAAAAATCCTTTGGGCAAAACGGAAATGCCAGACACGAGTTGTTTTCATAAGCAGAGTGGCAGCCATGGAAATATCTTTAGCTGGACCAGCAGCTTCTGCCTGCCATCGACAGCAGGCAGGGCTAGGCATGGAAAGAAGATACAGGCTGTGGCCTAGACTTTGCCTTTCTGTTTTATGTTGATGAGGCAGACCTAACATAAGTATTTATCATATCTAGATTCTTAAGGTCCTTGATGACAGTGACAGTATTTTAGTTGGCTTTCTGACCATCCACTGTCTATCCCTCACACAACAGAAGTTTCATAAATGTTTGGGGGATAGATGGACACGTAAGTGATTGAATGAAATTATTGTTTAAATTGGATCAAACTTATTGTTTTTGATGGCATCTTTCTTCCCAGTAGCTAGTTGGAGAGTGTCTTGTCTGTGGGATTGAGGAGGGGATGGTGGGTGGTTGTGAGCTTATATTTTTCTCTATTGACGTTTGAGAAACAAGTAACTTGGTTAATCATTGAAGTCTTTCTGGATACTTTCAAATGCTCTGCCTGAAAGAAACCATATGGAAGTTTATTTTAAAGGGACTCATTGCCATGAACAACTTGGTCCATGCCTTTCTGTCACCATCCTCATTTGGATGGGCTTTCTTTCCATCCCGCCATACTCATTCTGTATAGCTTCATAAAGATTGCATTTCCTTTTCCATGANTTCTGCTCCCATTTCTTCAATCCATTCATCATGAATCCATTCTTTTGATCATCTTCCCTCAAGGAGTTGTCAGAGGCATAGTGATGAACAGACAGAGAAGCCTTTGTGATACTTTAAAAGTATTATATGCCTTACACTATTACATGTCATGCTAATAGTCTCCAAAGTCTATGAAACACTGCTGTAATTCAAGTGTTATATGCAATGCAACTGAGGTACAGAAAGACTAAATACCTGTCCAAAATGACAACTCTATCAAGTAGGGAAATCAGGATTTGAATCCAGTGAGTCTGGATCCAGAGCTGCACATATATTGTACTGTAGTCTCGCTGTAGTCAAGCTGCAGTCCTGACCTTCATCACTTTTATATTCTCATGGGAGGAATGGAATTTCAACCATTATATCATAACTTATGTATTTTATATTGATTTATTTTTATTTTCTCTGAATANATGTTTGCCTGCATGTAAGCCTGTGTCCCATGTGTGCAGTACCCATCAAGGCCAGAAGAGGGCATTGGATTCCCTGGAACTGGAGTTAGATAGTTGTGAGCCACTATGTAGGTACTGGGATTGAACCTAGATCCTCTGGAAGAGCAGTCAGTGGTTGTAACTGCTGATCCATCTCTCTAGCCCCCAAAGTCTTGTAATTTTCAACATAACAAGGTAGCGACTTTAGTATGCCAATGTAATTAAATCTCAAATCACACATGAGCCAATGCTGCTGTTGNTGACTCACTGACTAGGACTTTATTTGCTCAGTTATGGAAGTCAAAAATCCAAATAATTTGTCATTTCCTTCTTCATCCAGTGCCCAGCACACATGAACTACATCACTAACTCTCATATCTAACACATTTCTAACTCGTCTCCCAGTGCCTCGCTCTAGCTGATCAGTTGCCGGCACAGACCTTACAAGCCCGCTCTTTTCTCTCCTGCCCTACCTCCTGGACTCAAGCTGCCTGCAGCATGCTCCTATGCTACCATATTGCAGATGCCCACAGGCCTGCTGATACTTGAGGAAGATAACCACCTGCAAGTCAACAGAAGAGCTCCGGAGGAAGATAAGACCACTGACATTCTACTTTGGGTCTTCTGGGTTCCAGGACTGTAGGAAATCCATCTTGGCTATGCGAGGCAGTGCTAGGCATTTGTGAGAGTAGCCTGACCTGAGTAAGACATTCCACAGAAACCTGTNGCTGTCATAATCTGCTTCATCTAGTGGCTAGATCCCTGATAAGAAGGTGAGCTCTGGGAGGGCAGCAACTGTCTGGAACTGGTTTCCCTAAGCCAGGTGTCTCCAGAGTGTGGTATGAGTCCCTGATACAAAGCTGGGTGTTCCGTAAATATTCCTTGAATGAATATGCAGAGAAGTAAAAACATTTGAGCAAATGGATGAGCTAGCAGCACGGATGGGCGTTCCCTCTGAGATGACTCANTTTAGGCCCNAGTTGCATCCAGAAGCAAGGGCACTCTGTCCTGGCTGGTGTAGGTATTAGTGGGAATTCATGTCATTCACTAAACACTGCAAATGTCTAGAAGTCCAAGTTCCTCTGAGAAATGCTATTTAATGAAATTTAATCTCACAGATTTTATTTTTAAAGAGGCAAGTATGTATCTCTGGGGTTAAGAAAAAAGTATTCCTAGAACTAAAAATTCAACATTATTGCAATTGGAAGAGAATACACAAGCGTGAGAAATGTGCTCATTTGATTAACCGTGTGCTTGATTTCGGGCTGGAAAATGTCCTTGCTGGTTTCCGTGGGTGCAGGGACAGAGCGAGAGCACCGTAGACTTGCCACATGGAAGGGAGGCTGGAAGACATGGGAGGGTTTCCGTTGAAGTCTTCAGAGGATTCCTCTTTTCTGAGGAACTCATTATTCACTTAATTATTCATTCTGTTTATTTACTGTATAGTTATTACACATAAATATGGTGTAGCTCCCTAGAATCCTCAAACACCAGATGCCAGGTCCCTCCACATTCCCCAAAGACAGAGCAGAGCCATCACCGTGAGAATTCAAACACCAACTAAAACCCAATTAAAGCCGTGCCAGCATGTTCATTTCCAAAAGAAAAACCCTAAAATGAATCAGCTTTTAGTCACCCTCCTGACTGCTTCTGCAGAGACAAACAAACAAAAATCCCTGAAAACTAAAACTGGAAACAACACTGGCATTTGAATCGTGGCTCTGCTGAACTTTGGCTTAGGTTAAGTCAGTCGACTTTGTATCATTTCTGGCTAATTCAGTATCAATTCTCCCATCTTCCAAATCAAAAGAGATGAGAAAATGATGTTGCACTTTTTAAGTTTCCCACGTGTCTGGCACCTAGAGCCCCAAGGTGACACAGCCACGTTGGAACTGGGCACTCCTGGGTTGCAAGGCTCTTCCTGGACCTCTTGCCTCTCCTACAGTTTGGACTGGCATCCTGAGGGGGTAAACATACTACTCAAGCTCTTTGAAAGGGCAATCGCCGAGGACAGAGGAGGCCAGCTTCCTATGATGGTTCAGAGAGAAACTCTGTCACTGAGGGTGGTATAAGGCTGGTCACTGGGAGGGGGGAATGTGTTGGAGGGCGGTTAGGAAAGGTGGCATGCGTTTGACTGTTCGAAGGCCCCATTTCCCTGGTGGCACTTACCTTGAAGAACAAAGTGACCTTTTAGACCAATGTGTGACTATAGCCAGCTCTACTTGAGAGCCTTGGTATCACAGGGAGGCATGTCTACATCATTATTCCCATGTCCCATCTGTCATAACTGACATCTTCCTAGGAAGCCACTACCTCAGAAAGGTCCCTATTTCCAATACAAGAAATACTTGAAGCTCTTCAGGATCAGCCAGAGGCTTTTAGTGGTTCCCTAAGCCCCGCCCAGAAAGGCCAGGGGTCTTCACTCTTGGTGGGTGGGCTCAGGGTCAGCCTGCCCCTTGCCACTAACAGCGATATCGATTGTGCCCCTTCTTCCTGTGGCCACAAGAGTAAAATGTAACAGAGTGTGGGAAGCGCTGAGAAGACCATGGGCATTCCAGAAGCACGGGACTNTACCATCGATGTCAGGGAGCCTGGATGCATGTGCCAATTCACCACATCCCAGGAGTCAGCTGGGAAGGACGCCTGGACCTCTTCCTTTTTNATTCCGAAGCAACGAATAGCATGATTGGTTTTTCTCTTNATAGCGAGAACGTTGCTATTCCTGGTACTTCAGATTAAAATATGTTTACTGCCTCTTCCCTCACAAGGCCTCACGGCTGTTTTTGTTACCTGTTGCAAATATTTTCTCCTCACGCACCCTGATCTGGAGGCTTTTTGCTGAGGAGGCAAAAGCATTTTCTAATCTATTCGGCAACCACCTCGTAAAGTGTCAGGCCCACCAAAACACAATAGGCCTTCATTAATAATGTATGGAATAAGAACTCTGTGTAACATCTCATTATTGTTTCCTTATTAACATAGCATTAATAATCTGCTGCCGCTTTAAGAATCCTTGTGTGGGAAAGCCTGGTATATTGTTTNGGCTCCAGTGAGATTATGAAACAACGACACCCGTGAGATCATGAAAGAAACATAGAAGAACTGAAAAAAAAATCAATTTCAAATTAAAGTAAAATAATTCTTTCTTACGTTTCGATTTTCAAACAGCTGTTCTTTTAGATTGCCAGCGCTGTAACTTCATTATTGGGGGTCAAAGGTAAATGCGCCTGCACCCTGTCCCTGGGATCAGCATTTTAAGCAGAGTTGTTCCAGTTTCTTCTTGTGGGTGGGGCTGGAATGGAAGAGAGTGAAGGAGCAGGGACTAAGGGGTGGAAGGTTAAGCGTGGCTCTGTGAGCTCTGTCATACCAGGGCCCACGTCAGTAAGACTGCATCCAAATCATTAAAACGTAGACTGGANGNTCCTGTAGACAGCAAGCTGGCCAGTGCTCAAGGTTGGTCCCCATCTCCTCACCCTGCCCCCCACTTCAAGTAAGACTTACAAGCTCTGTATATTTGACTCTGATTTGTGGAGTGCCATAATGGACTTGAGCATTTAAAAAAATTCTATGAATTCCTAAGTTAAAAAAATACCATTTATTATCTCTGACCAGTGTCTTCATCACTGTTCTATTGCTATGAAGAGACACTATGACCAAGACAACTCATAAAAGAAAGCATTTAATCTGGTGCTTGCTTACAGTTCCAGAGGCTTAGTCTGAATGGTAATCATGTATAATGTTTACCATTTGGTGGTGATTAAATTACTGGAGTGGAGCTCTTATGAANGGAGTTAGTCCCCTTGTGGACCCAAAAACTCTCTTGTCTCTTCTATGAAGACATAGAAGTCCATCTATGAACTGAAAAGCAAGCCTTCTCTAGATACCAAATCTTAAGGGACCTTGATTTTACACTCTCCAGATCTTTAAGAANTGGATGTTATTTAAACCCATGGTACAATCATTTTGTTATAGCAGTTTGAATGAGTAAGACAAAAGGCCGAAGACCAATCTTCTTCATTGAAATTGATGAATAAGAGGGAACTGAGGCACAAGGAAGGAGGTGGTTTTGCCAAAGAACACAAGAAATTGGGACCAGTTTTTAGCTCCAAATTACATGGCCTAACAGCAAATCCCCTCTAACTCATCTGTATCCCAAGGTCGTGTCTAAGATCAGCNGTGTTGCAAGCATGTACTTCCTGGCCTTCAGGAAGCTCACTGGTGACAGATAGGGCAATGTACCAATCATACTCCAAGATAAAGAAAACTCTGAGGGTTCTGAGGCAGTGTTACTGCCCTCTAAAGCAGTTAGGAGGGTTGCCTTATGGGAGGTCTTGTTGTCATGGGGCCTGGAAGGGTGCTATGACTTTGATGCTTGTTACCTGCAAAATTAATGTTGAAATCTAAGGGCCACTGTAATAGTAAGAGGTAGAGCCTTTAAGAGGTGAGTGGTCCATGATGGCTCTGCTCTCATGAGAGGACTAATGTAAGGGAAAGTGGGTTCAGGATAAAAGAGTGGGTTCTGACTCAATTGTTTGCTCTCCTCCTCCAGCCCACTCTGATGAAATAACACAACAACAAAGCCAGTCTTTGACCTTGGACTCCCNGCCTTCAGATCTATCGTAAGTACATTTCCATCCTTTGCAAAAGAGCTGGTCTCAGGGGTTCTGCTGTAGCAGAATGAATGGAAGAAGAGTNACCAGGAAGTCTGCTGCAGAATGGTAGCCTCTCTCAAGCCCCTTCTGAGGAGTTCACCTAACAGTGTCATTATGGGGTAACAGAGCTGGTATGAGATGATTGGACCAGGATANGCATTGGATCCCAAGAGCAGCCAGATGAAAGACTAGCCGTCAGCATGCTATGGAATTGTCCAGGATATGGTGGCCAACAAAGCTCGCAGCAATGATGGTGATGTGCTGTTCTACACTGTTCCATACGGAAACTACTAGCCACTGCAGTTTCTATTGGACACGTGAAACGATAGTTATGGTCTATGGCTATATAATAAGGAACTGATACTTTTTTAAAAATATATTTTATTATCTCTTTGAGAATTTCATACATTCATACAATGTATTTTGATCATATTGACCCCAACTCTTCCACNCAACTCCCCTAGATCCACTCTTCATCCCCTACCCCTTCCCAACTTCACATCTTTTTAAACAAAGATCTAACCCACTGAGTCTAGCATATGCTACTCATATACTCTGAGGTGTGGAGTCATCCCCTGGAGTGTGGTAGACACAAAAGGGGTCACATCTTTAAAGAAAACTGACTTTCTTTTTCTACCCACAAGCCATCAAATTCCAGTAGCTCCTCAGCTATGACTGGGTGCTTGTAAGCCCTCCATGCTGGAATGCTCACTGCAGGGGGTTAGCAGCAGGGCTTGGGCAGGCAATCACAGCTGCTGTGAGTTTATGAGCGTAGCTAGTCCTACCAAGTCCAGAAGTCACTGTTTCATCCTGTCTTCCTGCATCTCTGGCCCTTGCAATCTTTCTGCCCCTTGTTCTGTGATAGTCCCTGAGCCTCTGGGGGATGGGTTGTGACACAGATGTCCCATTTGTGGCTGAGCAATCTACTAATACTTATTCTATGCACTTTGACCAGTTATGAGTTTCTGCATTAACAACCACCGACTCCACAAAAACTTCTCTGATGGGGTCTGATAGCTGCACCCATCTAAGAATATGGAAATATAAATTTAATGGGTAGTTTGATGCCGTGTCTATTTAGCAAAATAGTAGTAGTAGATTTAACCCTGGGGCCTAGAAGATCCCCAACCATGGGTTTTTGGCTAGATTTATTATACCATAATATAGTTGGTTACTCCCGTAACATTTGTGCCATTATTATACACATAAGCACATCATGCCATGTTGGTCCTTACTGTAGCTCACAGGGTTTAAAGCTGAGTAAAATTGTTTGTGATTCTCCTCTCTCCCAACAGTCTACCTAGCATCTTCCATTTCTAGGTAATCAATACAGAAATCTAGAAAATGTGGGACTTCTGAAAATTTATTTATTAATTTATTCTTGAAAATGTCATACACTTATGTATTATATTCTGGTCACACTCTTTCCTACCCTATTTTATCCTATTCCCGTCCCCACCAGCCTCTGTATCTTTACAAGTCTCCCTCCCACTTTCACGTCCTTGTGTGTGTCCAGTGTAGGCGCGGGTGTGGAGCTATCAACTGAATCAACAGGCAATGAACTTAGAACTTCCTCTCTCCTAGCATCTATCATTTGCTAATAGCTCCCCTGGGAGAGGGGACCCCATGTCCTCCTCCCCCATTTATGACTGATACGACTCAGTCTTATGCAGGTCGTACACAGGTAACCACAGCTGCTGTGATTTCATACCATGTCCATGAAACAGCATTTCAGGGCCTTCCTCCCATGGTTGGTTGACCTCTTATGTTCTATTCCTGCCCCTCTTCTGTGATATTCCCTAAGCCTTGAAGGCCGTGATTCAGATGTCCCATTTAAGGCTGAACATTGAATAGTCATTTATTCTCAGCACCCTGACCAGCCATGAATCTGTGCATTAACAGCTGTTTGCTGCAAGAGGAGGTTCCTCTCATGAGGCCAAGAGGCTCTCTAAGGATTTAAAGAAGAAACCATAGCAGGAAATAGAAAATGTTCTAAAGAAAATGATCANCGAGATAAGATCAAAACTTGAGAGACGGAGCTCCAATAGAAGATACTCACAGCCTGACATAAACGGATAGAAGAANATTCTAGGGCCAGAGAAACAGCTCAGCAGTTAAGAGCACTGGCTGCTCTTGCCAAGGACCTGGGTTTGATTCCCAACACCTACATGGTAGCTCACAATTGTCTGTAACTCCAGTTCCAGGAGCTCTGACATCTCTTGACTTATCAGTCACCAGGCATGCAAGTGGTGCACAAACATACATGTAGGCAAAATACCCATATGCATAAAATTTTAAAAAAAGGAATATTCTAGAAATCCAAAACCTTACCTTCTTAAGAATCTAGGAAAGGGGGCAAGCAAGATGTCTTAGTGGACGAAGGCAACCTGAATTTGATCTCTCGAGTGAATGTAAAGAGAATGACTCCACAAAACTGTCTTTGAACCTCCACTTATATGTGATGGCATGTACACACACACAATACAAATAATAAATAAAAGAGGAAACTAAAACAAAAAGGATCAAAGAGAGCAAGAGAAAAAAAAGCAAATTAGTAACAATGATGAGGGCTCAAACAAGGAAACCCAAAACAAGCACAAAGAAAAGCATGAAGCCCAAAGTTGATGTTTTGAGGCCAGCAAAAATCAGTAAACCCCTGAAAAGAGCTACCATGTAAAGGTAAGTGACTATATTATTTTATGTGTGTGGTTAGAATGTAAGGAAATATAACAGGAATTATAAAAGTTACCTTAGCGTGATTAAGACAATTTCCAGGATTTACAAGGGGAATGATATGATGTATGAAATCACAANGTAAAGAAGACGTAGGCTTTGGGCCATGGTAGCCTTTANGAGGGANTGGGGAGATGCAGTTCAGCCGATCTCCACGCTTGCAGTGTAAGGACGTTAGCTCCATCCCCAGCATCCATGTGCAAGCTGGGCAGGGTCCACGCTTGTGATCCCAGTGCTCAAAAGAAAGGGACCAAAGACTCCCGGGCTCACCGGCCAGCTAGTCTAGCTGACTAGGCAAGCTTCAGGTTCAGCTGGAGCCCTGTGACTCAAAAATGAAGGTGAAGAGAGACTGGGGAAGACATCCAACATTGACCTCTGGCTTGTGTACACACACAGGGACAAGTACAACTATACAGACAAAAACATGTACACAGACACACGACTTTCATGAAAGATAGATTAACTTTGTAGAAAGAACTAGTTCTAGAGCTATCTCCCAATAGCTAGGCTNGGTTTCGAGGCTGTAACTCTGGGACAAGCTGAGGTGTTACGAGGAGTGCAGGGAGGACAGTGGTAAGCTGTGTGCTCCATCGTGGGCCTTTCTGACCTGCTCCCAAGACTATCTAGGAACTACGTCATANGGGTGTCTTGTTCCTTATGGCTTTCTCAGCACTGTGAGGAATTCTCGTGTTCAAAAGAAATATAAAGGGCTTTTCTTTTCCATCGATCCAAAGCTAAGGATTTCTTTCTTTGAAATGTATATTGAAAGCATATAATAGAGTGGCAGGGGATTTTGTTTTTTGAGTGATCTGCAAGTGTAATCCAAAAGTAGGTATTTTAAANCACATGAGGTCTCTTCTTTGTCAGAGACCAATCAAAATCACACAACAGGCTGAGAACATACTTCTCTACACCAAAGATCTGACCCCACAAGGCTGGCCTTAAGAAGTCCCACACAGAGGCCAAAAAAATTGCCATAGTAGTGGTCTGATGATATTATTATTATTATTATTATTATTACCATGTATGTGTATGATGTAGGGGTGTGTGTGTGTGTATGTGTGTGTGTGTGTGTGTATGCCATGGTACTCACATGGAGGTCAGAAGGCAACTTTTGGGAACAAGTCTCTCCTTCCACTTTGCATGGCAAGTGCTTTTGCCCACTGAGCCATCTCATCAGCCCCTGCCAATTTTGTTTGGTTTTGCTAATATACCCTTTAATATTGTTTTGAGTTGTTACAGACCACCTTTGCATATTTTTCTTAATATTCTTACTGTAAACTTAAATAATGGCAAGGGATCTGATGTCCATGACATATCAAGATCTGAGTTGTTAACAAATTTACTTAGTTTTAGAACAGTTTTATACTTACAGAAAAATTANAAAGACAGTACAGGCAGTTCCTGTGTTCCTGGCACTGAGCTTCTCTTGTTCTTAGCATCTGGCTTTAGAACAGGCATTTGCTGCAGTCAATGAACTATGATGGGTACGTTCTGACTAACTAAAGCACATACTTCATTCAGGTTTCCTGTGTTTTCATCTCATGCCCCCTTCCTGTCCCAGAATCCCATTCAGCCTATCATAATTGGTCACCATGGTTCTTAGGCAACTCTGGGGGTTTCTCAGGCTTCTTTGCTTTGGATGGCCTTAACAGTTTTGAAGAGGACAGTGCAGGTACTTACAGACTACCCACTNAGTTCTTAGAGGACCCATCTTGGTTGCTTCTGGGTTTTTTGTTTTGTTTTGTTTTTAACAATTATGAATAAAGTTGCTATAAATACTCTGTATGGGCATGAGTTTTCAAATCAGTTGGGTAAAATATCTGGGAGCTTGGTCTCTGGATCACGTGATAAGTCCATGTTTAGCTTTCTGAGACTGTCTGTCTTCCAAAAGGGCTGTACCATTTTGTGTTCACTCCTGGCATTGAATGAGACTAGATATTAATCAACTAAAATAGAGAAAGGAGGGAGGGGAGGGAGGAACAGGTACCAAGAAGAGGGGAGAATAGAGAACAAGAGACATGTTAGATAAGCCATTCACACAGAGCATGTACAATTGGAGNCTGAGTAAGACTGGGCACTGAAAGAAACATGACAGAGATAACAGCCAAGAAGTTTCCATGTGATGAAAAGCATAAAGCATCCTGGAATTTTGTTTTCTGTTGGTACAAAGAGGAAAATTCTGCTGGATATATGTCTGGGTATTAGCTAAGAAGTGGGTCAAGCTGAATCTTAAGTGGCCCAATGAATACAACTCTATTTATGGTTGTGATAGAGAGAACAGGAAGGGAGGGAGGAAGGGAGGGATGGAAGGAGGAAAGGATGGAAGGAGGAAGGGAGGGAGGGAGGGAGTCCAATACCAGTCAGAAGCAATAGGGAAAGCTTGCTAAAGAAATTGATTAAGGACCATCTCCAAAACATTTGACCTTAGAAAAGTCATTTAAAATCAAGCTTGCCTTTCCTATTCAAAATAAGAAAGATGCCCAGACCCGACTTCTGCCTTCTGATGACTGTTGCTATGACAATATATTTAATATATTTCCAGCCCCTTGGTCAATTTTTTTCTATAAATTCAATATTATTGGAATTGCTCTTTTTGAAGTGATATATTTTGGAAAACTTAACTGTTTTGCTCTCACTTGAGTCTTTAAGGATCAGTAAAGCATAAAGTAGGGATGTATTTCAATTTTAGCTCATGTTTTCACAGAGATTAATCTGTACTTTTCTCTGAAGTAGAACAATGTTCTCTTTTATCCACATTCCTAACTCCTTTATCAATTTAACAGAAGAGAATTCAGATTAGATACTATATTTTATTGTGTTAGATTGTTTATGGGCTACTTTTCAATCCTCATGGATTTAAATTTGTTTTACAAAAGAAAAGTTGCTATGAGCTGCTTAATGACAATGGATTTCTTTCAAAAAATTATCATTTTTACTTATTTATTTTCTGCATGTGTTCATGTCCATATGTGTGTGTGCGTGTGTGTATGTATGTATGTGCAGGTGTCTGTGTGTGTGTGCGTGTGTGTGTGTATGTATGTGCAGGTGTCTGTGTGTGTGTGTGTGTATGTGTGTGCGTGTGTGTATGTGTGTGTGTATGTGTGTGCGTGTGTATGTGTGTGTATGTGTGTCTGTGTGTGCCTGTGTGTGTGTATGTGTATATGTGTGTGCGTGTGTGTATGTGTGTATGTGCAGGTGTCTGTGTGTATGTATGTGCAGGTGTCTGTGTGTGTGTGT
>LZPO01027366.1:711579-736042 GCA_001675575.1 Neotoma lepida
AAAAAAATGTAAATAGTGAGTGTTTCTCTATAGTAGTAGCTGTTTCTTATATAAAACATTTCTATCAGAACAATTTCTTAGAATGCCCTGAAAATACTTGTTTCTTGAAAAGTTGTTTTTGTTGTAAAATCATTTCAGAGTAACTCTTGGCAGGCTTCCAAAGGCAGATTTCAAACTGGAATACTGGCTTTTCCGAAGTTACTTAAGGAAAAAAGAAAAACGAAACAAAGAAACAAAGAAAGGCTTATAGATTGTATTACATTAAAACAATGCAATATTCTTTATTAAAAATGACATAAAGACTATGAAAATGCCATTTTAAACTGGAAACAAGAATGTAAACTGGTATCTTTGTTACAATTGCAATCCTATAAATATCTATACTCGTTTGAGTGGAAGCTAGAGGCGACATGTTAAATAGAATAAAGAGGATGGGGTGATGGCTAGTTCTGTCTTAAAGTATTATTTAAGAGGGGTTGAGGAGACGGTTCAGTGTGTAAGCACCTGCTGAGCAAGCATGAAGACCAGAGTTCAGATCCCAGGACCCNCATGAAGCCAGACACAGTAGCACACTTCTGTAATCACAGTGCTCTTACAGGGAAATGGGAGGCAAGGCCAGGAGACCCACAGGGATTTTTCATTGTCAGCAGCAATAACAAACAGACCCTGTCTTAAACAATGTGGAAGATGAGGACTGACACCCAGGACTTCTGGCTCCCATGTGCATGCCTGCATACACAAAAAAGGTGAAGAAACTAAAGTGTTCCTTAGTGTTACATCTTTTTCTCTTTAGTCTGGACATCACAAACAGCCTGTTTCCTAGTGTGCAAATNCTCAGCAGCTAGAGCAGGGTTTCTCAACCTCAGCAGAAAGAGTTTTGTACCAGAGTGTTGTGTCACAACAAAGCACAACTACACACTGTGNATGTTTGCAGGATCCCAGGCCTCTATCCATTAGAAGTCAGTTAAAAATGTCACCCCAAGCTGCCAAGTGTTCCTGGGGTGGTGGTGGCAGGAGGAAAGACCAAGTCATCCTTGGATCAGAACTACTGAGCTANAGACGCCATNGTTTGAGGCAACCACTAGGACTATTCTAGTTAAATCCATATGTACTAAAATAATTGCTTTGGTTGAGGATGGCTCAGTGGATAAAGCACTTGACACGGGAGCATGAAGACCTGAGTTCGAATCTCCAGAACCCATGTAAAGTAGAGATAGGAGACTCCCAGGGAACTTGCAGGCCAACTCGCCTGGTACATGCAGTGATGAACAGTGACAAAAAGGAAATCCTGTCTCCAACAAGGTGGAAGGTGAAGGCTGTCCTCTGACCTATACATGTGTACTATAACATCCATGTGCCCACACTCACACACAGAACACATGCATGCATGCACACACAATATACATCAAAAACACAAGTGCACACACACACACACACACACACACACACACACACACAGATTAAAAAACAATTGTCTTAAAGACCTTTCTTCAACAAGCACTTTGAGTGTCACCTGAGGCACGTGCTTCCTGAACNGATGATGCAGATAGTGGCCCGATACCGTGTCTGGCCAATACTTAGGTTTCAGATGGAAAACAGCCCAGTGAAGACCCACACTGAGGCNCTCCTGCTGGTGGAAGCAGGGCTGCCAAACATCTCTGTGTTCCTAGCAAACACACTGACAGTCAGTAATTATGTGAGTCACTGCCGTCATCGAGCATGGTTTTTGAAAACTGACACCGTATTTGATTCTCTTGAAACATGAATGAGAAATCCAGTGTGGAAGCACAAATTCAAATGAGAAAAGTTTTTATGGAGGGCAGTTTTGGAAAAGAGGAAATGGGAAGAGTGCATCTCTTTCTTTTTGGGTCTATATGAAATGATTTCAATGGAAATCAAAACTGCCATTCTATTAGGGACAAAACTGTCATATTGACAGAACAGGAAGAGTAAAAATTATCCACCAAGCAAGGAGCCCCTGCTGGGAAAGAGAGGACCCGCCAATTGAAGATGCAGTAATGANAGCTTCCCCCACAGCAGCCTTCTCTTGTGAGGACCCTGCCGCTTCTCTCCACTGGCGAGCTTGCCTCTTTGTTGATGAGAGTCCTGCAGGGCTCTGCAGCAATTGCGTTGGTAATGTGTTTATTAATTTTACCTTTTTAAGGACACACGTTAAGAAAAGCCACTCAGATGCACAGGGAAGATTAAAGAGATATGGGATGATTTCTGGTCTTTTCTGGGCTTCTATGAGACTGGCAATCTTTTCACTGTACACTTGGCCCCCCTTACACTCTGTACCTCACTTTATTCACACTGTTGCGGGGACACTTTGCCTCAGCTGCACCCTGCACCAGGTATCTTTAGCTACTTTGCTGGGACTGCTCAGCTCAGACACCTGGCATGTGTGCATATGTGCACACACAAACATAAAATACAGCACTAGAAGGCTTTACGGCCCTACAGGGCCACCCTTGACCAATCAGGCAACAGGAGTCAATGGATAAACGGGAATAAACTATCATCTTTGTTTCTTGGACAGTCAACTCTGAGGTCTTTCCTTTGGTCCACTGGCGGGTCTGGTGTCACTTACTGTAGTGCCGAATTTCACAATTACCTGCACTCAAATCTTCCCGGCAGGCTATGTTTTCTGCAGGAATCCAGGCTCAGACAGTGGAAAATTTCTTTGGGGAGATGAAGGTTGTTTGAATGGCGTATTTAAATTGCCATCAGCCAGAGCACGTCACTTCAGATCCTTATTTAGTCAAAAGGGATCTCGGGACTTCCAACAGATCCATCTTCAGCTATTTTCAAAATGCTTTTTAGACCAAATTAAATATTGCCTTTACAAAGACAGCTGAAGTCTGAAGTTGTGGACAACTGAAATGACAGTTATAGAAAACCATACCAGCAGACTTCTCGTCACTGTCACATACACATCTATTCAATCATATTTAGTCTGTCAACAACAAATAGTAATATTAAGNCTTTAAGTAGCCCTTCATTGTAAAGACAACACACACCCAAATATAAGATCCTCACAGGACGACTTGGGAGGTAGAGGTGCAGGTGAGAGCTGACTGAACAGGTTTAGATGGATCTGTTGGATGAACTATGAATGGTAAGAGGGTGCCCAGACCAGACCAAGAATAAAGAATTTCAGAAGCCATGGAGCCTTGGGCCTCATTAGCACCAAGTGCAGTTAGGAATAATAACGAAGCGGTTGCCATTAGTTACTTTCTTATATCCAAGCTGTGCACTCTGCTAGGTAGCAGCTATTACCTAAGTGGGACAGATCCCAACCTCAAGTTCTAGACATAGGATTGGACTACCCTAAGTCAATCACTGTAATCTTACCTCCCCCTTACCATAGTGCTTGGTTCAACAATTGATTGGCTTATGCCAATTAATANCTGACATTCCTTCCCTGGCCACAGGAGATCAGTAAAGAGTTGATCCAAATGTCATAAAGTCTGGAGATTCTGTCTGCAGGCTGAAGGTTCTTTCACTTTCGACATCTGGGATATGAAAGGGCAGTCCAGTCCTAGGACAGCTTTTTCTTTCCATAAGGGTGCAAGTATCCACACAGCCCTGGCACGCAATAGTACACAGATCTGATCATTTGTGCACAGGCATTCAAGCGGGAATTATCACCTGAAAACGGAACCATCCACATGGATGGGAGGGCTCAGAACAGCCAAGGGAACTATAGTCTTATCAAAACATACCTGAAGCTTGTCTTGTGTGAAGATTCTTAGTCATTGACCCAATAAATCCCCTGGTATTTCAGGCCTTTTGTAAAAGACTCCTTGCCATTTGCAAGAGAAACCATCTTAATGTGCCCAGTATCCTGCCTTCAGTCCTTTCTAAACCTTGATAGAGGAGACAATAAATATACAGTAGCCTCNCCCTTGTTTGGAGTGGATATTTTTTCAGGCCCCTGGTGGATGCCCAAAAGCATGGACAGCATCTAGCCCTCAGTATACTAAGTTTTTGCTACATATGAGTATCTATGGCAATGTCTAATTAGGCCCTGTAAGAGAGATTAACAACAGCAATGAACCGCACAATAGCACATTGATAGCGATACATCATGATGAAATTGCTACCACTATTACTGTCACACGTTGGGGCCACTATTAATTTATTCCACAAATTCATTTATTCAACACTTTAATTCAAGTTATTGCCTTCTAGGAGCTAAGAGGTGGGGACAGCTGTGAGCAAAAGCAAAGTAGGCCTCCCAAACAAGAAGGATAGCGAGCGACTACAGGCAGCTAGGGTGCACAGTGTGACAAGGATAGCGAGTGACTACAGGCAGCTAGGGTGCACAGTGTGGCGACTACAGGCAGCTAGGGTACACGGTGTGGCAAGGATAGCGAGTGACTACAGACAGCTAGGGTGCACAGTGTGGCAACCACAGGTAGCTAGGGTGCACAGTGTGGCTATGTTGGACAAGGAAATGAGTCCATACCACAGGATGAGGAAGATAGCACGTTCTTAGAGGGATGCGCCATCTAAAACCTGTGAAGTATTTATTTCTGGAGCTTCCACTTAATACTCCGCTGGGGTTCTGAATAATTATATCTAAGGAAAGTAAAACCATGAGTCAGGGGACTATCGTAATTTTGGGGGGAAAGATGCTCTCATTCTAATTTCTCCTTAGATGCTGTCTCAAGATTCTTGACATTTTTCTTTAGTTCTATAATTTAAAGAACGACTTGTTGGTTGCAGCTANTGTGATTTCTGTTTATGATGCCTTTATTTATTTATCTATTTATGTATTTAGTTCTTTATTTTGAGACAGAGTCTCATGTAGTCNAGGCTGGCCTTCAATTCAGTATGCANCCAAGGATGACCCTAATCTCTTATCTTTATAGATNTGCTTCCCAAGTGCTGGGACTATAGTCATGAGCTACTATGCCTGGAGTTTTANATGGTGGGGATAGGCATGAAACTCAGGGCATTGTGCATTCTAGTTACACAGTCTATTAACTGGGTTACATCCTCAGCTGTATGGAGACTTTATCTGTGGTGCTTGTGTGTGTTATATGTATGTAGANTGCACACACATGTGCATGTCTGAGCACAGAAGTGAGGGAGGACATTGGGTACATCTTGTTCGATCACTCTCCACTTTATTCTCATGACACTCAGTCTCTTGATGAACGTGGAGCTAGGCTGGCAGACAGCGAGCCCCNGCTGATTCTTCTCTCTCTGTATCTCCACCCCCAACAGTGCTGGGGTTATCATATGTTAACCAACATATGGGTTAACATATGTTCTGGGGACTTGAACTCAGGACCTCGTGATTGCCCAAGTACTCTTACTTGCTGAACCATTTCCCGAGACCCTAAGCATTGTTCTTACCACACGGCTTTCCCTCTTAGAGAGTGACAGAGTCGAAAGGAAAAGTGGGTGGAAAAATGAAAGCACGGCTGGTAACGTGATTTCTCCCAAAAGACTCACATTTTCCCAGTTACGAAGTTCTAAGAATGAGAAATCATAAAGTTAGACATATTCTAAAAGGAGAAAAGAGTGTTAAGTTTAGATGTCTAATTATTGACTGTTTGTGGGCCTGGGGATAAATGCAATCAATATGTGGCCCAAACTCCCACGTCTGGCAGTCTGGTACTTCTTCTGCAGCAAGTGTTTTAGCAGAGTCGCTAAGAAACACTGATGTTATCTTGTTTTTTCAGTTCAGTTCTCTGGAAGAGAAACTGTGATGTAAGAAAACAGCAGAGACCAGGCAGCCCTAAGGATGAGGAGAGTCAATACAGCATCTTGAACTAATCATTAAAAAAAAAAAAAAGGCTTCTTTTACTTTTGGGTCACCAGCTCTCTCTATCCTCAATGCTGTGTCAGGTCACCTCTGGGTATGACAAGGACAGTGTGGTCCAGTAGAAACTGCCCAGAAAGAAGCTCCAGTCTCAGCTGGGCTGTCCCAGGACTCTGTAACCTTGGAGAAGGCTTTGTGACCACTGGAAAATCTCTTAGCAGTTCACATTCCTAGCTCCTCACTTGTCAATCTGAATGACTGGACCAGATGATAAAAGTCTGCATTAGCTATATCTAAAACAGGAAGAGTCTGAACCAGATCTTGGTCGGACAGTCAGTGTCTTGGAATATAGAAAATTTAAAAAGCAACCTAACTTCAGTTAGTCCTTTAAAAACAGTAGCTGGAGTCTTTGACCCTGTGGATGGCCCTAAGGAACCACACACAAATAAAAATGCAAATGAAAAGAAAAAAGACCCAGCATTCAACAGTGGGAAGTATGAGGGGGATAAAGCCATTTCTATTTCAAATAATCACTTCAGCTGAGACATCCAGTATCATCTTGAACTTGATTATGAGATAAAAGAAATGGGACAGAGATGGCAATCATTTAATCTCTTAAGAACAGCTATTCTGGAGAGCTTTTCACTCCACGTTCAATAGATTTCTAGCAGGTTGTGATCTGGCTGGAAAGAAAGCATAATGATGAGGAAAATTATGTTTTCAATAACACATGCTCTTCCAGTACGAGTCTGTCCACAAAGGAGGCAATCAAATGAACTCTGACCACTTTAACAGATGGCGTGATGGCTCAGTGCACAGATGCGGCCTCCCTGAAAGCAACAAGTTCACATCCTTGACTGGAGGTTTCAGAATGAGCTGAACTTTCAAGTGTAATGCAGGAAAGATTACACAGTGCCAGGCGAGAGTGCNGAGTGTGAGTGGGTTCAGGGGCTCGCAGAGACGGGCTCAAAGAATGCAGCTTAATGAGCTTGATTTTGCTAATGCAACAAATAGAAATGAAGTTGAAATGGGAACTACAAACACTGAGCCATTTGTAGATGCCCTGCTAATAACACTGTTGGCCACTGTTTGGTGGTAAGCTTGCCTTGCAAAACCACACTGCCTTGGAGTCAGAAAAAGACTCGATTGTCAAACAATGCTTATTTTCTCTGATATGGGTGTTTTCAAGTAGAATGTATTTTTTAATAAGATGCAACAGAAAGAATAGTAGAAGTTTGTTTACTTGCTTTTTTTTAAAAGAAATTCAATGAATCTAATCTAAAATTCATGTGGAAAAACAAATACTCCATAAGATTCAGAACTAAAAAAAAAAATAATAATGATGTTGGACCAAAAATATGAATCCTCAGTAATTAAAACAGTCTGATCATTATGAATCAGCAAGCAACAAGCAAAGAATAGCATTCTGAAATATGATACATGGATTTAGCAAAGATCACATGAGGCGTTTGGAGTCAGTGGGATGAAACATGGCTGTAAGAGCGAAGCTTCAGTAGCTGGCTGCATAGCTTGGGATGGGGAAAATCACGTAATGGTAGAGCCTGCTCGCCAAGAAAATTCTCATCTCCTCTGTACAGTACGGCAATGAGGCTACATTTCCAGCCTCCCTATAATTCCAGCAACCAAGGGGGACTGGGCAATGCTACTAGAATACCATGTTTCAAAGAATGTCTAGGACAATTATCAAACCCCAGGGACTGTAGCGTGGTCAGATTCTGAAAGACGCTCTCATCCAGGGTCAGCAAAGACTCACCAGAAATCCAAGTGATTTGTTCCATATAGCTTGGTTATAGAAAATTGATTGTAAAACTATGAGAAGTCAGGTTTTATCTATATTCCACCCACCCCCCAAGTAAAGGAGAATACAAAAATCTTCAGGTTTAAATAATCCATTTGGGAAAGTAGATTTTACACTTCAGCCCATTTCTCAAGGATGTGCATCACTGGNTTGATAAGAGATTTGGCTTTAGTTCAGCATAATTATAATACATTATTTATGTTTCATTTATAGCATGCTCCTAGCATTTAGAAATTCTGGGCCTGTAGACAATAATAAACAACATGAAACAGAATCGTATTTCATAATGAAATAATTCCCTCAAATTATCAGAAGTATTCTATTAACGAAGGTTCCCTGTTACCAAAAAGTCACACCAAATAGGATGACCATGGGTTTTAATAAGATTTCCATCCAGAGAGGCAAGAAGTCAAAGGGCATTACAACCATTTAGAAAATTACGACATATGATATGGCCAATCACATGTTAGGACAAAAGCAAGGGGCCCTGGTCAAAGTGCAAGAGGGGACATTCAAAGACATGCTTCTTCATTTAATTGCTAGAAAAGCCCCCTCCTTGCCTGCAGCTGAACTAGGGTCTTGAACTAGCTAAACTAGTATCACNCCACCAAGCCNTGTCACTAGCCCTCTTTCTNTTNNNACGTAGGGTTTCGTGTAACCCAGGCTGGTCTTGAACTCNAGATCCTTCCCCTTTAGCTTCCTAATGCTGAGACTCCAGGCGTGGGCTTGGTTTTTATTCCTGCAATAATTCCCAAAGCTGGTGTGGAGGCAGAGGAAGAGAAGGAGCTGTAGCCTAGGGCAGTCCCGGGGATGGCAGATGACATCCCTGCACCCCATCCAGACAGGCCTCTCCCCTGCAGCCTAGTGCTGAGCTTCCTGCTGAGGCTGCCGGAGCACTTGCCTGAGAGAGTAAGGAGGAGATGACTCTCCGAGGCTTTAGGCGGGGAACAGGAGAACAGACACAGGCTCAGCAGGGGTTTCAATAATGTGTAAATCACAGGGGGACATTAGAGATGTTGGGGGCCCCTTCCTAGCCTTGGGAAGAAACTGCTCTCCCATAAATTGCCACACTAATACCGATTTCAGGGATTCAAATTACTGGCCCCATCCAGCATGACATTTTCTGCCCATTATCTAGTTTCTGCTGCCTCCAGNAGCTTCCCCCACAGCAGCCTTCTCTTGTGAGGACCCTGCCGCTTCTCTCCACTGGCGAGCTTGCCTCTTTGTTGATGAGAGTCCTGCAGGGCTCTGCAGCAATTGCGTTGGTAATGTGTTTATTAATTTTACCTTTTTAAGGACACACGTTAAGAAAAGCCACTCAGATGCACAGGGAAGATTAAAGAGATATGGGATGATTTCTGGTCTTTTCTGGGCTTCTATGAGACTGGCAATCTTTTCACTGTACACTTGGCCCCCCTTACACTCTGTACCTCACTTTATTCACACTGTTGCGGGGACACTTTGCCTCAGCTGCACCCTGCACCAGGTATCTTTAGCTACTTTGCTGGGACTGCTCAGCTCAGACACCTGGCATGTGTGCATATGTGCACACACAAACATAAAATACAGCACTAGAAGGCTTTACGGCCCTACAGGGCCACCCTTGACCAATCAGGCAACAGGAGTCAATGGATAAACGGGAATAAACTATCATCTTTGTTTCTTGGACAGTCAACTCTGAGGTCTTTCCTTTGGTCCACTGGCGGGTCTGGTGTCACTTACTGTAGTGCCGAATTTCACAATTACCTGCACTCAAATCTTCCCGGCAGGCTATGTTTTCTGCAGGAATCCAGGCTCAGACAGTGGAAAATTTCTTTGGGGAGATGAAGGTTGTTTGAATGGCGTATTTAAATTGCCATCAGCCAGAGCACGTCACTTCAGATCCTTATTTAGTCAAAAGGGATCTCGGGACTTCCAACAGATCCATCTTCAGCTATTTTCAAAATGCTTTTTAGACCAAATTAAATATTGCCTTTACAAAGACAGCTGAAGTCTGAAGTTGTGGACAACTGAAATGACAGTTATAGAAAACCATACCAGCAGACTTCTCGTCACTGTCACATACACATCTATTCAATCATATTTAGTCTGTCAACAACAAATAGTAATATTAAGNCTTTAAGTAGCCCTTCATTGTAAAGACAACACACACCCAAATATAAGATCCTCACAGGACGACTTGGGAGGTAGAGGTGCAGGTGAGAGCTGACTGAACAGGTTTAGATGGATCTGTTGGATGAACTATGAATGGTAAGAGGGTGCCCAGACCAGACCAAGAATAAAGAATTTCAGAAGCCATGGAGCCTTGGGCCTCATTAGCACCAAGTGCAGTTAGGAATAATAACGAAGCGGTTGCCATTAGTTACTTTCTTATATCCAAGCTGTGCACTCTGCTAGGTAGCAGCTATTACCTAAGTGGGACAGATCCCAACCTCAAGTTCTAGACATAGGATTGGACTACCCTAAGTCAATCACTGTAATCTTACCTCCCCCTTACCATAGTGCTTGGTTCAACAATTGATTGGCTTATGCCAATTAATANCTGACATTCCTTCCCTGGCCACAGGAGATCAGTAAAGAGTTGATCCAAATGTCATAAAGTCTGGAGATTCTGTCTGCAGGCTGAAGGTTCTTTCACTTTCGACATCTGGGATATGAAAGGGCAGTCCAGTCCTAGGACAGCTTTTTCTTTCCATAAGGGTGCAAGTATCCACACAGCCCTGGCACGCAATAGTACACAGATCTGATCATTTGTGCACAGGCATTCAAGCGGGAATTATCACCTGAAAACGGAACCATCCACATGGATGGGAGGGCTCAGAACAGCCAAGGGAACTATAGTCTTATCAAAACATACCTGAAGCTTGTCTTGTGTGAAGATTCTTAGTCATTGACCCAATAAATCCCCTGGTATTTCAGGCCTTTTGTAAAAGACTCCTTGCCATTTGCAAGAGAAACCATCTTAATGTGCCCAGTATCCTGCCTTCAGTCCTTTCTAAACCTTGATAGAGGAGACAATAAATATACAGTAGCCTCNCCCTTGTTTGGAGTGGATATTTTTTCAGGCCCCTGGTGGATGCCCAAAAGCATGGACAGCATCTAGCCCTCAGTATACTAAGTTTTTGCTACATATGAGTATCTATGGCAATGTCTAATTAGGCCCTGTAAGAGAGATTAACAACAGCAATGAACCGCACAATAGCACATTGATAGCGATACATCATGATGAAATTGCTACCACTATTACTGTCACACGTTGGGGCCACTATTAATTTATTCCACAAATTCATTTATTCAACACTTTAATTCAAGTTATTGCCTTCTAGGAGCTAAGAGGTGGGGACAGCTGTGAGCAAAAGCAAAGTAGGCCTCCCAAACAAGAAGGATAGCGAGCGACTACAGGCAGCTAGGGTGCACAGTGTGACAAGGATAGCGAGTGACTACAGGCAGCTAGGGTGCACAGTGTGGCGACTACAGGCAGCTAGGGTACACGGTGTGGCAAGGATAGCGAGTGACTACAGACAGCTAGGGTGCACAGTGTGGCAACCACAGGTAGCTAGGGTGCACAGTGTGGCTATGTTGGACAAGGAAATGAGTCCATACCACAGGATGAGGAAGATAGCACGTTCTTAGAGGGATGCGCCATCTAAAACCTGTGAAGTATTTATTTCTGGAGCTTCCACTTAATACTCCGCTGGGGTTCTGAATAATTATATCTAAGGAAAGTAAAACCATGAGTCAGGGGACTATCGTAATTTTGGGGGGAAAGATGCTCTCATTCTAATTTCTCCTTAGATGCTGTCTCAAGATTCTTGACATTTTTCTTTAGTTCTATAATTTAAAGAACGACTTGTTGGTTGCAGCTANTGTGATTTCTGTTTATGATGCCTTTATTTATTTATCTATTTATGTATTTAGTTCTTTATTTTGAGACAGAGTCTCATGTAGTCNAGGCTGGCCTTCAATTCAGTATGCANCCAAGGATGACCCTAATCTCTTATCTTTATAGATNTGCTTCCCAAGTGCTGGGACTATAGTCATGAGCTACTATGCCTGGAGTTTTANATGGTGGGGATAGGCATGAAACTCAGGGCATTGTGCATTCTAGTTACACAGTCTATTAACTGGGTTACATCCTCAGCTGTATGGAGACTTTATCTGTGGTGCTTGTGTGTGTTATATGTATGTAGANTGCACACACATGTGCATGTCTGAGCACAGAAGTGAGGGAGGACATTGGGTACATCTTGTTCGATCACTCTCCACTTTATTCTCATGACACTCAGTCTCTTGATGAACGTGGAGCTAGGCTGGCAGACAGCGAGCCCCNGCTGATTCTTCTCTCTCTGTATCTCCACCCCCAACAGTGCTGGGGTTATCATATGTTAACCAACATATGGGTTAACATATGTTCTGGGGACTTGAACTCAGGACCTCGTGATTGCCCAAGTACTCTTACTTGCTGAACCATTTCCCGAGACCCTAAGCATTGTTCTTACCACACGGCTTTCCCTCTTAGAGAGTGACAGAGTCGAAAGGAAAAGTGGGTGGAAAAATGAAAGCACGGCTGGTAACGTGATTTCTCCCAAAAGACTCACATTTTCCCAGTTACGAAGTTCTAAGAATGAGAAATCATAAAGTTAGACATATTCTAAAAGGAGAAAAGAGTGTTAAGTTTAGATGTCTAATTATTGACTGTTTGTGGGCCTGGGGATAAATGCAATCAATATGTGGCCCAAACTCCCACGTCTGGCAGTCTGGTACTTCTTCTGCAGCAAGTGTTTTAGCAGAGTCGCTAAGAAACACTGATGTTATCTTGTTTTTTCAGTTCAGTTCTCTGGAAGAGAAACTGTGATGTAAGAAAACAGCAGAGACCAGGCAGCCCTAAGGATGAGGAGAGTCAATACAGCATCTTGAACTAATCATTAAAAAAAAAAAAAAGGCTTCTTTTACTTTTGGGTCACCAGCTCTCTCTATCCTCAATGCTGTGTCAGGTCACCTCTGGGTATGACAAGGACAGTGTGGTCCAGTAGAAACTGCCCAGAAAGAAGCTCCAGTCTCAGCTGGGCTGTCCCAGGACTCTGTAACCTTGGAGAAGGCTTTGTGACCACTGGAAAATCTCTTAGCAGTTCACATTCCTAGCTCCTCACTTGTCAATCTGAATGACTGGACCAGATGATAAAAGTCTGCATTAGCTATATCTAAAACAGGAAGAGTCTGAACCAGATCTTGGTCGGACAGTCAGTGTCTTGGAATATAGAAAATTTAAAAAGCAACCTAACTTCAGTTAGTCCTTTAAAAACAGTAGCTGGAGTCTTTGACCCTGTGGATGGCCCTAAGGAACCACACACAAATAAAAATGCAAATGAAAAGAAAAAAGACCCAGCATTCAACAGTGGGAAGTATGAGGGGGATAAAGCCATTTCTATTTCAAATAATCACTTCAGCTGAGACATCCAGTATCATCTTGAACTTGATTATGAGATAAAAGAAATGGGACAGAGATGGCAATCATTTAATCTCTTAAGAACAGCTATTCTGGAGAGCTTTTCACTCCACGTTCAATAGATTTCTAGCAGGTTGTGATCTGGCTGGAAAGAAAGCATAATGATGAGGAAAATTATGTTTTCAATAACACATGCTCTTCCAGTACGAGTCTGTCCACAAAGGAGGCAATCAAATGAACTCTGACCACTTTAACAGATGGCGTGATGGCTCAGTGCACAGATGCGGCCTCCCTGAAAGCAACAAGTTCACATCCTTGACTGGAGGTTTCAGAATGAGCTGAACTTTCAAGTGTAATGCAGGAAAGATTACACAGTGCCAGGCGAGAGTGCNGAGTGTGAGTGGGTTCAGGGGCTCGCAGAGACGGGCTCAAAGAATGCAGCTTAATGAGCTTGATTTTGCTAATGCAACAAATAGAAATGAAGTTGAAATGGGAACTACAAACACTGAGCCATTTGTAGATGCCCTGCTAATAACACTGTTGGCCACTGTTTGGTGGTAAGCTTGCCTTGCAAAACCACACTGCCTTGGAGTCAGAAAAAGACTCGATTGTCAAACAATGCTTATTTTCTCTGATATGGGTGTTTTCAAGTAGAATGTATTTTTTAATAAGATGCAACAGAAAGAATAGTAGAAGTTTGTTTACTTGCTTTTTTTTAAAAGAAATTCAATGAATCTAATCTAAAATTCATGTGGAAAAACAAATACTCCATAAGATTCAGAACTAAAAAAAAAAATAATAATGATGTTGGACCAAAAATATGAATCCTCAGTAATTAAAACAGTCTGATCATTATGAATCAGCAAGCAACAAGCAAAGAATAGCATTCTGAAATATGATACATGGATTTAGCAAAGATCACATGAGGCGTTTGGAGTCAGTGGGATGAAACATGGCTGTAAGAGCGAAGCTTCAGTAGCTGGCTGCATAGCTTGGGATGGGGAAAATCACGTAATGGTAGAGCCTGCTCGCCAAGAAAATTCTCATCTCCTCTGTACAGTACGGCAATGAGGCTACATTTCCAGCCTCCCTATAATTCCAGCAACCAAGGGGGACTGGGCAATGCTACTAGAATACCATGTTTCAAAGAATGTCTAGGACAATTATCAAACCCCAGGGACTGTAGCGTGGTCAGATTCTGAAAGACGCTCTCATAAGACTCACCAGAAATCCAAGTGATTTGTTCCATATAGCTTGGTTATAGAAAATTGATTGTAAAACTATGAGAAGTCAGGTTTTATCTATATTCCACCCACCCCCCAAGTAAAGGAGAATACAAAAATCTTCAGGTTTAAATAATCCATTTGGGAAAGTAGATTTTACACTTCAGCCCATTTCTCAAGGATGTGCATCACTGGNTTGATAAGAGATTTGGCTTTAGTTCAGCATAATTATAATACATTATTTATGTTTCATTTATAGCATGCTCCTAGCATTTAGAAATTCTGGGCCTGTAGACAATAATAAACAACATGAAACAGAATCGTATTTCATAATGAAATAATTCCCTCAAATTATCAGAAGTATTCTATTAACGAAGGTTCCCTGTTACCAAAAAGTCACACCAAATAGGATGACCATGGGTTTTAATAAGATTTCCATCCAGAGAGGCAAGAAGTCAAAGGGCATTACAACCATTTAGAAAATTACGACATATGATATGGCCAATCACATGTTAGGACAAAAGCAAGGGGCCCTGGTCAAAGTGCAAGAGGGGACATTCAAAGACATGCTTCTTCATTTAATTGCTAGAAAAGCCCCCTCCTTGCCTCCAGCTGAACTAGGGTCTTGAACTAGCTAAACTAGTATCACGCCACCAAGCCATGTCACTAGCCCTCTTTCTGTTCCAACGTAGGGTTTCGTGTAACCCAGGCTGGTCTTGAACTCCAGATCCTTCCCCTTTAGCTTCCTAATGCTGAGACTCCAGGCGTGGGCTTGGTTTTTATTCCTGCAATAATTCCCAAAGCTGGTGTGGAGGCAGAGGAAGAGAAGGAGCTGTAGCCTAGGGCAGTCCCGGGGATGGCAGATGACATCCCTGCACCCCATCCAGACAGGCCTCTCCCCTGCAGCCTAGTGCTGAGCTTCCTGCTGAGGCTGCCGGAGCACTTGCCTGAGAGAGTAAGGAGGAGATGACTCTCCGAGGCTTTAGGCGGGGAACAGGAGAACAGACACAGGCTCAGCAGGGGTTTCAATAATGTGTAAATCACAGGGGGACATTAGAGATGTTGGGGGCCCCTTCCTAGCCTTGGGAAGAAACTGCTCTCCCATAAATTGCCACACTAATACCGATTTCAGGGATTCAAATTACTGGCCCCATCCAGCATGACATTTTCTGCCCATTATCTAGTTTCTGCTGCCTCCAGGCAGGGCCACATCATTGATTACNGAGAGTTTCAGCCACTAAAAAAGATCACGCTCATCATTAAGGACATTAAGTGTTGATCTGTGCTGGCTAAGTGACTTAAAAGGTTCGTGCCCTTCTAGTAACAACTCCAAGAGGCCATTTCAGGATATTTATTAAACAAATTAAGTATTTACATTATGCTCAAGCACAGAGGCACAGCAATTGAGTATGAGGGGATCAGAAAACAAAACCCAGAGACTGTGTGGGAGAAAACCCAGCTTGTTTGCTTTCCTGCATGAGGGGTTGGGGAAGAGTCTGAATTGGGCAGGTCCTGATAGTTACCTGCCTCCCAGTGCACCCTGTCTCTAGACATTTTCCTTAGAGAGACTATGGCCTACTAGCTACGCAGTGAGAAAGACTGAGGGGATTTCAGGAAATCTTCAAAACCTAAGGAATACAGGAAATGGAAATGTCTCCCTGTNGTCCCCGTGGCCGCCCCCCCTCCGTACTATTAGGGCCATAATCACTATGAACCTGCTCTGCAGAGTGTTTTTTCTCATCCTGTGGTGTGTAGATAAAGGAACCCAGGCTTCTCTGATATAGTGGCAGTCCACGAGGGCTGGCCCATCTCTGTGGTTGTTGGTGTTCTTCCTCCTCTGCCTATGAAGCACTCAATGGGCAGGAGCAACAGAAGCCTTGTTCACTGGGCTGTGCCCAGGACTCAGCCCAGTGGCTGGCTGGTCCACAGTGCTGTTTAATGAGTATGTGTTCACTACATGAATGGAGACATAGAAGAGTCTTTAGATGGGAAAAANCCCACAAATTTCCATGCATGTTGCTATTGCTGAACCTGACAGAAGCCATTAAAAGAACGGCTTATCTTGGCTCATGGTTTGAGGGGAAATCCATTATGATGGGACAGGTGTGGTGTCAGGAGCCTGAGGCAGCTGGTAGGATGGCACCCACAGTCAGGCTGCAGAGAGATGAATGCGGCTGCTCAATTCACTTTCTCTTTTGGGACCCCACGGAACAGTGGCCATTACATTCAGGGCAGGTCTTCGGATCTCAATGAACCCAGTCTAGACAACCCCTTACAGACATGCCCAGAGAACTATCAGACAATGTACAGAGCCGGCTGTGCCTTGCCCTGAGTGACTCCATCCTGGATAACACTGCCAAGGTGGAAGGACTCCGCACTTTGTACAAATAAGCCAGACACTGGGAGTAATTCAATACCTGGACTTTCCCACGGTTATCAACACACAGCAGAACATGGTAAAACGAAAAAACTATTAACACCATATGTTGGATACATTGAACTNCAATAACTTAACAAACCAGACCAAAGACACACAGGATGTGTTCACATCAGCCCACAGTGTGGAACACTCAACTAGTCCTTTGTCATAGACCACCCTGGTGTATGAGCCATGGCTTTGGCTCAGGAGATGACCAACAGTAAATCCTCAGTGGACCCCAGATTCAGTGTGCTTCCCTNTNTGCCATTGCTCATTTCATGCTGTTCAGACAGCTCACCTGAATATCGCTGCCGCTGGCTTGTGAAGCCANGATCTGACATGCCGCACTGACTGTATTGCTCTGCCCTTCCCTACCTTGTTGTAATCCTGGGAAGTGCCCTGTGTGACTGGAGCTCAGAGTACTAGTAACAGAACTTGGAACAGGACAAAGAGCTTGTGCTTGCTGTGGATAGGACACCNAGGCAAGTCAGGACTATGTGGTAAAGGGGAGCCAGNGGAAATGACTGAGTGACAGTGGCTTGGTGGCCTACCGGTGCCATCACTCATTCACAACAGATGACAGATCAGCACTGTTTTAAGCCTTCAAGTCTGGTAATTTGTTATAACCACACAGCAAACTAATACAAGGAAGAGAGTGAATATAGTCTTGGATAATTTTACGTTTGTCAAGTCTTTGACGCAAAGAATGCAGCCATCTGGAAATATGCATCTACAGTCACTCACCTAACATGTTAGATGATCCTTAAACATCGCTTTACCTTTCATGACCTCAGTTTTACTATCTATAAAAAGAAAATACATTTAAGCTTGGTTCATTTCAAAGCTCAGTGCTTATGAGCTGGGGATGGAAGAAAGGTGCTTTTCCGTTACATACCTGCCAGTACNTGGCAAACACCGAGGACAAAGTGACATTAAAAACAGTGATCTGAACCAAAGAAGGAAAGGGTTCCATTTTTTAAAAGAACTCAAAATAAAAGAAACTGGGAATATCTTAATAAGAAACGTGTTGAACTTGCAGAAAGAAAACTACAAAATTCCATCGAGACACATAAAGGGTATTGAAAAACGTGAAGGGACGGGCAGTATGTGTTCCTGGATGGGAGGAATGAACACTGTAGAGATGCCAAATTCTTCCCAATTAATTTGTAGGTTGAATGTAATTTTCATCAAAACCCCAAAGGAGTTTTGGAACTTCACAAAAAATGATTCTAGCATTCATCTGGAAAGCAAGCCAGCAAGCAGAGCTGAAAACAACAGAGAATTAGGTTTTAGAGTATGTCCTAAGACATGGGGGGGATATGTGTGTTCCAGGAGCAGCAATAAGGTACAAGCCTGGACAGGTCCCCACGTATGTAAAGGAACTGAATGTAAAACACAGGCTGACCCTGCTTTGAACAACAACACTAAACAGAAACAAAGAAATAAAAAAAACCAAAGCCAACTCAATATAGCACATGAGACAGACATCATACACACACACACACACACACACACACACACACACACACACACACACACACACACACCATGGAAAAACTGGCCAGCTACAACTACTTAGAAACAAAAGTGTTTAGGTCTTCACTCCACACTATGTACCTAAATAAATTTCAAATATATGGAAGTGCTAAATAATCCTAAAATTCATACCAACCCAGAAAAAGGAAGTGGATTTGAACCTAGTCTTAAGGCAAGGAAAACTTTTCTAGTATAAATTTAGCAGAATAAACTATGAAAGAAAAGACTACAGATTTGAACAAACAAAGTTAACATGGGCCTGGTGAGATGGCCTGGCTTGCTTCCAAGCCCAATGACCTGAGTTCTGTTCCTGGGACCTACGTGATGGAAGGAGAGAATTAATTCCTGCAAATTGTCTACTGACTTCCACTTATGTACTGTAAGCACAAGTATGCCCACACGTACATAAAAATCAAATGGGCAACAATGTAATAAAATCAAAAAGGTAAAACATCTGCACATNAAGAAGCCATTGTAAAAATGAGATGAAAACAATAAACTAGAAAGCTAGTTGTAATAAAAACAGAAACAGGAAGAGAGGACTGGTAAGACACAGTTGCTATGAAGGAGTTAGTGGGAATAGTCAGTGGGAGAGACTTACCCGGGTACGGAGCGGGGAAGGCAACCAGAAGGAAGAGAGGGATCAATAACACTAAGGANGTTTTAAAAAGCCACAGGGAATTATATTATTTTATGTTTACTTAAAATTACATATAATACACATATCTGTATACACACACACACACACACACACACACACACACACACACACACACACTACTCCTTCCTCTCAAATACAGACTATTTGACAAAAACCCCAGAGCCATGGGAAACCTCCTTTCAAGCTGTTGGGTCAGGGGAGCCCAAGAGATCTCCGAACAATTCAGGCTCCTGTTGTTGCTCTGAGTGCCTTCCAGACAGGAAGGTGAGATTCTGTTGCNAACAACAGCACAGATAGGGGACTTGGAGGAACTGATCTGAATCTGACCTGGAAGCCTCCTTCCTGAGGACTAGCTCTCACAGTATTTGAAGGGGCTGTGCAATCTCCCAAAGGAGAAAAGCCACTGATAGTCCTATTTAGCTGTATCAGCTACAAACTGTAACAATGACCAGCATGGCAAGATATTTCTAAAGGTGCAATAGTAGCACTTACATACTGGGGATAACCAACAGCTACCTAATTGGACTTAAAACCCACTCAGTAAGAGGAAATTTAAGTCCAGTGCTGTAAAATCATCTGTGGCTGGTGAGCCATGGAAGCTAGAGGGGACCTATCACGTCACTTTCCTAAAGCAGTATAATCTCTAACCGAATTCTTAATACTTACCCTTCTGTCTACAGGTAAGTGGAGCTCTCAGCCCTCACCAAAGGAGCTTCTTTCTGTAGCAAACAGAGACTACTATAGAGGTCCACTGGCCAAAANGTAGAGATCATCTGACTGTAATGTCTGCAGTTAAGGCTCAGGGGGTGTAGAGACTGTCAGTGCCAGACTATGGTATCTGCTGTGAGATAGTCTCTATAAAAAATAAAAATAGAAAGACAGAAGTGGGGGTTGGGGTGAAATGTGAATCTGGGAGGAGTGGGGGGTTGGTGAATACGATCAAGACACATTGTATGAAATTCTCAAAGAATTAATAAAAATAAAAAATAGAAACAAATGTTCTAAGGGAGATGAAATGGGCAGAAGATACAAATAGACACGAGAGAAGAGGGAAGAGAAAGAGCGAGTAGGCATGTGAAAACTTTTAAATTTACCCATAATCAGCAAAATAAAACACAAAAGTGAAGTAGTGTTTTCTCATTAAGTTAGCAAAGATCTGAAAAAGAAATCGGGACCAATCGCTTCTAAGAGCCACGGGGAGAGGCACACACTGTGGGGCCAGGGCAGTGGGGCCCATTAATCAGGCCAATGGGCAAGACGCGCCAGAGCCACAATGATGATAAAGTAAGCCCAGCTCTCCATGCTGTATGTCAACATCTAGAAGCTTCTGTGAAAATAATCAGAAAATATAGAAACATGCTTATTGTAGGCTATTTATAGAGCAAAGCTGACTGAGATTGAAAAGCACAGTGCACAAAGCCCCTCTAGCTTATTTTAACAATAGAAAACTTGGACATAAAAAAGAAGAACCAAAATATGAACAGTCATCACCTTTGGTTGGGCAGAAATGTTTTTTCTTCAGACTTTTCTCTAGTTCTGGAATATCACCTAAAGTGCACTTGTTACCACAGTACACGTACACAAACACCTCTTCCCATTTTGCGAGCCCAGTGTCTACAGGTGACAGCCGAGGGAACATTTGGTAAAATCATCCCGAGAGTGACGGACAACAAAGGAAAAGGAAGTCATCACACAGCGGCCTTACATGATGCAAGTATATAAAGACAGGATGAAAGAACAGATGCTCCAGACAGAACTTTTACAGGAACGTTTGACAGAGGAGGAACACTGTCTTGGGACTTGGGACTTGGGACTGGGTCTGCGCACATCCTTCTGTGGTGGTTTCCTCCACAGACTGCATGGCCTNACTACATGACTCACTGGGAGTCGTTAGTAACAAATACTGGAGGTTTCACTAAAGACAGGTTCTAGAGGGAGAGAGAAAAAACACTGAGAATACTTCCAAGAGTTCTGAATCAAATGGCAGGCATAAAAACAACGTAGAGCCTGTGTTCAGTGCTATGCTCTCTGGAATAGAAATGCCGTCAGATAAGACTGTTTCCTGCGTCACTGTGCCCACCCTTCCACTCCCCAAAAGGGCACTGTGCCCATGGCTTCACACCTACCAGCACCCCGAGGTCCGGTATACTGGGGGAAAGGCCTCTACTAACCTGTGTGTCGTGCTTCTAAACTCCAGCTCTCTCCCCAGACAATGACTCCCAGTCATTTTCTTCAAGGGACCTTAGAGAAAAGCTCAGCCCACTCTGCAGTTTACTAGTCCCAAGTCCTACTTTCCCAACTAGGACAGGAAACCAGGTCCCAGGGCTCTTCCGTCAAGTTAAAAAAAAAAATTATCCTTTACTCTTTGGAGATAATAAAGAAGCAGGTGACGTCTGCCCTGCAAATCATCATGCCATCTTGTGTCATGTGACCTTTGAAATCCAAACCAACAACTTCACACAGGAGCTAGGGAAATTTAGAAAAGGACAGATAGAAAATGAGGAACTCACTAAGAAAAACTATTTTAGGGCTCACGTGAGATGAGTAAATGTGCTGGCCACCAAATCTGATGACCTGAGTTCACTCCCTGGGACTCACATGGTAGGAGACAACTGACCTCTGAACCTTGTCCTCTGACCTCCACATGCATGCCATAACATGTATACCTGTATTTACACAAATATCATATACTCACACACACAGTAGTAATAAACAAATAAATTTAAAAAAAAAAGAGGATAAATAGAAGGAGAAATCTGGGAGAAAGAAGGATGAGCTAGCAGCCAGAGAAGGGAGGACATCAGGGACCAGCCACCTAGCTACACAACCAGTGAGCCACGGAGTAAGATTTACAGACGTAAGAGAATGGGAAAAGCCCAGAGGCAAAAGATAGACAGGATAATTTAAAGTTAAGGAAAGCTGGCTAGAAACTAAGCCAAGTTAAGGCTGGACACTCATAATTAAATATAAACCTCCTTGTGTGTGATTTACTTANGAGCTGGGTGCGCCCTCCCCCACCAGCAAAAAGAGTAAAATACTAACAACATTTCCTAATACTAATTCTGAACTTTCAGAGATCCTAAGACTCGTGTCAAAAATCCATCTCGGTCCCACTTTACATAGAAAGAAAAGCTAGGTTGTAGCATAGTGCTGGCCATCTGAAAGCTGTGTCCATGTCTGCCTGTGGTGATAGAAATGAGGCAGTACCCTCACACCCCCTTCCCAACTTCTGGGCCATTCTGAGCTGAAGTGGAGACGGGGGATAAATCTGGAGTTAGGGTAATTTTATTAAGCAGTCATTCCAAAGCTTTTTCCATAGCCATGTGGAATTCTGGGCTGAGTGAGTCACAAAGATCTGGGCCCTGATCTTGGCAATCCCTACATCACCTCACACGTCCTCCCCAGACTCCACAGAAAAGCACAGGGAAGCATGCTCATAACCCGGTGGAGGGAAAAGAAAGCACAAAAACATTTCAAAACGGTACTTGAAAATTACTTAGCAAGTGTGCATTGGAAAACTTTCCATTAGAGGTCTTAATTATGTTTTTCCCTCACAGATGCGGGATCGTGCTTAAGAAAAGAGCCCTTTAGCAAGACTCGAGTTTACCAGNAGCAGTGATATCATAATGAGAGGAATTTCATTATGAAATCTGTCTTAATTAATACTACATAGACAGCTATAAATCAGAGTGGGGTGCAAGGGTGAGGAAATGAACTATGTTCTTGGAACCTTCTGAAGATTACAGTTAGGACTGATTTAGTGGTTTAATTAGAAAAACAGAATTCAAGAAAGACAGAACAAAGGCAAAAGGAGAATAAGAAGGTTTGAGATGGAGCTGATACGGGAGAACATGAAGTCTGCAAGAGCTTCGGGGCACCCGGTACTGACAGCCACTCAAATGGGAAATCTTTCAAAGTTCGGAACAAAGGACAAAAAAAAGTGTGTGTGTCAAAATGGAAAGTCACCACAGTGGAAACATGGCTTTCACACGCAGCGGTTTGTTCTTAGTANGCNTTATGAGTGTTTATANTAATTACTGGCATGTCAAAAGGATTTAAAGGAAGTTTTGGGCTGGAGAGACAGTCCAGTGGATAAAGTGAGTGCTGAAGGCTTGATTTCAGATCCCAGCACCCATGTTAAAAAGCCACGTGTGCCTATAATTCCAATACTGTGGAACGGGGACAGGTAGATCTTGNGGGCCTGCTGGCTAGCCAGTCTGGCTGAATCTGTAAGGTTCCGTGAGAGACTGCCTCATGAAACAAGGTAGAGAAGTAAGTGACTGAGTAAGATATTCCCACATCAAACTTTGGCTTTCACACGGGGGTCGGGGGGAAGATAAAAGATACATTCCAGATTTTCAATTTTCTGAGAAGCAAACCAAACCTGGTAAAATAAAAAGCCAATGCTACTCTCAATGCAGACAGATAGTAGAGGTGTAACAGCACAGACATCCTTTATTCCTAGTTCTGGGGACTGATCAGAGGGCCTCATCTACCACTGAGCCAGATCTGCAGCCCCTTCTTCTCTAAGTACTAAGACATGGTCCTGTTGGTTACCTCTGCTGACCTTGAACTTGTTTGGAAGCCCAGGCAGGAAATGAACTTTTGATCTTCCTGCTTTGGCCTCTTAAGTGTCTAGGATGGCAGACACTCTTTATCTCGAGTTTTATTTGCTAAACTGTTAGGAGGTCTTGCCATTGTGATCAGCAGGGAAACCAAATAAGGGAAACCAACACAAAGCAAGATCACTGAGGATGTGTTGGCTGTGTGATGCGGTCCCAAGTGACTGCCTAGAAATATTGATCTACATAGATTTTAGGAACTTCAGAATTTAGAAACAGAAAACATATCCTAAAAGTAAAAAAAAAAGTATCTCTGTCACAACTGTTAAAATTTTCACTTCGAAGTTAGATATCACTTGTAACGATGACAAACTATAAGTGTATTAACACATTTTTATTGACTATCTACTTGGTAACCTAGCATCAGCCCAAGAAAAATGACACTACAAACATTTTTATGGAAAAAAATAAAATATTGCAAACATTATAATTTTTCAAGTTAATTTACATATTTAATAAATTCAACTAATTTAACAGCATATTTTATCACATAGAAAACTCTGAAATTCATATTAGAGATTAATGCAGAGATCAAGAAAGAACTTGTCATAGAAGATACCAGAATGAGTCACAAAGCAACCCACATGAAAATCACGTGGCTGGCTTCAAAACTCTACATCGATGGGACAAAGCGGAGAATTTGGAAAGAGGACANTGGGTAACACAAAGATTCAATACATGAAAACCTCAGTGTGAAAAGTAAGGAGAATCCAGAATGGCCTTAGATTCACCATCCTCTTGCCTCAGGCCTTCCAAGAGCTGGGGTTACAGGCACGCACTACATGTCTGATGTGTTTCTAAAGAATGGTCGGAAACAGAAACATATTTTTACATCACAAAATAAAATAAAAATCAGAGCCAAAAATTTTAACATAAGATTTCCCAAATCTAGAAGAAAAATACTTGCTATTTAAAAATACAGGCCGGGTGGTGGTGGCGCACGCCTTTAATCCCAGCACTC
>LZPO01027366.1:739191-751193 GCA_001675575.1 Neotoma lepida
AAGCCTCCATCATCTTCAGGACCAAAGATAAAGGGAAGTGAATGAGGTTGTGAGGATATGTGAGACTGCAAAGGGGTCCTAGGAGGCCGGAGCTGAGCTTTGGCTAAGGGGCTGGAAGCTGCAGCTGTTCATCGTCAATGGAATACAACATACTGGAGAAAAATGAGAAGCTAGAAACCAGCTGCAGAGGAACAGAGTGAAGACTAACTGTGCTGTGGTGACCCTCAGAGAATGGCAAGTGCGCTGGAGGGTCAACTNTGTCTCCCTCCTCCCATTACCTGGAGCCACACCTCAGGGAGAAGGAACCCAACGAGAAGGCTCTGGCAAAGGAGAGGTGTGTTTCTGAGCGCCTCACTGAGTATGGTAGGGTGGTCTGATGCTGAAAGGCGACACTAAATAACCCTGCTTTCTCCATGCCCATGTTTCCTGAAGCAGCCTTACGGAGACTCTTGGCACAAACCGTCATTAAATGCTTACGTCAGCACTGGAGCTACTTTGTGACATGTGAACTCGTTTCCAAGAGCACATCCTCCATCTGTCAAAGTTGTTTCATGTGTAGGAGTGAAACTAGAATGTTAGTTGTCTGTCTGTCTGTTTTACCAAAAGCCACTACTGTGGCTTGGATGTGGTATGTGGCTTGGATGTGGTATGTTCCCCAAATGGAGAAGTGTGGTCCTCATTATCATTGTATTATTATTCTTTAATTGACAATATTATACACTTAGACATAACATTCACCCTCAGGTACCTTTTCCCTTCTCATTCCCACCAATCTACTTCTTCCCAATGGGCCCTTTCCTACCTTCATATCCTCTTCTTCTCCCCTCCCTCCCTCCCTCCCTCTCTCCCTCCCTCCCTTTCTCCTTTTTTTCAGGCCCTATGCAGGCAGTCATAGCTGCTACGTGTTTGTGATTGCATNAGGCATTTCCTATCTTGAAGACAGTGCCCCCACCACACTCCTCCCCATTTTTGGTTTTCACAGTCCTTCGATTTCCTCTCCTGAATTGTTTCCTGGGCCTTGGAAGGGGTGACACAGATGTCCCTTTTGGGGCTGAGCACTCAATCACTTCTTCGCAGTACATTTGGTCAGTTACAGGTCCCCAAGGCTTCTCTAGTCAGGCCTGAGAGCTGTGCTAGGCTATGGGCAGAAACAGTTTTCCAAAGGTAGCTTAATTACACGTCCATTTGGCAAAACATCAGTAGAGATTCCCTGTGACCTCTCTAGCCACAGAGGTTTGACCAGTTCTATAGCCTGAGGCATGCAACTTGCAGCTCCTGTGCATTTATACCACGTGAGTCCCCTGGACAGATCTGGCTGCCTAAGATTGGCTTTTACAAGCTCCAAACCACAAGCTCAGACACAGTTTTCTTCCATGGCACCCAGTCTCCATTGTCTTGGTATAGCAGTACAAAAGGAACTAAATCACCTCAGAGCTATGTGTATAACACAACAGCTGTTTTAAAAACTTCAACTCAAGGGCCCAAGGATGTAGCTCCGTTGATAGGGTGATTGCTTAGCACGCACGAGGCCCTACCTAGGTTTGANCCCCAGCATTTCTGAAACCAGAAATGGTAGTATGCACCTGTAAGCCCAGAACATGGGAGGGTAGAAGTAGGAGAATCACAAATTCAAGGCCGTCTTCAGCTTGGGGCTGGTCTGGGCTAAATGAGACCATGTTTCTAAATAACTAAATTTCAACTTGAGGTGTCTATTTGTGGTCTTTGGTGTATAACCAGCCACCGGGCTGTGCTTTCAAAGGAAAATCTGCAATGGTGAATGTATGACACTAGGTACAAGAGCTAGATGCGGGTTAAAAGTCTTCTCTGGGGCGCATTTTATCAGGCGCATTTATGTGTATGTACGTCCATTCAGCTCTATTGACTGAGGCTGTTTCAGGCTCAATGACCGTTTTCCTGTTTGAAATGAAGTTACTAGGTCATGTCTGGGAGTGGGAGATACTTGGAAGACAACTGTGACTGAGGAAAAGCCTCAGAGTATACCGAGTCCCATGATGCAAGGCTCTTTAAACTCACTGTGGAAGAAGATCCCTATTTAGACATTTCCAATCCATTGCTGATTCTTTGAAAAAAATTACTATAGATGAACTGCTAAGAAAAAAATGAAATAAAGAATACATTAAGAGTTGTGATTTTATAGTATTAGTTTAATAACCAGGGAATTTTATTGCAATAAATACGTTAAGGGGAACAAACAATTACTTTAAGGGTAAGCATAATATAGGGAAATATAAATATGAAACTACATATTATTTTGTCCACTTAGGCAATAACATATGGGCTTTTTATTATACTTTCCATTTTTTCCATTTTAAGAGGAAAAGCCAGTCCTTATATTCAATGCCTATATGGCTTTGAACAAATACAGTAAGGTTTAAAGTTTTTAATATGACAAATGGACTTGCTTTCTGCTCAGCAATTTACTGAGTCCCAGTAAGATTGCCAATAAGATTCCTCNCGAGGGATAGTGCATATCTAAACTGTTTCCATGCTTTACTTTAATAACAATATGAAATAAATGAGTCTCACAAAACAGAAGGGATTTTAGAGTAAAAAGGATTTTAGAGCAATTTCAGTCAGCTAAGTTTTTTTTTTAATTACCTAAAATAGAAAAAGTGCTACTACCTGAGCACTTCCTGAGTCCAAGGCCTCAGCAGGATCCGTCCCAGCAATCTACCCTACGTGTTAGCAGTTAGAGTAAATTACCTTTCCAAGAAAATAATGCATTCTGAATGCCTTGGCTATTAAAGGTGTAGATTTCTTTTGATGGAAAGAGGAATTTGGGGGAGCTTTCTCAAACCTAAAGTGTTCAGTGCTGGCTGTATCAAGACCATCCCCCTCACCACTGATGACCGGTAGGTTTTAGGGCACACGTCAGAACAAGCAGTACAAATGGGCTTTCTAAGCTCTTATTTATGTTTGTCCTTCCATTTTTGCTGCCCTTGAAAAAAATATTCCTCACTTCGTCATTACACGGAAGTATAAAGACCATCAAAAATAACGAAGCAGGCTCAAGGGATGGTGAGATGGCTAGGGAAAGGGTGCTTGTCACCAAGCCTGAGCACCAGAGTTCAATCCCCAGGACCTATATGGTGCAAAGGAGAGAACTGAGTCCGAAAAGTTGTCCTCTGACCTCCACATACGCTCAATGCTATGCATGTGTGCACGTGCACACACACACATACTATATATATATATATATATATATGATATTTTAATAAATACTGCAGCTATCAAATGACCCCCAAAGGGAATGGCACTATTAGGAGGTGTAGCTTTGTTGGATAGGCATGGCCTTGTTGGAGGAAGTGTGTCACTGTGGAGGCAGACTTTGAGATCTCAGTCCACTTCCTGTTGCCCGTGAGTCAAGATGTAAGAACCCTCAGCTCCTTCTCTAGTACCATGTCTGCCTGCATGCTGTCTTGCTTCTCGCCATGATGATAATGGACTAAACCTCTGGACTGTAAGTGAGCCACCCCAATTAAATGTTTTCNTTTATAAGAGCTGCAGTGGTCATGGTGTCTCTTCACAGCAAAAGAAACCCTAACTAAGGCACTAAGCAATCCTGCTTGCCCAGTTTGTATAGCCAACAAACTGAGGCCAAACCATTTTCTCAAAGGCTTCTGTTTTTTAATTTTTGAAGCAGTGGGGGCTGAACTAGCGCTTTGCACACACGAGGCAAGGCTCTATCACCGTGCGGCACCTCCAGCCCCCACACTGTGGTCTTCCTAGGCAGAAACACTGAGAACTGCTCAGNACTTGCAACGTCTTCAACACTGCGCTCCGATTATCATCAGACCTCAGCATTCAACNACAGCTGCTTATGATCTGTTGCCATAGGCTCATACGACACCAGAGAATAATCTAGAACTGAACACATGAGCCTTTACCTAACTCTCAATTTTCAGTACAACACTAAGCCCACTGTTTATTTCTGCTAACATTCTTTATCCTAGCAGGACTTTCTCACGAGAGACAGCATGCTGACTTATATCCTCCTCTGAGTTCCTCCCGGTAACTGCCCCAGCACGTTTTCCGCACAGCCAGAGCTGCCTCCCACACAGCGCCTCAACTCCAAATGCGCTGCTGACAGCGCCATCCTTCATGGTGATGTTTGTAACAGAACTCAAAGCTCTACCTTCTCATCACGGCCNGACGGCATACGAACAGGGACATGACTGGAGTCATCACGTTAAAATGAAAAAGACACCGCCACCTTTAACTGCTCCGTGAGTCAGCCTTCCTCTTCACTATCTGGCCTGAGAATACACTGAGTGATAGTGGCCATGGAGATGAGGGCTCGAGCTACCTCCTCTGCTGTTAGTGCCTTCAGCAGTCTTTAATGTCTCTGCTGTGCACGGACCTCCTTGCAGGCTGGAATGGGCCGTAGTAAGATGCATGCGAAGCCTTCCTGTTTACATGTGGGGTATAAAACATCTGTGGTTATCAGTTTTCTAACCCAATATTCTTTCTTTTGAGAAATTCTGTGGTTTTAATGTTTGNAAGTAAACAGCGCGTGATTTTTTGGATGGTTACATTGCTTCGTGGCCTCCACAAATGTCTCCATAAATTATTAAGCACTGTTTTCAGGACATCAACATCCATTACAGCTATAAACTGAAACCGGCATGCCAGGGACCACAGCTCTGAGGAAACCACATGGACTCTTTGGATCTTGGTTTCTCAGGATAATTTCCACCATCCCCATTCGGCCACACTTGGGAAATGTAAAAGTATTTCCCTCCCCAGCCCACTGCCCTGTCCCCAAAAGTCAATGAAACTCTTTTGTCTTCAGNAATGTGGAGGTGAAAACAAAAATATAAAACTTATTGCAGTAATTACTACTGTTAAACCCCAAAATGAAAAAACTGGTTAAAAGTTAAAACTGGCAAATATAAGCTCTAACTANAAAAGGTTATGTTGATTTATTACTTTTAGTGTACAGTTGACAAGCTAATTATAAANTATTACGGTTTGGGTATGGTCCCAGGGTACATGGGATTATTTATCACACAACTTGTTTCACATNTAATTCACCATTTTAGCTGATCAATACTGAAGTGTNCATATCCTGTTCAGTGAGTCCACTCTTGTGAACCTGGTCATCATGCCCATGTCAAATTTCTATAAAAAGTTCCTACCACTCCCAATTTCTACAGTTTCTACAATGTCTAACTTACTCTGTACCATGGACACAGTTCAGGACACAGCATCCTGCAAACTTTACTTTGAACGACACTGTCATTAGATGTCATAGGTACAGAATCAATAGCATTTGCTGAGGGATCCTTAGGGATATGGGAGCTCTGATAGTCAGATTTCTATTATTATAATACAATACTAGAGACAATCAACTTTAAAAGAAGAAAGGCATATTTTTGTTCAGAGTTTCAGATCATGGATGACATCTCTGCTTCTGCATCTGTAGCAATGCACCATGTCATTGTGAGTACGATGTTAGCAAAGCTACTCTCCCCATCAATGCACCATGTCATTGTGAGTACCATGTTAGCAAAGCTACTCTCCCCATCAATGGGATGTGAAAGAAAGAACAGAAGAGGGGCCAGAACTCTGAAGCGTCTTTTGAAGACACACCTCCCATGACCTAACACTTCCCACTAGTCTTGAGCTCTTAGAGTTCTCATCATTCCCCANAAGTCCAAAGCTGGGGACTAAGCCTTTTATATGTGAGTTTGAGGGGTACACATTCCAAGCCACAGCAAGGGAGAATAAAGGAAACATAGGTTATAAGGAAGACCTTAGGACAGTTTTTAGCTTGAGTCAGTAGGTGGATGGTGACACCGCTTGCTGATAAAAAGCAGAGCCCACATGGGTAAGTTGAATCCTGCACACTTATGAGTCACCCAAGTGGACGTGGTGTGTGTGAATGGGTCTGGAACACAGGGAGTGACNTGTGATGAAGGTACACTGGAAATCACCAGCATNTTGATGCTGCTTGTTAGAAGTTTTAAACAAAGAACNTGCATTGCATGTCCCCCGCAAACTGACAAGGACTGAGAATTTTTGAAGTCTTTGAAATGGTGTTGGGTTCGTATACAAACTCTCAAGCACTAGGGTGTTTGGTAATGTGATTCTTCTAAATGAAGCAGCAGTTCTTACTGAAGCTTTGCAGTGTGTGTGTGTGTGTGTGTGTGTGTGTGAGAGAGAGAGAGAGAGAGAGAGAGAGAGAGAGAGAGAGAGAGCGAGAGCGAGCACACACAGAGGACACAGACAGAAAGGAATTGAGGAAACAAGGGCAAGTCAGGCATAACTTGGAGACCTGAAACTTAGTTTCAGGGCAGTACTGCCTCTCCAGCCAGGTTTTCTTTGGCTAGTTCAGTGTTTTTAAACTTTAAACATGGACACTTTTAGGAAACCGAGAAGCTTACTGTTATGACTTTTTTTTCTTTCAGGCAGGGTTTCACTATGTAGCTGGGCTGGCCTTGAACTTGTTGNGTTGCCCAGGTTGACCTCAAACTCATGATCCTCCTGCCTCAGCCCCTCCAGTGCTGGGATTACAGATGTGTAATACCATGCTTGGCTGTCGGCAGTGACTTTCATACCTCTCACTGTCTTGAGTGCCCATTCTGGCTTAGGTACTGTCTCTGTTACTTTTCTGTTGCTGTGCTAATATATATACCCTGACAAATGCAACCTAAAGGAGGCAGGGTTTATACTGTAAGAGGGTATAAGCCCATCATGGTGGGAGCTTGAGGCAGATGCTCACATTTCATCCAGTCAGGAAGCGGACAGAGCCAAATGCTTGTACGCAGCCTGCTTTCTCCTTTTCATTCAGGACTCAAGCCCAGGGACTAGTACTGCCCACAATTAGGGTGGACCTTCCCACTGTAAATAATCTAATCAGAACAATGTTTCACAGACACGCCCAGAAGCTAACCTAATCTAAACAACAGAAGTTTGTCTACTAGCTAAGTTCTGATCTTGCCTACTGACAATCTTAACCAGCCCGGACATTGGGGCTGACTCTCCATAGACTGTCTTGGGTCACAACAGAAAGAAGATAAGTAGAATTTTCTTCATGCAATCCACATAGCTTGTGTGTTTGCGCTTCACCATGTCCACTTTACTGGTCCCTAATATAAACAAACATAGCTATAAGATCACTCTTAAGAACTTATAAGTTCTTCTGTTGTCAAAAACAGGAATGCTACAAATGGGCAGGCAGTGGGGCTTGGCTTTGACTAGACTGCGATGATCCTTCCAGATTCTGCTCGGGTCTNCAGGGGCTCCTAAAGGCAACCCGATGAAGACAGCTGGTGAGGTGGCTGTGGTAAGGACAGATGTGANCAGAACAACATGCTCTGAAAGCAATGACTGGGCAAAGTGGGGACGTTCGATTGAGAGAGTCTGAAGGTTAGGAAAAGAAACCTTACCAGGTCAAGACTAAATAAAGTACTAGGTAATCGATATTGCTCCTTTGGCAGAAGTCTTTGCACACATCAAATAGTATCTACTCCAAAGTGACATCATCGCTTGTTGGGAGAACGAGGGTGACAACCGAATGCACCACAGGTGGTATCTCTTTACCTCAATGGAAAGAGCCTTAAATAGTTCTTTTTTGAATCATTTTTTTTTCAAAGTGGGCTTTAAAATCGAACATAGCTGGGGCTTGGCACTGCCATTCTCCATGTGGTTACACGGAGCTAAGGGGACCTTTACTATGGGATGGAGAAGGGGAAAGGCCATAATACTTAATCAAAAACCTCCAGGAGAAAAAACCTTTGAAAACGTTCTATTTTCAACAATCATGGACCACACACTGCCTCTNAAGATTTGTTTCTCGGAACAGCAGACATCATTTAGTCTAGGAGAACAGTGTGGTTTAATTATTATTATGTTTTTCTTTTTCAGATTCTCTGCCAAGAACNGTGGAGTGAAAAGAANTGAGAGTGTGGGGAGACAGCTGCTAAGTGATCTCTCTATTGTAGTTCTCACAAGATGGCTGCACCGGTTCTGTGGCTAACACATAGNAACATTAGTTCTCACATAAGCTCTATGGTTCCACCCTCAGTGGACTCCAGTTGCAATAAGCAATCTATCACGGGTAATGGGAAATATGTAGCCCTCAAAAAAGTTGGCTCCTTCTTGCTTAAACTTTTAAAGACTTCAGAGTCCATTGCCTGAATTGGAAGCCGACGGCTGGATTTGCATACTTAATTTGATATTGATGGAGCGCAAGGCACTGAGAATTTAATGAGTAAGACGAGAAGCAGCCTAGGGGAGAAAGCCGAGAAGACAACATTGAGAGGAAGGAGACTTGCAAGCGGGTCAGGAAAGCAGGAAGGGCAGGGGTGTCAAGGGTGACAACCACATTCAGACAGCAGGCTCCACAATGGGAAGGATGACAGAGAAGGACTGAAGAGCCCATTGGTTTTAGCAGAAAGAAGTCATCATCAAGCCAGGTCTGAGTGGTTGCTGCAGAGTTTCCCAGAGAAGAAATAAGATCAGAGCGGATTGAAAGGGATTTGGATCTAAGTAGTGAAGTGACGGCTGCTTAGATGCCCNGCTTTAGACAGAGAAGATAATTGACGTGGTTAGGTCCAGAGGAGGCAGAGAGGGGCAGAATAAAGCTATGGGGGGAAGATCTGTCTGAGACTAGGAGTCGGTGTGGGAGACAGCACTGTTGCCATGGCGACAGGAGGGNAGTGGCAGGTCAGTGGTCAGTGCTGCTGAAAGCCCCNATCACTCTCAACCACACTGAGCATCAGACAGTACATCCACGGTGTAACATCGGAGGGAAAGCAGGAANCAAAAGACACCGGCTGTTTCCATGACTTGGTTTTCTTCAAGAAATGAGGAGGCAAGGTCATTTGCCGGGAGTAAGAGAGAAGATAGTGCCACGGGAGCCTGAGAAAAGTGGCCCAGGTTTGGGAGTGTTTCAGGGAAAAAGCTACCTGAGAGAACACAGAATGAATCCTGGCAATACACAGATCCAACTGGGATGATGCGTTTGACACTATTTATACTGCAGGCACTCAGCAACCAATTGTACAGTAGGAAAATGGGGACCAGAAGTCAATAGCATGAAGATGGGGAGCCAGGCTGATACAGTGATGGACTCGTCCAATGGCTACGAAGCTGAGGACATTGCTGTGAGTCTGATCATCCTAGCACATGTCTATACGGAAAAAGGGAACCCCATAGAGATTTACAGGCCAAGAAAAACAGAGCAGGGACAAAGGACTGGAGGTTGTGGTAGAACTGGTGAAGCTGAAGATAAGTATCATAGGATAAACATTAGTTTATGGGGACCATGCCTGGGGCCTGAATTCACTCTAATTCTTTGGCTACTGTACCCCTCTCTACAGAGCAAAGAGTCTAGGACCAGGGCCTATGGTCATCTACATTCTGTACATCTCACCTTTCGGATGACATTCTGAACCCTGGGACTCCAGAATTACCCTCTTAAACAGCTCTGTATCTGCTCTTTTACTGCCTGTACAGGCCTCTTCCCAAGGGGCACCCGTACTCACACACACTGTACACATACACACATTCTCTCTCTCTAATANTAGTAGTAGTAATAATAACAGTAACAATACTTAATAACATAAATTTTCAAAAGAAATGAAGATAAGATGCCTTCTATGTTTATGTGAATGGAAAGGATTTCTCTGTAGTAAGATTCCCAAGCCTTTATTTTTGAAGATTTATTTTATTTATACATATGTATGTCTGTCTGTATGTATATGCCACATGCATGTGGGTGCTCATGGAGCCAGAAGGTGTCAGATTCCCTGGAACTAGAATTACAGGTGACCAAACTTGAGTCCTCTGCAAGAATAGCATGTGATGAGGCATCTTTCCAGTTCCAAGTGCTTTTTTTCATGCGTGGAGGTGGAGGGGTGGGAGGTGTTGTTGTTGAGGCAGGGTCTTACTATGTAGCCCTGGATAGCTTGGAACTTCCTGGCCTACAAACTCACAGAGATGCTCCTGTTTCTGCTTCCCAAGTACTGGGATTAAAGGTGTACATCATCATGCCCGACTCCAGGTGCTTTTTAATTCATGCCTTATTTAAGAGCTAAGAAACTCCTAAGACAGGAGTTGAGGCCNCCCTAAANCTCTTCAAGGAGAAGTCTCATGGTGCAAAGATCCATAGGGAGGTTAAGGTTTTGATAAAAAGAAAACTAGAAAGTATATGCAGCATGATTAAAGGCAGGTCTAATGAATGGGACCATCATTCACATCTGAGGACATACATAGAACAGAACACTTCTGAAAAGACTGTAACAATTCCCCAAGTCACAAATGAGGGATCTTTAGACATCAACATAAATATAAAACCAAAAGTTTACCAAAAGGTAAAAATGAAAAGGAACCAATTAAAATCTTGAAATGAAAAACATAGAATTAATAGGTCTGACAGTGNTGAAGGGAAGTTTAATGATCTGGAAAGCAGAACTGAGGAAATATCTCAAGATACATTACACACAGATAAAATACAGGAAAAAGCTGCTTCTTTTCTTCATGTTAACACATCAGCTTATACTATTAAAAGTAAGCAAGAAAAGATGNCTTGCTCAGCCTGCTTTCATATACAACCCAGGACTACCTACCCAGGAATGGCCATGCCCACAGTAAGGGCTGGACCCTCGCTCATAAATCATTAATCAAGGAAATACCCCAGACTTGCCTTCAGGCCAATCTGATGGCAGCATTTTCTCAGTTGAGGTTCCCTCTTNTCAGCTGACTCTAGCTTGTGTCTAGCTGACAAAACAAAAATAAAAACAAAAACCAACCAACCAACTAACCAANCAAACAAACAAACAAAACCCAAACCTAACCAGTGAGGATCCTTAATCCTCANTATTGTATTAGAGGCCNTGACTCATTGAAAAGAATTATGTGAACATGAGAGTTCANGNNGCATTTCCTAACAATGGTTTAGAGTTTAAGAGAACAGATTATAAAAAGAAANGGNGAAGGTCACTAGAATTGAGAAAGGTTAAGACCTGAAAATCCAGAACAGCAGGAAGCTTTGATGAAGGCAGGGAGTTTTGAGGGAGGCAGTAAGTAACAGAGATGACCATGAAGGATGACAGGAGAATCTGTCAGATGGAGAATGGTTGAAAAAGCAGAGNCTACAAGAGTGGCAAGGTGGGGGAGATGACAGTGTTCAAACAGCANTGTGCTTGTTGAGCCTGGTTTTCTCACAAGCCCAGCTGGGAAAGCTCTCGGGGACATGCTNAATTTCAACTGAAGCAAGAAGACAGGTGCCATGCTTCGCCATCCAGGTCTAGATGTAGAACAGGGATTCCAGGCATGTCCTCAGAGAGCCTGAGAGAACAGTGGTTAGTCCACCAAAGTGGAATGAGGAACAGATAACCAGAGAGAATGCAGAGGCTTCTGTTTTGTTGTTTTAACAGAGCCAACAGGGCTANNAGCCTGATGACAATTGTTGCACTGAGAATGAAGCCTCAAAGCTTCTAGAAAAATCTATCCTATATGTTAAGAAACAGAATACAAAGTAGATCTGAGAGGGGTTAGAGGGAGGAGTAGGGGGTAAATATGATCCAAATATACTGTATGCATGCATGACATTGTCAACTAATTAATAAAAATGTTACATTAAAAAAAGAAATGGTACAGAGTTCTCCTTGATATTATAATGGGAAGAGTAAAGACAAGAGCTAAGAGATTGGGATGAGGGGGAAAGATGTGAGATGCCAAGGTAGCTAAGTGGGCCTCAAAAGGCAAAGTCAGGTCTATTGCTAGATTAGATCCATGACCCACCACCTAAAGGCTGACCCACCTCCTGTAGACTGATCCACCACCTGGAGGCCGATCCACCACCTGTAAGCTTCTCCTTTAATAGCTAGCATCTTGTACTGTACTGTGGTCTACACCTATATGTAGTCACCACAGGAATATAAAGACTGATCAGAGTTAGGTATTCAGGGAAATACTGATACGACATTAAAATACATGTCTGAAACAAATGCCAAAGTCTTAGATACAATAAA
>LZPO01027366.1:800186-819629 GCA_001675575.1 Neotoma lepida
TATTTTATACTGACATTATCTTTGCAGCAATAATTTTAGCACTCTACAGATAAACTAACAAGGCTGTTAGATATAAGATCAATATACAAAATCAATTTTACTTTTATGTAAAATTACAAGTAATTTTAAAAGCATTAATTTCTAAATGCTACTTACAACAACTAAAATATAACATGTAGGAGGAATTAAATCCAACAAAAGGAGGGAAATCCTGTCTTGAATAAGGAGTTACAACGAAAAGCATGGACTCAATTCCTAGGTACCTTGGGTTAAAATCCTGCTTCTGCTGCTGTTTAACTTTCAGTGAGTCAAATAGCCTTTGTGTACCTCAGTTTCCTATATGTGGCGTCTAATAANAATGGATCCTCCCGACTAGCCTGCTGTAATGACTGGATGTAAAATAGGAGAACGTGGCCTGGCACATAGGGAAAACTGTATATGAAAACCACAGCGACTGTGAAGGTGATAGAGCTTGNGGGAGGGCGGGGCCAACTGTAAAGGCATCTCAAAAAGCTTTATGACACCAAATTAAATGGACAACATGCCAACTGGTAAGAGAGGAAGGCAGCATCACTAAGATGCCAACTCTCTAGAAATCCATTAGAAATGCAATAGTAATAAAAATATAAATCCAGTTTTAGTTTCTATCCCCACCAATGCTAGGGACTGACTGTGGACTCAGGGCCTTGTCTTTTGACAAGTTATCTTGTTCTTCACAAGTTATCTCGAGTTTATGTGGAAATACATAGAACTGGAAGTAACCAANAAACTGCTAGTAGAAAACTAAGGAGGGAGACTTGCCACACTGACAGGAAGATTCTACTGGGACAGTGACACTGGTGCAGGAGGGATTAAATGACAAATGGAACAGAATAGAAAACACAGGAACAGAGGCAAAAAGGTGAGATAGCAGACCAAAGATGGACTGCCTGTTTCTCAATAAAAAGAACTGAAAATATTGGTCAGTCACATGGGAAAAAGAAAAGTCAGATTCCTATGTACCGTGCTGTAATAAGAAACCAATCCTACAAGAGTTAAGACCAAAATTTTAAATTTTATTAAAAATATAGGTAACATCTCCGTGGCCTCTACCAAGACACANCAAGCACTCCAACCACGGGACAGATGCATACATTCAGNCATGTTTCTACTTATATCTCAAAGGNTATCTGAAGATGGTGAAAAGACAAGCCAGGAACTAGGAGAAGATATCTGAAGGAAAAACCAATCTGCAGCACGGATGTATATAAATATCATGTTCATATCCACAGAAAGCCAATGAATAAGAGCTATGGCTAGGCTCCTCCACAGAAAAGAGCTGTAAGCATGAGGAGATACGAGAGAGACAAGAGAGACGAGAGAGACGAGAGAGATGAGAGAGAGAGAGAGAGAGAGAGAGAGAGAGAGAGAGAGAGAGAGAGAGAGAGAGAGAGAAGAGAAGACCATTGCTCAGGGGAAGCAAATCAAGCCCAGCTGAGGTCGGACACCCACTTGATGGGAAAGAACAGGAAGTTCTGAAGATACTAAGAGTGGGAGAGGGTGTGGGTCAGCAGATCTCAAAAGCTCCTGGTGGAAGTGCCGACTGGGTGTCAATGACTGGAAATGGCATTTGCTGTTNTAATAGCTGAGTAAACACTTACATAACTAATAACACAACAATTTTACTCCTAAGTATACATCTAAAAGTGATGCTTGCAGGTGTGTACCAGGANGATATATTCATATAGTATTACTGGTTCTTGCACAAGCAAACAAAATTGGAAGAAAATACTAAACATCGATCAACATAAGATAAGACAAATGGCGATACATTTATATGTTGAGGTGCTATATACATTTAAAATGGTTAAATTATATATAAAACAAAGGTAAATACTGGGCACATCAAGTGAAAAAGNGGGCAGCTGACAAGACTACATATTTTTGATAAAGTTTTAAAACCAGGAAGGTTAAACATCAGGAAAATACACAGGTATATATGCACAATCATGTATACATGGTTGCCATCACAGGAATAATAAATATTCAGTTCAGGGGAGTGGTTCCTGTGCAGGAAGNTAGGAGACAGGATGGAGGANTATGTGGGTGTATGTGAGTTAATGGTCTTCTTATTTTAGTTCCTGGGTTAAATATGCTAATTTTACTGTTAACTTCACTAACTTAAATACAAACAGTCATGNGTGGAACATTATATTTAAAAATTAACCACACACATTTACAAATTTACATGTAGTTGCAATCTGATTCAAAGTGTTGCACCATAGTTTTAATTTATGCAAACTGTTAGTGTGCCACTTTGGAATAATTTATCATAACATTTAACTTATTTATACAACCTGTTGGAAAGACTAGCATGTAAATACAGTTGAACGTAAAGAAGGAAAGCAGTATACATTATTTNCATAATGCTAATTTAGGAAAGGATCATAAACAGTTCCTTTAGTACTGAGAACAAAATCATTCCATAAACCAAACGCCAAATGCANTCAAAGCTACCAGCAAAAAATAACCTAACTACAGTAATTTACCCCAACTTCAAGGAGACAGAATTAAACAATGATTCTGCAATTTATTACAATGGAAAACTCATTGTGTGTTTGAGGCNGAGGGACACTTGTATCCTAATCCTTCAAAGTATGTTTTGTGGTTAGTTTCTGTCAGCTTGACACAAACCTAGACATATCTGGGAAGAGGGTTCTCAACTGAAGAATCTTCTCCATCAAGTTGCCTATGGGGGCATTTTCTTGCTTAGTGGTTGATGTGGAAGAGGCATCCACTCTGGTCATGGGAGGCATAAGAAAACAAGCTGAGCAAGCCATGAAGAGCAGGTCAGCAAGCTGCCTTCCTCTGTGGTCTCTGGTTCAGTTCCTGCCTCCAGGTTCCTGTCCTGCCTGACTTCCCTGAATGATGGACTGTGATCAGGATGTGTAAGCCAAATAAGCCCTTNCCTCCAAAGCTGCTTTCGGCCATGGTCTTTATCATAGTCATAGAAAGCAAATTAGAATACATGTGATCTCCAATGGACCATTTAATCTCACATGCATAAAATAAGAGGTATTAGAGCATGTTCTTTAAGGTTCTTATTAGTGAAGCTCNATGAATCTAAAAGAAAAGTCTTAAGAAGAATTAGTGAAATTGTGATACAATCTCCTCCTATAAATACCACCATATGCAGTTCAGTACTTAAGTGGACTTAGATATGACAATGTTCACAAGCTCTGAGGAGAGAATGAAGTGTCCATACAGCATGCCTTACTTCACTTAGAGNTGCTGTAACAAAATGTTTGAGGTTAGGGAACTTATTAAGAGGTTTATCTGGTTCATGATTCAAGTGGATATAGGGTCCAAACAGCATGGCACTGGCATCCTAGTGAGGGCTGCCTGGTGGCACTAAAACATGACAAATCAGATAGGGAAATAGCTACAGGCAGAAGAGGCCAGCCTGTTAGATGGCCTTGCTTTAAAACAACCTGTTCTTTNAAGAATGAGTTCACATCTGTGAGACACAATCCATTTAAAAAGAACAGCATCAATTCATTCATAAGAGTGATGCCTCCATGGTTTGATCAGCTTCCATTAGGCCCCACCTCTTAATGGTCCCACCACGCAAACAATCCCGCACTGAAGAACAGCTTTCAGTGAATGAACCTGCGTGGGTCAATCCATATTCCAACAGATCACAGCACAGTACCGCCATGGGGTTGGTTAAATGGGAAAAGGTNTGTTACATGGTGCCCAAACAGCAGTTTTGCTTTTTGGTTCAAAGTATTCTGTGGNTCAGGCTTTTCATGAAATATTATTAAGAAAGAAACTATCACTTAAGCACCAAGTCGTAAATCCTGTAATGTAAAAGAATGTGAACGTGGTGTAAAGCTTGCAGAAACNTTGCTCAAATGGGCTAACGTAGGGGAAATGATGAGTAATTGTTTAAAGATAATGTAAGTGCTTCAACACGTAGAAAATCCTAAGGTGGATTCTATCGGTACATTCAAGTGGCACTACACACACTTCACGTAATCCTAGAGTCTGAACGTGTCAAATAGTCTTGTGCTTCCTCTCTTTTCCCCAGGTTCTCTCTAACATGTCTAGAAAAATACATATCCTAGATAAATATCAAAAAGTATTCTCCCTCCCCCAAAACGTGAGTCAGGCTACCAATAGCTAATGATTTATGCCCCTCATAAATTTAAAAATAATTACCACCCAGAACACACAGAGAATCTCTACAAACCAATATAAACTATATAGCCTGTGCTGGGTGTGGCAGGCCATTCCTAGAAGCTCAGTANGTGGGAAGCAGCAGGATCAGGAGCACCCTGGGCAGNAATAGTGAGTTGAGGCCAGTCCTAACAGGAGACATGATCAATCTTACTGGTAGTAAGGGAAATTGAAATTACAATATAAAATAAAAATGTCCCTTCACACACACGAGAGTGGTGAACACATTCAGTAACAAGTGCTGGTGAGGAAGTGAAGAGAGCGCCAACCACACGCTTGGTGGGAATGTGAACTGGCACAGACACTTGGGAAACGAGTCAAGACACTGATGTGCACAGAGACACTGATGTGCACAGGCTGTCACCCTGCCTTCTACTCCCAAATACACAACCCACAGACTCTCTATCACGTGAGGACAAGGAGAAACTTATCAGGGCAGTTACTGCAGCAAGGCTTGTAGCAAGAAACAAGTCCTCTGACTGAAGAAAAAAATATAAATTATGGCACACAGGGAAAACTTTCTTTCCCTTGTTTTAGTATGTCTGTGTAGGAGGATGTCTTTTGAAGACATGTCTGCCTACCTCTTTGCCTCTTTACTCACTCCTCCTAAACAAGGGACTTGCTTAATTGGTCTCCCTTCCTTTTCCCTAGAAGCGTCCTTAGAGCAGGCGGAGGCACAGACAGTGGCAGCAGGGCAGGCCTTCCTGAGGGGAGTCCTGAGCACACACAGCCTGCCACTGCAGAGGGAATCTCAATGTGAGCTGCACTTTTGCAAGCCCAGCCTTTGAACAGAATGCACTCTCCAATAAAACGGATGTTTCATCTGCCGCCCGCCTGCACTTGGAGTCTATTTCTTATTTGATGGAGGATGGTAAAAGAGGCTGCTGGCTATTGTGCTCTCACGAGTCCCAATACAACACTACTAATCAGAAAGAAGAAAAAGAAAAGTGCACAGGTCAATGCAGATACAGCCCTAAAAGTATAAGAGAAAAATCAATGTATACTTACTAAGTTAAAACTAAGTGCCACAATACCACGTATTATGTAAGATGCATACATTTTGTCATAAAACATAAAGGCACACACGAGTGACCATAAAAAGTTCAAAGTACGGTTTGGCTCTGAGACAGAGGAATGGAAATGCAATCAGGCAGGGCTACCCAGGGGGCCTCGGCCACAGAAGAAATAGGTGTTATGTTTCTAAACCCAAGAGGACTATACGTGGGCTGTTCTGTGACTGAAATCATTCATGTATACATGCATACACACTTACAGTCCACATATGCGGTTCTGATAAACAAGAAACACAGTGGGAAAAGCTTTGAGAGCTGCTCAAAAAACCCTGTCCTGTCAGACAGGCTTTGTCAGCTCTTTCCAGAACCGGCTGGAAAACTGGGATTGGCCACGCCTGGAAAGAGATACTAAATGTGGGCACTAGCTCATACAGTTTCATTCTAGACAGGAGGACAATCTACCAAACCAAAGAACCAGGGAATTAGAAAGAAAACAGCCAGGCCAGAAGGGGTGGAATTACTATCAGCAAGAGAAGGCCATATCTCTGCCATAATGAAACCTAAATGACTGTGTTGTTTCTCTTTCAACATGAATTCTCTATTAATTATCTCTATAGGAAGATTCAATGGCTGTTCTTGATACTGCAGTTCAATAACTTACAAATCACAGGAAAGATGAATTCATTGGAAACTTCGAGTGAGTATATTTTGACTATATATGTATGGTTTGAAGGCACACGCAAAGGAAACAGTCTATTATTTCCTGATTCTTTAGTGTAAAAATCCAACCCCCTTGAGTCACAATAATCATAACAGTCCAAAGCTTGTGCAGCTCCATTTAAAAGAATATGTATTTTTAGGCTTTCATACATTTTGTTAAATTGTTAACCTAAAATACTTCTATTCTTTCTCCCTAAAGAAATATTCAAATAATTCAATTTTTGGCCTGATGCATTCATAGGACCCACAACTATTTCTCCATGTTCTGTATTCACAGAAACAGATGAAGATTATGTTAGCATGAATTACTGACATCTGGATTAAGTATCTGGCCCTTAGTAACATACTGTGATCTGCAATCTTGGGATAAATTAGCTCGTAGAAAACGTAGGTGCTCCGTGATTAAAATTATAGATAGAATCCAGGAAAGCTGCTTTACACAAAAGCCTATCACAATTTCTGCTACATGTAGAGAGCAGAAGCCCTGAGTGAATGTGTGCTGGTGACATGGGCACAACCACATTGAGGGCTCCAAAGCTCAGCCCCACAGGAGCGGCAAAGCTTTAATCAGGTGAGGTTCAGAGGGATGGTAAAGTCAGGAGCCCCAGTGGGGAATGAGAGATCAGTGTGTACAAAGACTAGCAACTGCAGCTTCCTGTTCCCAGATGTTTACAACCTGAGACTGCTCACCTACAGAGACCTCCTACTGAAACTAGCCAACCCCTTCCCTTGTGCTGTACACAAGAAATACACTGACTTTTCAGCTTGCTGGCAGTAGCAGACCCCAACCTGATCCCAGCTTCCCTGTGGGTGTGTCTGTCCTTTCATTCCCTTGTTACTCCTAGTTAGGGTTCCAGGACCCAAGCTGTGCACAAGTCCACGTAGTTGCCTTTGTCTACAGCAGCCCAGGGAATGCATCGGCTTCTCATGGCTTCTCGTATGTACCCAGAGAGTAGGCGCTGAACTGAACTTAAACAGGTTTGTGTATATCTCTCACGATGTATGTGTTTATGTGTATAAACTTGTAGGTGTGGCTGTCTATATATGCACATGTGCGTGGAGGCCAGAGGGCCATGTCAGGTGTTTCCTCAACCACTCTCTGCCTACTTTTCTGAGATGGGGTATCTCACTGAACCTGGAGTTAACTCAGTTAGACCCGCTGGCCAGCAAACCCCAAGGATCAACCGCCCTAGTGCTGAGATTCCAGGTACACATCGCCATACCCGAGGATTCACATAGGTACTGCGATCCGACCTCAGGCCTTCATGCTTTTGGCAAGCACTACGTCAACTGAGACATCTTTTCAGCCCTTTAAAAGATACTCAGGAAGAGCACTGGAAGGTGTTGCGGATTCAGTCATGGGCATTGCAACCTACCCACGTGGCTCTACTAGGAATGGCAGAAACCCTACACACCTGAGGATGTCAATGTTCTTTCTGTNGCTGTCTTTGCAAAGTACAGAAACATGAAGATAAAACACAATAGAAATACACAATATGATGTTGGACAACGACACAGTACAATGCAATACAATATGTGATTTAGTTAAGATGATAACACAGATTACGTAGAGCAGCAGGCATGAGTAGCACATCATCTAACCCACATCTACCTTGTGGATTTCACTCAGACTTGGCTGCAGTTCGCTCACTGCAATCTAACCACTCTGGTTTTCTTTACTCTCTTAGTCCTGCCAAGCATAACCCACTTCAGAGCCTCTGCAACTGCATTTCCTCCCTCTGAATGGCTCTTTTTCTAGATGGCAGGTGGTTTTCTGTCATTTAAGTCTCAGTTTAACTGTCACTTGTCACAGAGGCCTTCTCTAACTTCCAGATCTAAAACCACCTACTCATTCCATCATCTGTTGTTTTATTCCCCTTACAGTGTTTCAACTCTACCTGAAAATGTTATTGTACATAGTTGTCGCCTGTCTTCTCACAGGGAGACTAGGGACTCCTGGAGATGAGAGGCCTTGTTTGTTTGGATGGTATCTAACAGCACCCAGAAAGGCTCCTGGCATACCGCAGGTGCTCAGTAACCATTTCCTGATTGAATTTGTGAGTATACATTGGCCCGACTTAAAATCTCTTAATCTCAAGGCTTCTAAGACTAAAACAAATGCCTTTTTATGTTTTATCATCTTCAAATTTTTAAAACAAATATGGGAAAAAGTAGAATACCTGTAACTGTATGACTTTTAATACTTAGACACTAGATCTCTGACATCACCAAGAACACCCAAGGTGAATTCTGCCATTTAGTTTGTATACTTTAATCATGCTGATCTGACCCATTAAAAACTAAAAATAAATCCTTCCACTATTTTTATGCTAGGCACTACTGTAATTTTCTACTCAAATTGTCTTGTACTTTTTAGCAATGATATTAACTGTCTGATATATCCCTGGCATTCCTGTTGCAGGAGAGATAGTAATAAGTGAAGCACAATGTGAACATATTACTGAATGAAATTCTTATAAAATAAGCTTCCTTCCCTCAGCTGGAAAAAGAAAACATGCATATTAGGCCAGTGATTAGGAGTAAAAAGCCCCCCCACCCCCACCCACCAAAATGCAACAAATATGTTATATGGAGTCTGGCTCTTATAAGTGTCTACTAGAATTTGAATAACTGTTTTTACACATTTAAAGTGGAAAGTAATCCCTTCAAAAATGAACTCAAGATTCATTCAAACACAAATTTACTGGCACAGTTTCAAAATCTAACTACAGTGAGATATTTTGTCTAGGTTAAATTTAAACCTCCTCATTCTTCAGGCTGACCTGTTATAACTAATAGGTTTTAAGATAATGAACAGCCACAGACTATAAAAAAAAAAAGCCCACTCTTATAAAACCAAAGATCATTTTGTGTGATATGTGGTTTCATTTTTAAAACTTCATGTACTTGAAAAAATTATATACTCCTGGAAGAAATGATCATTTTCCATGGGAGAAAATGCTCCTGGGATAAAGGTTTAGCACAAAAGTGAAGTGTACACTGTCTGGTAAAGCTGGTTTTCCANGTAGCAAACACAGAGCTTCTTCCCACACACTGGTAGGAGGAAGTGGGTGGCCAGGGTGAGGGCACAGGGAAGCCCAGGTGTTTAGACACCAAGTACACAAAAGTGCAAGGTTGTAAAAACAAACCTGGGAAATATCTGCCTTTTAAGAAAATCAGTGTTAGCTTTAGATTATGGCCAAGAAACTATGAGATGAGAACAAGACTGTTTGATAGCAGGGNATGCAAATAATCAGAAACAAAATTTTTCTGTTAAATAAATACATTTTTGTATGTATATGTTTGTTTGTTTGGTTGGTTGGTTGGTGTATGTGACAGAGAGAGACAGAGAGAGAATATTTGGGCACACGTATTACTGAGTGNATGGAGAAATATCAGAGGCCAACATTGGGTGTTGGCCCTTGACCTCCATCTTGCTCTTAACAGGATCTCTGTTGTCCCGCTATGTGTGCTGGGCTAGCTAGGCNATAAACCTCTGGGGATTCTTCGGTCTCCATCCCATCGCTCCCTGGAGGAGCACTGCATTACAGATGACTGTGCCTCACATTCAGCTCTTTATGTGGGTCCTAGGGATTTGAACTCAGGTCCTCACAGTTGTGGAGGAAGGTCACTTGAAACTTAAGGAAATAAATAAAACTCAAAAGTCTCAGGAAGCTCTTGAAAGAAGACTCACCAGGCTCCTCCCCCAGGCTCTCTAAGCAGTAACAGCAAAGAAACATTCTGACCAGCAGGCTGCCTGTAAATGGTGCAGGGAGCTCCAAGGATGCAGCTCCTGTGAGTTGTCACTCATAATCAGAATTTCTTATTGACCTTTGGGATGACTTTATGGAAGCACAGAAATTTGAAATGCATTACAATCTGGGTTAAAGCAGCACCTCAGACCACATCCACTACATGCACACAGTGGGAGGAAAACTCAAGGGCANATGGGGCAAACTGTCTAGCTTCAGATGGGATCCTCAGTGGTGTGTTTGGGGGGCCTTCCCCCAAAGACTACTAGAATTAATGGTATGTTACTTTTTGTTACACTTCTTGGTCCAAGTAGCTTACAAGGAGTGGGGGGTTCCATTCTACCTGTTCATGGAAGGAGAGATGTCACTGTGAAGTGGAGTCTGGACCAAGATGGGAGGAGTCATTGCTGGGTAATAAGCTACTGCAGTAGCCTATGCAGGTGTGTGGTTGTTAACCTGGAGAAACGGGTCTCAGAAGGACGACTGGTGGATCACTGGGATTTCTGAACCCAGAGCTCAAACTATAAGATGAAGAAAGTTACCATTAAAATTCCTACCCTCACACAGGCATGTAGAGGCATGAAGACACANGGTCAAGGCAGCTGGCTACAGATGGTAGGGGGAATCTGTCCAGCTCTGTGTACCACTGAGACAGATGGGATCCACAAAGAGTAACAGAGCAATACCAGTCAAATGCCTTATGCCTAGTCTAAGACAACAGGAGGAAGACATCTCAAAAGTGTGTGACGGGGGAACACTAACTTGTCTACTCTCAGTTTGTCTTTGTCCTTTTGGTATTTTTTTTTTAAAAAGATGAAAGCACAACAAATTTGTTAGCCAGACATTTNTATGCTAAAATAGCATTTAGANGGCCCAAAGGACCAGTACAAATTACACATTTTAAAAAATTGATTTCTNGGGGGCTGGAGAGGTGGCTCANAGGTTAAGAGCACTGACTGTTCTTCCAGAGGTCCTGAGTTCAATTCCCAGCAACCACATGGTGGCTCACAACCATCTGTAATGAAATCTGGTGCCCTCTTGTGGCCTGCAGGTGTACATGCAGACAGAACACTGTATACATAATAAACAAATCTTTTAAAAAAAAAAGAAGTTTCAGAGGAGAAGAATATTAGTAGGTGGCCTAGGGACCATTCTTGTGATATTTTGGCAAAGAATGTGGCTGCTTTCTGCCCTTGTCCAAAAAATTCTTCCTGGGCCTAAATTGAAGTTATGATTAACAGCTTCAGCAGAGATTTCCAGACTGTGTTGTGTGGTTATTTGTGGCCACACTCATGCAGATCTGCAACAGAAAGGAGTAAGCTAAGCAAGGAAAAATACAAAATGTACGGTTTGAGGAGAAAAGGAGCACCAGGAAGTGTAAGGAGTCAAGTCCAGTGCTCAAGGAGATAAAAGGTTTAAAGGAAAACCTGATGCTAAATGGAGTAAAATAACTGATCTCAGGGCAAGACCCATCCAGCTAAGCTTCCAACGTGTGAAAAGGAATTAAAGAAAAGTTTAGGGCCATGTATAGTGGCACACGCCTTTAATCCCAGCACTCGGAAGGCACAGGCAGGCAGATCTCTGCATTCGAGGCCAGCCTGGTCTACAGATCCAGTTACAGGACAGCCAAGCTTAGACAGTGGAGGAAACCATCAAAAACAGAAAGCTGTTGAAAATGTAGTTGAANGAGGGGGCCATGTTCCAGTCCCAGAAAGCAGCAGAACCTGGCAGTTTCAGCCACATAGTTCTGGCTTTAGAGTCAAGGATACAAGAAAGGGGTTATGAAATCTCCCTCCATGACTAAGGAAAGCCACTGAGGCCAGGCATGTGTCAGGGATGTCTCTGCATGGAGGCCTAGAGTGGTCATTGCGTGAAGCCATGAAGGTGAAGCCTGGATTGCTTGGAGACCCCAAGATGTTAGAGATGCCAGAGCCATGGGATACCTACCAAGGAAAGCTGCTGCCAGGGAGAGGAACCAGCCAATGAGAGAGAAGTGTGTTGCAGTCAACAAAGCTGAAAGGAGTTGGAGATCTGAATAGCACTTTGGCATCAGACATGGAGATGCAGAATTTGGAGTTTACCCAGCTGGTTTTCAGTCTTGCTTTGGTGCAGTATTTCCTTGCTATGCTCCTTTCCCTGCATTTTGGAATGGTAATGTATATTCTGTGCCATTGTATGTTGGAAGTATGTGATCTGCTTTTTGATTTTGATTTTATAGAGGATTTACAGATAAGAGACTGCCATGAGTCTCAGAAGAAAATTTGAACTTTGGACTTTTAAACAGTGTAGATACTGAGATAGACTTTGGGGACTTGTGAAGTTGGCTTGAATGCTTTTTGCATTGTGCTATGGCTACAAGCCTATGAGTGCCAGGGAGTGGAATGTGGTGGTTTGAATGAAAATGGTCCCCATAGGTTTACAGGGAGTGGCATTATTTGAAAGAATTGGGACATGTGGCCTTGTTAGAGTAGGTGTGGCCTTGTTGGAGGAAATGTGTCACTGAGGTGGGCTATGAAGTCTCAGAAGCTCAAGCCAGGCTCAGTTGGCTCNCTCTCTCTTCNTGCTGCCTGCAGATCCAGATGTAAAACTCTCAACGCCTTCTCCAGCACCTTGTTTGCCATGCTTCTTTCCATGGTAATAGACCGAACCTCTGAATCTGTAAGCAAGCCCCAGTGAAATGTTTTCCTTTATAAGAGTTGCTTTAGTCATGGTGTCTCTTCACAGCAAAAGAAACCCTGACTAAGACACCCACCCTCCAGTTCCTCCCATGCCTTCAACTTCACTTCCCCTTTTCTTTTTTTAGATTGAATATCCCATTGTAAGCTCAGTTTTCTTATCTGTAAAATAGAAATCACAAAAATAGTGTACAACTCATTAGGCTATCATGAGAATTAAATGAAATAATGACAAAGCCTGGTATTCATAAAAGTCTTAAAAAATGGCAGGCAACTTTTGCTACCATCTTTACTGAGTTTATCATTTGACAAATAGCCTAATAATTCTTTTTCTGTCATTTTGCCTCATGAGTACCTGATATGCCTTTATCAGGTTTAGTTTTAGTTCAACACAACTGAGATAATTTGAAACAGTCTATTGTAATGGCAGACCTTATAAATATTCTACAGCGTTTGAGTCTGGGAAATTTATAACCTGGGGAAGGCTCAGATTCTATGACAAATTCATTATTGCAACTCATTAAAACTAGCATGTCAGCTGACCCGTCTGGATTAGAATTGAACATTTCATGACTATGGTTCCTTTTTTTCCTAAGAAGCATTACCTTGCATGGACTTCTCGACATTCAAAAATTAAAAGAGAAGTATTGTGCATGATTTAATAGTAATTTGCAACATGTTAAGAATTCTTTTTGAGCCGGGCGGTGGTGGCGCACACCTGTAATCCCAGCATTCGGGAGGCAGAGGAAGGGGGATCTCTGTGAGTTCGAGGCCCCCCCGGGCTACCGAGTGAGTTCCAGGAAAGGCGCAAAGCTACACAGAGAAACCCTGTCTTGAAAAAACAAAAACAAAAACAAACAAACAAAAAGAATTCTTTTTGAGATGGAGGGGTTTGTTTTAATTGTGTAGGGTATAAGAAAGTAAGATTAAAGAGCACAAAATTTTATGGTAAAACTATAGCCAATAAATGAATATTAGAAAGAAAGAGTCTGAGTCGGGGGTGGGGGGTAGTGGTGCACACCTTTAATCCCAGCATTTGGGAGGCAGAGGCAGATAGACCTCTGTGAGTTTGAGGCCAGCCTGGTCTACAGAGTGAGTTCCAGGGCTGTTGCAAAGAGAAACTCTGTCTCGAAACACACACACATACACACAAAAGANTGAATGAAAATAAACCTCAAGGAAGTCTCAGAATTTAACACTGCAATTATTCATAATTCTGGGCAGTAAAACAAAGGTTCGCTGTGTACATAGTAGGTGCTTAATTAACACTTCTTTAAAANGCTGAAATTGATGAAACCAAATTATTAGGTTTTTGTTTTATTTCTTGCCATTAGATGATGTAGTCATTCTTGCTTTATTGAGTTTCACTTTACTCAAGTGCTTCACATGTACTGCATTTTTTGTCTCCATTTTCGTGTGTGTGTGTGTGTGTGTGTGTGTGTGTGTGTGTGTGTGTGTGTGTTGTGTATGTGACGTGTTGGTATGCATGCATGTAGAAGGCCAAGGTTGATTCTGGTAATCATCCTCGATCATTCTCCCATCTCTCTTCATTGTGGCAGGGTCTCTCCATCAATCAAAGCTTGCCCAGACATCAGTCTCGCTAGCTAGCTTGCTCTGGGGTTCACCTCCAAGTCTAGAGTTACAGGCTGAAAAAGGCAATATGGTATAGTGGGTAAGAAGTTGGACTCCTGTGTGAAACCTTACAGGTTCAAATCCCACCTCTGCAATGTACCAGCTGATTAGAGTTAAAGGCTGGCTACCATGGTTACCAGACATTCATGTGGGTTCTGGGGATCTGAACTCTGGTCCTCATTCTTGTGTGAATAGTGCTTTACTTACTAAGCCATCTCTTCAGCCCTCTATTGTATTTTTTGCAAATTGAATGTGCAAGTCTACTGGTGCCATTTTCCCAACAGCATGTACTCCATGTCATGTTTTGGTAACTGTCATAGTATTTCAAACTTTGTTATTATTTTTATATCTGTTATGGTGATTTAGGACTTTTGATCTTTGATAGTACTATTAAAATTGTTTTGGAGTACCACAAACTGTCTATACAGGATGGCAACTTAANACTGTGTGTTCTGACGGCCTCACTGACTAGCCATTCCTCCATCTCTGTCCCTCTCCTCAGGCCTTGCTATTCTCTTGAGACATGACAGTAATGGAATAAGGCAGATTAATAAGTCTACAATAGCATCTGAGAAGTGGGAAATGGGTCTTATGCCTCACTTTAGATCAAAAGCTCAAAATGCTTAAGGTTAGTGATGAAGGGTATGTCAAAAGCCAACCCCAGCCAAACGGTAACAGCCTCTGTGCCAGTTAGCCAAGTTGTGAATACAAAGGGAAGGCTCTTGAAAGAAATGTATGACTTCGGTAAACATATGGATGATAAGAAAGCAAGACAGCTTTGCTGCTGATATAGAGAAAGCAGGCCTGGACAGTAGATCAAACCAACCACAATATTCCCTCAAGCCAAAATCGAATCCAGAGCAAGGCCCAATCGCCTCAATTCTGTGAAGGCCAAGAAAATCGAGACAGGGGCAGAAGAAAGGATTGAGGCAGGGGTTTGTTCCTGGAAAAAGTAGCCATCTCTGTATGAAACACACGCATCACAGCAGGTGCTGATGAGGCACCACAGCAAAGAATCCAGTCCATGCAGCTGAACTCACTGATGGAGGCAGCTACAATGAATAACAGATTCTCAGTGTAGANCAACAGCCTTCTGCTGGAAGATGATGGCATCTAGAACTTTCCTAACANGGAAGTCAGAGCTTCAAACCACAGGCCAGCTCTCCNGGCTGGGGCGAGGCAGGTGGTGACTTTACATTTCAGCCAATGCTCACTTGCTGCTTGCAAAGTCCCAGGCCCTTAAGAACTATAGTAATTCTACTCTGCCTGTGCTCTATACATGGAGTAGCAATGGCTGGATGGCAGCACCTCTGTTTACAACATGTTTTAGTCAATAGCTTAAGCCTACTGTTGAGACCTACTGCTTAGAAAAAAAGATCTTGAAATATTGCTGTCCTTTGATAATGTACCTGGTCACCCAAGAACTCTGATAGAGAGGTACAATGAGATTAATNTTGTCACACTTGCTAATAAAACATCCATTATGCAGCTCCTGGGATCAGGGACAACTCTAATTTTCAAGTCTTATTATTTAAGAAACAAAGAGATTACAGCTGTCCCAGGTAGCAATTCCTCTGATAGACTTCTACAAATCAAACTGAAAACCCTGTGGAAAAGGTTCACCATCCTAGATGTCAGTGAAAACATTTGGAAATCCTGGAAAGAGAGCAAATACCAACATTGGAGTTTGGAAGGAGTTGCTTTTAACCCTCATGGAAAATGCTGAGGGGTTCAAGACTCCAGTGGAAAAAGTAACTGTAGTTGGGGTGGAAATAGAAACAGCAAGAATTTGAAGCAGAGCCTTAAGATATGAATGAATAACTTTTGCAACCTTATCATAAAACTTGAGTTTCATATACGGACAAAGAAAAGTGGTTTCCAGAGGCAGCTGACCTGAGCTCATGGACGCTGGACTTAGGGAGCCTGNACGGAACCGATCTAGGCCCTCTGAATGTGGGTGACAGTTGTGTAGCTTGACTGTGAGGCTCCTAGCAGTGAGATCATGACCTGTCCCCATTAGGTGGCTTTTGGGAACCTGTTCCCCATGATGGATTACCTCACCCAGGCTTGATGCAGGGGGAGGAACTTGGTCCTGCCTCAATTTGATGTGCCATGCTTTGTTCATGTCCATGGAAGGCCTGCCCCTTTCTGAATGGAGGAGAAGTGGATGGGGAGAGGGGCAGATGGAAGGGGGGAGGGAACTGGAGGAGAGGAGGGAGGGGAAACTGTGGGCAGTATGTAAAATAAATGAAAAAAATAATGAAAAAAAAGAGAAAAGTGATTTCTGGAGATGGCATCTGCTGGCGCAGATGCTCTGAACAGTGCTAAGATGACATCTCAGGGTTCAGACTGTCACAGAAGCTTAGGCAATAAGCAGTAGCAGGGTTTGAGAGGACTGACTTCAGTTCTGAAGGAAGTTCTACTATGGGTAGAACACTACCAAACAGAGAAACCATCCGTGTAAGGAGGAGACAATTAATGCAGTAAGCATCACTGCTGTCTTAGTTTAAGGAATTGCTATAGCCACCCAACATACAGGCACCACCACCTTGATCAGTTGATAGCCACTGACATTGAGGCTAGCAAAGCAATCAGGACTTGAAGACTCGGAGTTCTTTGAAATGAAGGTTCTATGCATTGTCCTTAGAGACTTAAGGCATTCCCAACAGATGAAGATGGCACAGTATGAGCGTGGCTTTCCTGCGTGCTGGTAAAACGTCTTGCTACTTGCTTTATGGTAGCATTTGGTCTGAAACTGAACTCACAACATCTCCAAAGCATGACTACAACTAATTATACTATTCTTTATAATGTAAACAAGCAAAGGGCAGAGACACTGTGAACACTGTGNGTTCAGCTTTTGAAAGCTNGAAGTCCTTCAGCAGAGGAAGCCAAAGTTGCTGGAGANGGGGAGGCACGGAGGTAACAGACTTGTCTATGTCAGTTCCCTGCTTTTATGGGAGCCTAGCTTTTGAGACNTGACCAAAAGCCCCGTGCATAGCCCATCACAGAGAAGAAAGTTTCAGAGAAACTTGAGGCAGTCGATTCTGTGATTTGTTTGAAGGGCTAACAAAGGTTGATTAACAGTAGGTGGATTCTGAGANATGTGGACTTCAATTATTTAAGATATAAATGTTTCCCCTTATGATGTTTAAACGTATCATGACAAATATGATACTGATTTTTTTGCCATTAACAGTCACATTTTATAGTATTGTGATAGGAGGGTTTTGATATTTTTATCNAAAGATTTTATGACCAAATTGTCAGAAATTGGGGAATTTTATAGAAAGAATGTACAAGTCAGCTCATAGATTCATAACTTTAGTCTGTGAAAAGGGATATGGCTGTAGATTATATAGCTCTAGTTTTTGCTAGGAAAATTTATATGCTGTCAAGATCTTTATTCTATTGAAATTGAACTGGAAAAGGCCCTTAAATCTGTGGACTGTAATAGAGCTGATTGATAAAGAGATTCAAAATCCCTTTTCAAGGTTACACTTGGGGAAGGTGGTGAAGACCTTCCCTCGCCTGATGGGAATTTCCATTTAGAGTGTGATTGCTGGGCCAAAGACAAACCCTATCAGCTAATGAGATCTCAGCCAGGTCACTTAGCCTCTCCGAACCTTAGTCTCCTCATATGTAAAACAGAAGTTGTCACAGTATCACCTCACATGGTCTGTTGCGAGGAAATGAATTGACACAAATAAAGTATTTTGGACAGGAACTGGCTTATAGTAAGCACTTGATAGNTGTCAGCTATTTTTTATTATTTCCCAATAGCTACTTACAGCAAAAACCCTCCAGCTGGGCAAAGTGTGATACTACCAGCACCTCTCCATTATTTGGACTGGAGAGAAAGAGTGGATCTTTCAAGATGAATACTCATTTGACTGGGACCAGGTTTTGGACTGTCTTCTACCTGTCTCTTATACACATCTAGATGTGTATAAGAGACAGGTTTCAGCCATTGTGCTGAGGCTTTAGCAGCTCATCCTGTGAAGCCCTCTGGAAAACATTTGTTGTTATCTACATTTTATAGATGAGGGAACTGAGGCACGGAGAGGTTAAGTAACTTGCCTCAAGTCTAAAAGCTAGTTCAACTCATCTTGTTTCCATCCATCTTCTCAAGTTTGTTGCTCTATGTGGACATGCAATATAGATGGACAGTAAAGTATCTAGAATCGTTTCAAGTGTAGCAGAAAGAAGGGGACTAGGAAATTCCATCAGGTTTAGGCNTAAGTAGGAGAGGCCAACCGTATAAATTGTACTGAATGCCAAAGTCAAAAGAGATTATTGAACTCTGTCTAGATCCAGGCTGGCACCAAAATCCTAGTGGATCTAAGCTGGAAGGCAAGGCAATGAGTTCTCTGGAATGGTTAAATGAGGATCCAGTAGGTGTTCTTGGCAATATATTCATTTTCNAGCAAGCCTATAGCTTGACCATGGCGAGTTCTGGTCTTCCAANAGNAAACTAGGCAAGGAGAACTAAAGTTTGGGACAAGTTCTCATTCTAATCAGGTAAATGCGAGAGGTGGACAAACATCGTAAGTAAAAACAAAGGATGAGTTCCAGAAAAGGGTTCCCTGAGCTCCATCCAAACAAGCTGTTCTCACCACATCTGAAAACATTCTCCACACCAAACACAAAGACCATGTTGCTCTCTAGTCTGATCATTTTATTTCACCACTTAAAACCGTAAATGGCTTTCCAGTGTCCTCAAGATAAAGGTCAGATGTCTTGACAGCTCTTAGAATGCCCTTCATGGTCTGGCCCCTGTCTACCTCTCCAGTCTGATTATTCTACATTCATCTTTTGTCCCATCTAAACAAACAGAAACAAGTGCATTCCAGGGTGGACTAGCTACATCAAAATCCTAGTAGTTNTAAATGCTATCCTGCTGGCCTCTACTCAGAAGGTATGCCCATCCACCTCCAAATCAGGTAATTCCACCCTGCAGGTCTCACACTGACCAGAANTTCCTCTGAAGCCAGCCTTGCTTTCATCTCCTGCATTGGCCTGCCTGGGAGGAATGAGGATATCATGAAGAGACATTTGACAAGACATTTGCACCCCTCTCTTTGGCTACCAGACTATTAAAACGGTAGACCCCAAGAGATTAGAAGTTCCTTAAGAATCTTCTATTGAGAGAATTAGAAGGGTAACCTGTTTGTCTCCTGAAGAAAGACTTATAACTTGTGAGACGATCTTGCAGGAGAGTTGTGGAGCTGAGACAGTGGCGGGTGGAACCGCACATCTAAAAGTCTCATCAAAGAAGACAATGATGGGATGGGGGTGTAGAAACCTGGCTTGCTGGTCCCCAGGCTGTGACCAGTCTTCATTCGGCATCCTTGCCCTCAGTGGTTTGCAGTTAACTTTCAGGATTACGGACCTTGGACACTAACTACCTTTATCTCCTCAACTGAGAGTCTC
>LZPO01027366.1:836911-861516 GCA_001675575.1 Neotoma lepida
AGGCTGGGCTAGAACTCATTATCTGGCTGAAGTAAGCATTGAACTCTTGAACCTCCTGTGTTGGTCTCCCAAATGCTGAGATTATAGGTGAGCGTCACCATATCCTGCCTAACAATAAAATCTCTAAAATTACTGTTTCCCCAATAAAGCAATCCCATCTCTACAACAAGGCTGAAAATACACATAAACNGCATAGAGGAGATACCGTAAAATAACAAACAGGNCAGCAGAGTAACAAAAAGGGCAGGAAGTAGCAGATACAGCTCAACAAAGAAATAGAAGAGGAAAACAAAACCAAATCAGAAAGTAAAAAGCCACAATGGCCAGGTCACATGTGAAAACAGACATTACAGGNAACATACTAAGAGACATGGTGAGATGACTCAGCTGTTAAGAGTACATACTGTTCTTGCAAAGGACCTGAATTCAACACCCTGCACCAATGTCAGGCAGTTCCCAACTGCCTGTAACTCCAGCTCCAGGAAATCTAATGCCTTCTTCTGGCCTCTGCAGACAACTGCACTCACATACACAAACCCTCACATAGACACATGCCTACAAANAATTAAAAATTAAAATAAAAAACTTTAAAAGAGACTTCCAACGTAAGAATAAACCAGTCTTTCAAGGAAAAAGGAGCTGGCTATAAAATTTTAGCATTGACCCACTACATAATTTTATTCAGGTACAATGTTCTAGGTGAGTATTTCTGAATATAAAAGGCAATAGGAAATGTGGTTCATGCAATCCTCAGAAGCAAAAGCTATGGAACATGATTCAGAGGTAAGCTTTGAATCCATCTAACTGTAGGACTAACAAGACAGTAAAGGAAGAGGAATAGCTCCAGAACAGTCAGAATATGAATTTTAAAAATAAATATATCTGTTGAAAATCACATTGCTTTTACTTGTGCTACAACCACTAGACATCAACAAAATGGCCAACTATTCACCAACATTATAAAAATACTGTTTTATTCTTGCAACATTCTGAAGTAATTACGGACATGCCAATGTTCTTATCAAGTAACTCTTTGTTGCATCATGTCCAAGCAGGTTTTGCTTTTGTTGTTTGCTTACTTGGTTTTACAGTTGTAGTCTGATTTGGTTTGCAGAATGAGAGCATAACAAGGGCAGTCACTTCTAAAACCGACTACTCTTGATCTCTAGAAATTTCTCCAGGAAGAACCTGGCAGCCGTTAGGTTGAAAGATCAGTCCTCCTCTACCCCCAAGTCATTCAAACCACAAGGAACTCTGGTCCTGTTTAAATTCCTCCAGCGCCTCTCTGGCCTTTCACAGAGGGAGGCTCGCCTTGGAACCACTACAGCACTGTACATCATGAACAGCCCCAGCGGCTCATTTTTTCTTTCCTATGCCTGAAAATCACTTGTACCACTGACATGGGGATGCTTGTGCTTCCTGTGTGTCAGATATCTCTAGTTCTTTGGTCTATTTCAATCTGCACAAACAGGAAATATTTTTCTTTCCCCTTTGAGTCCAGTAACTGTTTATATTCATATTCTTTTATTTCTAGTTTATAGATTATGGTGTTAATATAATAAACTGATTTTTAGAAGATCTCATTTTTATGTGTAACATGTNCACATGTGTTGAGGCTCCCTTGGACAGAGTCAGATCCTCTGGAACTGAAGTTACAGGTGGCTGTGAATCACCCAATGTGTGTGCTGCCTCGGCAAGAACAGCAAATGACCTTAACTGTGAGCTGTTTCTCCAGCCCAATATAATGGACTTAAACAAGGCACACTCAACCAACTAAAATGCCTTGCTTTGGCTGTATATTATGGTGGCCTCTAAATTGTTTTGGGCATACAAACACTAGTAAATAGCACATGACTTGATAGCACAAAATCCACACTAGAAATACATGCATTTANAGCTTATATGCACATGTGCCACCGCAGTAGCAATTACNTAATTATAAAAATATGATAGAAAATAGCTAAGTAATTTAACATGTAGACTTTATTATTAGTGGCAAATAACTGTGTTATCATCAGAAATTATTCATAGCATTTAATAACAATGTGATTTAATTTACTTTATTATTTTGGAACATCTTGACTTAATCCTTTCTGACTGAGCAATTTAAAGTTCAATTTGAGACTTGGCTTTAGGAGCTGTCATAGATACTTCATTAAATTATACAGCTCCAAATGAGACCAGGTGATCATGGCCCTGATGCCTTCAGCTTTTAGTTCCACCCACTGATAATGAAAAGGCTTAGCCAGTTTTGAATTTGTTCAATTAATATTATTTTGCTACTGCTGACTGGGACCCAGAAATAAATATCTACTTTTCCTGCTATCACAGGTAGGTTTTGAAAATGTACTAAGGTTTTAGGACTTGTTTTACAAAAATAAAATTTAATTTATTCTCTGACAATTTTATACATGTCTATAAGGTATTTTGATTGCATTCACTCCCCATCCCCCTCTGTTTTGCCCCTCCCATCATGCCCTCTGGAATCCTTCTGCTTCCTAGCACATGCTCTTCTTATTTCTATGTTTTTTAATGACCCACTGAGTCTAAGAATGTACACGTGCATGGGTGTGGGGTTAATTACCAGTGGCTACACTCCTGAAGACAGATGTCTGCCCCTTCCCCCAGCCACCATTCATTGTCAACAGCTCTTCAGGAAGGAGTGGGGCACAAGGAGGAGGTAGGACCTCAAATACCCCGTGCCCATACATACCGTTACATTTGAAAAAAATTCAAACTACTGAAACTGCAAGATTTTTTTAGCCAGGTCAGGACATTTCATTTTCCAACTTAGCAAACACAGATATAAAGAAGTTTAATAGGCAACACACATGATTTTGTAAAATAAAGCCATATTTACAAACATGTTTTCAAAAATGCTCTCTACAAGGTGGTGGAGCGGAGTTTGGACTGGAAGCTGTTACTTTTTCCACTCATGGTTAAGCATTTGTCTCTGTCTCAAAGGCTATATTAAGGTATTTTTCCCAAGCCTGGCCTGGTGGCACAGACATAGAATCCCAGCTACTCAGGTGGCTGAGGCCGGATAACACAAATTTAAGACCTTGCCTGGGCTACACCCAGAACAAGATTCAGGCCGTCGTGGACAACCTAGTGAAGNCCTGCCTACAATACAAATTCAGTGACAGGGTACCGGTGTAGCATGCAAGGAGCTCTGGTTTAAGGCCCAGTGCCAGGGGAAAAACANATATNTTTCTTCAAAAATCTCTACAAGGTAGCATCTACTATAACCATATATCAAACACTTAAAGGTCAGCAAATTTGGGCAACTCCTTTATATCTATTTCCATATACACATGGAAATAAATGCCAATTTTTAATTCCTCTCCAAATCTACCACTGTAAGGTATAAATACATTGATATTCACTGCTCACCTCATCACGAGGCACATAAACAGATGCTAATATACATTTAAGAAGCTGCTTTTACAAAATCACCTACATTCTCCACATTCACTTTGTATGCATCAGGATACATGTTCTCCTTCAATAGCCTGCTCAATGGCTTGCTTGCAAGCGAGGCAGCAAGTGAATTTCATATATGTCACTGTTAATGATACTGCACACAATCCTTATTCAAATAACCTGCTTGATAATTTCTATTGAGCAGAGCTGGCTTCCGGCCAGATTCCATTCAATTACTTTTCTCCCAAAAGGGAAAATCTGCCAGATGTCCCCCAATATCCATTCCCTCTCTTTCTTCTTCAGTACCAGAACCTCTACTAAGCAGGCACAGGATTGTCCAAAGCCCCTCTCTCCTCTGCAGATATAAGCAGCCTTGGACCTAAGTGTTGGTCACTGGGGTGTAAGGGGCTGATATAGAAACNCGAAAGAAGAGTCNGGGCTTCTGTCCTTTCCTCTCAACTGCTGGTATTCAGATCACATAGCTGCAATTTCAACAGCCATCCCAGAGGATGAAGCAGCCAGGGGTTAAAGCCACCAGAGGAGCAAGAAATGGGGGACCCAGGTCCCTCATAACAATGACATTATCATAACAACAAAGGCCTGCCTGGGTTGCCTATGTTTATTGGAGAGAAATACATGAACATCTTTTGTGATCTTTCAGTATTTGGGTTTTTCTGGATGTTGCTAGTGATTAAAGTTTATTTAATACCTGGTGACCGTGGACGATGGGGGCTCGAGCTAGGTAGGGATCAGGGAAGAGGCAGCTGGGCCACTCTCTCAGGTCTGCACGTGCTAATGCTAGAGCCACTAACGTTACAGTCTGCAGGTTCCCAACATAAACTGCTTTCAGGCCACTTGCTCATTTTGAAGAGATGCACTTAAGGTGTAAACCACAACTGAACCGATGGCAGCAGCTTGGGAAGCAAATGAATGAGGGGCCGCCAATGCGCCTCCAGCTCTTCTCTCCAACTTGAAAACCATGTGTCGCCTTGCTGACAAATGTAGACTGTGTCAAATATCAATAAAGCTTTATCATGACACATAAACTCACAAGGTTCTCCTTTTCCTGTCCTTATAAGCCCCTGTCAAAGAGGTAACTAGACTCACAGCTAACTACGGATTTCTCTCCTGGACCATAAAACTAGGCTGTAAGAGGGAAATGCTAAAAGTGAAAAGTCAGCATAAATGAGGGCTCTCTATCTAACTAAACATACTTAAGAGCAAATGGTAAACACAAGGGTAGGTGGATGAATGCCGTGATCTTAGCGCCGTACCTGAACACCTCCAGTACTGTCCTCGCAGGTAGCTTGGGAGCCGCTCGACTAAATGCCCTTTTGAAATCTTCNAGAGTTAAAAATCCACGATCTATAAAAAAACAAAATAGTAAGCATTCACTTACTCCTATAAACCCTGTGAACAATGACTTCAGTTATAACAGTTATGGAAAGTTAAATTTTAATATATTATTAAAACTAGAAAAAAAGCAGTAATTTACAGTTGATCTTACATAGGTCATTATACACCCAGTGACCATGTCTCCCTGGAAGAATTTCAGAATGTGGTAGTGATACTCTGCCCTTTGGTGCAGTTCTAGATAAGCCAAAAGGTTATCACCAGCCTTGCACTTTCTGGGTCTCTAAGTCCTAGGGAAAGGATTGCATAGACAAGACTGTAATGATGTCTGGGTTTCGAGTCTTTGTGATCTGCCAAAACATTCCAGCCTTCCAAGTTCATTGTTGTCCAGCTTAGCATTAGACCTATGATATATTAATATTTAGGGAAAATACAACCATAGCCAGCATATGAATCTTGGAAGCCACACCTAGTGTGGAAAATAATTTTTCCAGTCAGGTATGGGTCAAAGTGAGAGTTGCAGAAGTGTCTTCCACATGTCCATGGGTGGCTTGTGGCTTATATCTCCATATGGCCAGTCTTTTGGCTATCACCACTACAACATAGGTACAATAGGCAAGCACACAAATCCAATTATATAACAGTAAATATTTCATTCAGGGTGTATGCCAGAAACGTAGCATCCCNAAGTAGAAAAGGATCCCCACCAACACTGGTGGCCATAGCCAGTGAGTGTGGTAGTGATATCCCAAGTATACTGCACCACTGGAGATATATTCCCATTCACAATTCCTCAGCAGCAATTCCTACATGAAAACACTTTAAAGACACTTACAGTGCACGTCGAAAGCTGTGAAGATGTGCCTTATCTCATTCCGAAAAAGCTGCGCCTCCTTCTTTCTCTTTACAACATCTAAAAACCCCTCAAGTGATATACCTAGAAGATGTGGAGGAGAAAAACAATGTGCCAGAGATGACTACATTCCTCTTCAAGAAGAAATAAGCCAGACATGAACAGTGATAAATCACAAATAATCTGAGTTTTATCTTTCACAAAGGGTATTTATTAATACTTTCAGAAAGACATTGTATTGTGCTACACACTAAGCAAGTCCGACCCTAGCAATCAACAGTGAAAACCAGAGACACACAGGCTCACTGAGCTTCTCAAAAGATGGAGGCTCCATGACCTTGAAAAAGTTTAACACTCTCCCTCTGATGGATCCAAAAGGCAAGCACGGAACTGCTTATTAAAGAAAGTTGCCAAATTTTCCTTCCACTAAGCTGCTTTCATACCTTTTCTTTCCTAGCCAGATGTCATTTCAGCAGGTTTTGTTCCCCCAACTGGGAGATAGGGTCAGAGAAGTAGTTTCTCAAAAGTCAACACCAATTGTATGCCACAGATAAAGGTGGAGAGAATATTATATAAACAATAGAGCTGGCACCATCCCCAGCCCTGGATACACCCCACAACGTGTTCACAGCCTCAGGCTCAGCTTCCTGCGACTCTCATAATAAAAGAGCCCAGCGTGATGATATGAGGTTGGGTACTGTGCTTACAATGTCTATTAAAATTAATTCTAATGTGATCTTTGTAGCAGGTTTAAGGAGTGGAGCCAAGAATTTTGACATTTTAGTGAACTGAGCCTAAAATATATAGAAAGAGCAGTTCATTTGCATAATGTAGGATTTCCATTAAAAAGTTATCATTTTGTTTTAAAAATAGCCCCAAACTATATAATAAGTATGTGTAACTCTATCGTTTGGGCAACATAACTAGTACTATGGAGCCATATGCCTTTTCCAAAATAGCTTTCAGAGTTTACAATGCTAAAACAATTTGCTTGGGGCTGGAGAGATGGCTCAGTGGTTAAGAGCACTGACTGCTCTTCCAGAGGACCTGGGTTCAAATTCCCAGAACCCACATGGCAGCTTATAACTGTCTGTAACTCCAGCTCTAGGGGACTTGTAGTGGGTAGCTGTTCCACCTATGACCTTGAAGTACCTGCCCCTGGGGCATGGCCACTGGTGACTCTTAAGACTTGGGATGCACATACACGGCTCTCTCTTCGATCCCTTGTGGTTTTGGATGCTGGGACAGACCAGGCAGATCCCAAGGCAGATCNCAGGTGGNAGAACAGTGTGGGACCATGCCTCACCCTTTCAGGATCCTACGACAAATTCCTCTATTTTGTCTTGTGAGTTTTCTTTCCCAAATAAATTCCTTTGCCCTTAAAACAGACTCCATGGAATTCTCAAACGTTATCTGACACCCAATGTGGGGCACGAACCCAAGACCCTGAGATTAAGAGTCTCATGCTCTACCGACTGAGCTAGCCAGTCCGTCCCAGTATCCAAAACCATGAGGGAGCTAAGAGAGAGCCACGTACGTACATCCCAGGTCTTAAGGGTCCCCAGCAGCCACAAGGTCATAGGTGGAACAGCTAGCTACCCACTACAGGGACCCAACACCCATGGCAAAAACACCAATGCACATTAAAATAAGTAAATAATTTCTTAATTTTATTTTTTTCTTATTTGAGATTAATGATTTATAAGCTTTAAAAAATCTATGCAGCTTTATGCTTCTAAAATGATTATTTTACATTTTTTAAAGACCCACTATGTGCCAGCCACTGTTAAAAATGCTGGAGGTGAAGGTGAAAAAGAACGTAATTTCAGTTCCAAGGAAAACAGTGTGGCCATTAGGCAGCTTGACTGCAAGTGCACACATCCCTGAAAACTGGCAAGTGCAATGATGGGGAGAAGCGTGGAAGGTTGTGTGAGAGGGGCCCAGGAGTCCTTGTAGCCTAGACTGGAGGAGGAGGGGTCTCTTAGAGGAGGAGATACTTAAGCTAAGACCTAAACCATGAAACTACAACAAGTGGCTACAGAATGAGAAGAGGAGCAATCCAGACAGTGGAATAGCATATGCCAAGGCCATGGGGTAGGAAATGAAAGGCCATGCAACTAGAATGGGTTCAAAAAGAAAGGAAGAAATACAACACAGAGTTGGTGAGGGACCCTGAACTCTCAGCCCTTTGGGGACTGCAGTAAATAACTGGGGCTTTCCTGAAGCCNCAATAGGAAGTCAGGAAAAGGTTTTCATTGAGAAGTGACAGGATCTGATTCAGACTTTAGAAAAGTATTTCAGGTTATTGTTTTTGTGAAAAAGGACTGGAAGGAACCATGTAAAAGGAGAGTGGGGTTAGGAGGTGAGAGCCCTAGGGGCACCAGCAGTGGAAGGGACAGGGGCGGAAGGCCATGCTTTAGAACAGAAGGGAGGAGTTATATGTGGTAGGTGAAATGTCAAATACAACACAGAGGTTCTGGATTGAGTACTCAGTGGTTTTAGGTGTCAGTTAAAGGGATGAAAAGGCCCAGGGGAAAAGCAGGACCAAGGGACAGATAAAGTGCTGTGGTTTAAATGTGTTAACTGTATGACAGTTTGGAGACAGCTGAGAGGAAAAATGACCAGGAGGCAGCTGGCCTTACTCTTTAGGGAGCAAGCATTATCTCTGAGCTACAATGTCCAGCAGGTATTCAATAAATACAGTCATCCATGTCCACTGGTGTCCAGGATTCCCCCAGAAGATATCAAAACTGGAGGATGCAAAACTCCTTTTATACAAAATGCTATAGTGTTGGAGCCTAACCCTACACAAATCACTTGTAGTAGCGAATACAACATAATCGCTATGTATGTAACTGGACTGCCTTGCTTAAGCAACAATGATTAAGAAAAAGTTCATATGCATTCAGCTCAGATGTGATTTTTCTTTTCAAATACTTTCCATCATAGTTGGCTGAGGTGCAGCAACTTTGGGTACAGAGGTAGACTGTACTGCACTAAATTAGCATACGCAGTATTTTTTTTCCTGTAGTTGCTAAGGACAGAGATTGATGCAGCTCCATTCCCATCTAATCATCCCGTGACCAGAGAACATATTTTAAAATGCTAGCTGAGGTTGAAATTGAAGTCTAGCCATGCATGTTCCCAAAGATCATATCCATAACTTTAGTTTCATGAACTCCAAAAGCTAATAAATTAAAGCACATCTATCTAGAGTTGTTGAGATTCCTGAATAATTTATTCACGGGTGGTGTGCATTCTGCAAGATACATCAGATTTCTACCCCAGCCCATGGTCCAGCCCCTCTAGTAAGCATCCTGGTGCTTCCTGCATCCACAGGCTCTTCGCATCTAGTGCCCTGGCACGTGTAACACATTGCCTGAAAGCACCTATTGCTTTACTTCTCCTAGTGAATTTTTATCACACATCTCCTTCCAGATGCAAATGAAACATTACCTCTACTTTAAAGGTTCTGGGGGGAGGGGGGCTGGAGAGATGGCTCAGTGGTTAAGAGCACTGTGCTGCTCTTCCAGTAGATCCTGAGTTCAATTCCCAGCAACCACATGGCGGCTCAAACCATCTGTAATGAGATCTGGTGCCCTCTTCTGGCCTGCAGGCAAAAATGCAGACAGAACACTGTGTACATAATAAATAAATCTTTAAAAAAAAAAAAAAAGGTTCTCTGATGTGTCTCAGCTGAGTCCCTTTGCTGTGAGCAGCAGCCCAGAGGTCACAACACACTCAAGGAAAGGCTTGGGCTCTACAGCAGTGGCCTGACCAACTGTCTAGCTGAGAGATGCCAGAGATGCTAGGGAAAGGGAGTATGTGCTGTTCAAAAGTTCATCCCCAGTGTTCAGCACGAAGCCTGTGTGCAACAAACATTCAATCAACAGGCATGTAATCATGCTTGCCAGGTAAGTAACATGTACTGGATAAATAAGAATGATCACGGAGATACCATTTCTAATTCTCAACAACAACAACAAAAAAACATTAAGATATGTGTTTTGAATCATCTTTAACTCCAAAAAGTAATAGCAAAAAGTAAGTCACATTTATTTATATGGCCAGTAAAATAAACCATCACTTTAGGAAAAAAAAAAAAACAGAATTCAGAAAGAAAGAAAACACACTCTGATTACTGCAGCTCACTCAGAGAAATGAGGGCAGAGTATTGTTGCATGGTTCCCTGTGTGATTCATAAGAAACGGGAGCATATGAATGCTGTTGTCTTCTTAATTACATATTCAGATAACACATCCGTAGTTGGAGTTATAAAGTATGCAGGTCATCATTTCACAATTGTATAGTATAAAAGGCAAATGTTCTTTAGGTTTTAATANGAAAAAATATTTAAATTGTATGTTTACTACCCCTTAAGATGAAAAACAATCTAATAACACGAATAACACTATTATGAATAATCATGTCTTTTCATACTATTTTCCCCACAGAGTCATATACCTCATATTTTAAACTCAGTGGGAGGGGTCAGAGGCACAGGGCACACCGTGTAAACACATGGTCCACAGCATGCCCTCAGGCTGTTTTCCAGGGCCGCACACATCCAAATGCAAGCCTCTTTTCTGAAGTCTAAGTTTTCATTTAGCGCAGCTTTCCTGCTGCAATACCACAATTGCTTTCCAAGGCGAATACTTAATAATTTACTATTCTAAAGCTTTGCAACAGACACAGTGATGTAAGGTTTGTAGACCTTGCTGCCTTTTAAATGGCCTAGAAATAGAACTCCTACTACTGGCTCCACCTGCTGTCGCAATATTAAAACCAAAAATTACCACTTCCAAAAGACTCTCAATAACTCCATTTATGTCAGATTTCATAACTGATGCATTATTATCTGTGCCCCCACCCTGAAGAAAAAGAGTATGTTCTAGAAGATTCTAAACTCAAACACGATATTGAGTTCTCTATGTACACTGCTCCACTTAAACAGTTACCTACACACACGACTCTGGAGTCACAAATCAGGGCCATGACACTCCTGACACGAAAAATTACAGAGTCTGGCTGTTTGTGTTCTCTGACAGGTCTACAGAGGGGTATACAACCAGCCAGTGTACCCGGACACTATTGNTATTTTGTAGACTTTTTCTTTTTCTGTTAGCAAGATCTTTTTTAATAACAAGACGTCCCTGCATTTCCTTTTCAGCAGTGTCACTGGGAGTAGCCTCACAAGATGCCAAACTGAGGCTCACAGCTTAGTGACTGTTAGCTTCCTGCCATGCTGACAAATATAAGACAGATAATCCAAAAGAAGCAGAGGTTTATTTTTGCCTCTGGTTTCAGAGAGTTCAGTCAATGATCCCTGGGTCCTATTATCACGGCTGGAGTGCATGATGAGAGAAACTGTCCTTTTGATAGAATCAGATATATAAAAAGGAGTGCCCCAATATCCCCTTCAAGGGCACACATAGTTTCCTTGGACTGGGCCCTCCCCCCTACTAAGGAGCAGTACAAGCTAGTGGTCCAGCTGTGAATACACAGCCTTTGAAGGACACTTAAGGTCCAGAGCATTATAAAGTCCAATACTTTTTACAAATCCTTCCTGATTCTTAAATCTAGGCATTTTCTACACAACTGGAAAATATGTCCTTCCATTTTATAATCTATCCTGGGCAAAATGAATGCTTTTCATGTTCTATGATGAAGATGTGTATGTATTTTTACTTCCTGAACTACTTAATATGTGTGATGCAGATATGCCATAGAGCAAGAGACTATGAAGGTGATTTTTTTTTCTACTTTTTGAAAAGCTGATTCCTAGGAGGGTAATCAGCTTTCACCACAGGGGTGAATGTATTCAAAAAAATCGAATAAAACTATCAAAATTTTTTTCTTTGAAAGTTCCATTATGTATATCTTTTTGTGGTTCACAGTTCTAAGCTTCGGGGTCAGCGCACACAGAGAAATCCTCTTGAGAATGAAGCAGTCTGGTGTCTGGCTATCACAGGGAGCTCAAATTAGAAACTGCAATAAACCCAGGGAGAGTGAATGAGAAAACAATAAAAANGGCAGGTGACTTGTCTGTGAGGCTGGTCCTACGTCTAGCGAAGAAGGCAAAGTTCATGCTCACTGTACCATATATTAATTTTCCCAAGGACTGAAATGCCTAAAACCAAGGGCTTAAAAGGATGAAGTGGCCTTTTTTTNAAAAAAGCATAATGTAAACCTTTTCTAGTTTGAGGAATAAAATTCAGATTACACGTTTTGGCAGCCATGATTGGNGATGTGCTGTGCTTGTATAAAAAGAGAGAAGATGAACGTGACACCAACATGCAAGGAGTTGTCAGAGCAAGGTGGATAAGTAAATTCATAGGACTGATATGTTCTTCCAACCGCCTGCAGAAAAGTAGAATAAAAAGAATGGAGTTTATATTACTGGAAGAAATCAAGCTTTTCTGTAGCACTGGGAGGGAGACAAGTTAAGAGCAGTTTACAGCAGAATGGAGATCGTATTCCTAGGAACACGGACAGGAATCATTACCTTTTCATTATGCACGTCTCCTGATCATAAAGCATCAAAGGTGCTTGGTGCTAGGAGTGCCAAGTCCTGCCTCATTCAGCAATTTAAAGCCTCATCCTTCTCTGCAAACTGGTCCTTAACCTCCTTCCCAGCTCTCAGCTGCAGGAGGTCAGTGAATGAGGCTGAACGGGGGTCATTTCCAGTCACAATACTGCACTTCTGGTGGTGCAGGAGGTAGCAGGAATCCAAGAACTCTGGTTTGGGAAAGATACTTTCTTAATGGCTTGAGACATGACAGATTAGGGTGTCCAGATCTAAGAGGAGAGTGTTGGGACAGCATTGCTACAAGGAGAGAAACAGAGATCTGAGAGTAAACACCATGGGGGAAAGAGTCAAGGAGAGCTGTGNAGGAGAGGCCCTTGGAGAGAGACAGCCTAGCCTGCCTTCTGCACCGCCAGCTGTGGAGCAGCAGTGATAAACACCCAGCAAAGCCTCGATGATACCCAGGGTTTTTATGGGGAAGTCTGAATCTATGATGGGGTATGCTTCGCAGAGGAGAGGGATCCAGGAGAACTTGAAGAGAGACGCTGGTAACTCACTCCANTCATTTCCTGCATTCTCCTCTCGGCTCCACCCCTGATCCAAATCCTACCCATCTTCAAGGTCTGCTTCCAGGAAGGAAGCTTCCTGTCTTCCCAAGTATTCTTGTCTACAGTACTAGCACAACATCCAGCCACAGAGGAAGAGGTAATATGTCTTTCCTATAACTTCCCTAATGAGTCAGCNTCTGTCTCCTGATTCTTTCCTGTCCCTGCAATGAAGATATTCACCATTCTCTAAATGGATAGTGAAATAAACAAATGGATGTAGATATGTGAGCAAAATTCAGATTATGATTTCAAGATAGAACATCAGTCTGTATGTGGCTTCCTACTTATCGAAAAACTATGAAGCTAAACAAAATGTGCAAGGCTTCACTCCTGTTATATCTTGACATTAGTTCTCACATAGGAGCCTTGTGTCTCAAGATACACACAAGTCTAGGACCTATAAGACTAGAAAACGGAAATCTAAATTTAGGAAAATATTATATTTACTCAGCTAACAAATCAGATAAGACAGTAATAGACAAGGCACACAAGCCAACTGACCATTAACCTAATCATCTACAAATTATTTTTCAATTGAACTTACACTGGATAGCATGACTGAGTCAAACAGCCCATAATTACCATGACGATGAATCAATCCCTTTGATTTTCCCATCATTCAAATCTGAAGGTTAAAATTAACTTCCAGGAAGGCTTTTTCTTGTGTAAGTATGAAAGTAAAAGGTTATTTTTAAAGAGGCTATATGATATAAGGAAACAAAAAAAATTCTCAACGTAGTCTTTACACAAAAGCAAAATTCTGAGGTANTCTGTCCTGCCTCTCCCCACCTCCAGACCATATTCTATAAAGCACTGGGATAAAAATGGAGATAACTCTGTGAAGACACAGCGGAACATGCTCAGTAGGTTCTTATCTGTATTGCTCCCTTCGTATCCAGTGAGCAAGAGCACTATAAAATTTACATGCTGCTATTCACACAATGCCCTACGGTTCACCCTGCAATGGCAGCAGATCATCTGGGAGGCCTATACTCAGGGCACATGGTCTTTGACTTTCATAGAGTCATGCTGACATGTCCTGGCATTAAATAGGGACCTACCCTGAAGAAAACTTAAGAAACGGCCACAGAACTCACTGCAGTGTGTACTGAACTGTCTACGGGCTCGGATATCCACTCAGTAGCCTCTCCCATTATAAGACAGCACAGAAGAAGTATCCCAGGCCAGGAACTGGACTGTCTAGGTTTTTCCTGTGTGGACAATGACCATTGTACCTGCTTTTTCCTCTGTTTGCTCCAGAAGCTAGGATTCAGTGACTACTGATAGAGAACCTGTTGATTTGCCATTTATAAACTGACAGCACTCTTGATTTCAACTATCATGTTCCTTAGGGGAGTGAATACCAGCCTTAGTCCTGTTGTGACCATAAACATGACCCATGGCACTACTGAAAATCAAAGGGGGCTGGAGAGATGATGGCTCAGTGGGTAAGAGTGCTGACTGCTCTTCCAGAGGGCCCAGGTTCAAATCCCAGCACCCACATGGCAGCTCACAACTGTCTCTAAGTCCAAGATCTGACACTCTCACACAGACATTCAGGCAAAATACCAATGTAAATAAAAAATAAATAACTTTAAAAAATCAAGGGAAGGGCTTATAGGTGGCCATGAGAGCAGGGTCACAGATCAGATGGCTTCAGTGTGCTTCTTATTAGCCAGTTGTGGCATTCTAGGTAAATGACTTAACTACTCTAAGCTTCATGTTTTTAATGTCTTTAATGTTTTAAAGGGGGAAGCATTTGATAAGATCATAAAGTTGATTACCTATCTACTACAATGTGCTCATCACAGATCTGCACATAATTGTTCAAGAAATGTAGTTATTTGATAGAGATATNGTTCTGTATGCTGTGAATATGTGTTGCTCTGATTGGTTGATAAATAAAATGCTGATTGGCCAGTAGCCAGGCAGGAAGTATAGGCGGGATGAACAAACAAGGAGAATTCTGGGAAGAGGAAGGCTGAGTCAGGAGACGCCAGCTACCGCGGAAGGAACAACATGCCTGTAGACCAGTGACCGGTAAAGCCACAGAATACGTGGCAAAACATAGATTAATAGAAATGGGCTGAATTTAAGTATAAGAGCTAGTCAGTAATATGCCTGAGCTAATGGCCAAACAGTTATAATTAATATAAACTTTTGAGTTATTAATTTATAAGTCAAAAGTGGGACTGTGGGTGGGCTGGACCACGTGGGGCCTGGAGGGACCCAGACAAAACATTCACCTACAGTTATTGTCTATAAAATAATAAAAGATGTAGCACATGCAAAAGTCTTTTCTAAAGACTTGTACAAATGCCAGGTGTATGTTCTCTTCTTTTCTATAGCAGTCTCCTCATCTTAAAATAGGGGGCAGGTAAGGTTTCTAGGTCTCTTCTAGCTCCACTTTCTTTCACCATTGTACGAGAAGCTATGAGCAAAGCCCTCTGAGTGAGGAAGCCTGTATACTGATATCGATCTCATCGGTGATCTGTCGCTTCCTTACTGACATCAATCTCATTGGTGATCTGTGGGTAGATGGCTTGATTTTTTTTCTCAATTCCTTTGTCTTGGCTACTTTAGGTGGTTGAAACTTATACCCACTTGCTTGTTGGGTGACAGAAGTAAAAATCAATAGTACCCTTTTGTTACTCATTTGGAGATCCCCCCAGACTCTCCAAGAATGTACTTTTCTTCCTGCTATCCTATACCTATTCTAATAGCTTTGATTCAACTTTGCGTTTTTCTTCATTTTCACAAGAAACTTCTAACAGACACGACTCATTTTCTAAGAGGACTACAAGCCCTCGGAAAACAGGACCTGGGCATCCAGGTACTGTCCCTAACTGGAAATGAGGTGTATCTTCAGAATGTTGCCCTTACTCAGGAGCAACTGAGTCAATGTAAACCCAGGACATGTGTCTAGACCTCATCTAGGAAGCTCTACAGCCAAAGAACCCTACATAAATACCTGCCATGACCTTGACTTGAAGAAGAGCTGCGGAATCGGGTATGGTGACAAAGGTCTGTAATACTAATACTTGGGAGGTGCAGGCAGGAAGATCACGAGTTCAGAGTCATCTTTGACTATTGTAGAAAGTTTGAAGCTAGCCTGGGCTACATGAGACTCTGTCTTTAAAAAAAAGAAACAAACAAACAAAAAAACCCTATGGGTAGCAGAAAGAGAATTCCCAATCACAAATACCCAGAAGAATTTTGGGAAATGGATTATCAAAATAGGTACATTCCAAGAAGCTAAGGCCAACACTTAATTCCTTCAATATCAAAACACCATGGAGAGCCTATGGTTCAGAGGTTAACAGCCTTTGGTGTCCTTGCAGAAGATACAGGTTCAGCTCTCATCATCCACATGGTGGCTCACTACCACCCACAGGCACACACATACATGCAGGCAAAACACTCATACATATAAAAAATAAAATAAATGGGAAAAATACACTATGGAGAAAGACGACATAATTGAAGACATTTAATCTCTACATAATCCATTTCTTTCAAGAAAAATACCATGCGGTAGATGTGACCCTTGTGATCTACTAGGAAGAAAAGGAGTTGATAGTGTGAAATTGGTTTAGGATTGGCAGTTCTAATAAAAGGAATTCATGTTAGCAGAGGAGTTCGATGGTTACTTCTTGGGGACTAGCTATTTAACTATTTCTCTTAGATGTTTGTGGCCTGGAGTCACACCAGTCAAGTAAACACAAACTGAAGCTGGATGGGGAGAGTTGGTGCCCTAGCTATAAATCTATTCCTTTAATCCTGAAGAAAGAGATGCTCTGTGAAAAATAATTTGATATTGATCTCAAGACTGGGAGAGGGAAAAATACTAGAAGCTTGGAGACGAAAGCAAGTCTTCACAGTCAATTTTGGAACAAGACACTAAGCACCTACATTTGATCTCAACCTTCCAAACTAATCCTTCCACTGCTACCCCCCTGAATTTCTCAGATGTCTAATTTACTTAGCGACCTTTTGAAATACACTTTAAAAATGAAATTATGGAAAGAAGCATCCTAATGATTTAGTTGAGAAATGGATGTGAAAGGCATTCTTGAATATTAAACGCAAGGAAGCGCATACTGGAGAGTGTCCCCAAACATATTATCAAAGTTAGAGAACCCTAAGTCTGTTGTCAGTTCTGAAAAACTCCAGGTGAAGCAACCCTTTGGCCATAATCAATCTGAGAAAATGTGTCAGAATAAGGTAGTCTTCGTTATACATAGAACTCATAGAACTGGAAGAGACTGTGCCAGTGTCCTCAATGTGGAAAACTTGTGCCTGCACATAAAACTGCCCAAAGGAAGCTCCCTGACTACTGCAAATGATAAGCAATGTGACTAATGACAGCATTCAACCACTAGAAAGTCATCAAGGATGGGGAGCTCATGATGAGAAGTTATCTTCTGCCACAAGTCAAACCTCTCTCAGACATCAGAACTAAGCAAACAAAAAGAAGAAGTATAGANGGCATACTACAAACCAGCCATTACTTTATTGCAGAGCACTCACACACGGAAACGCTTCTGGAATGAAGGTAGAAAGCCTTACGCCGGAATTTATCCTTCAGTAACACCNCACTTTTTGCACTGGGGTGAAATCCAATGAACTTAACGGGAATACCTTTTCACGTAGTCCTATCTTACTAAATGTGAGAGAGCATTTACTAAAAGGAGACACAAGAAAATACTGAGTGTAGAGAAAGTTACCCTAAAAATCGACATTTATGTCAAAGAACTCATTACACAGTAAAGGAAATCCATCTTTCAGGATCCACACCTCTCTGTATACCTCAGAGAACTAAAGAAAGTCCAGTTAATCTCCCAGTTAATTCCTTCAGTTAAGGAAAGAAATTCCTCAGTGTGAGGCTAGAGAAATAGCTCAATTGGTAGAGTGCTTGCCAAGCACGCAAGAGGCCCTGAGTTCAAATCTCAGCTCTGCATTAACCAGGTATGGTAAGCAATGCCTGATGTCCCAGAACTGGGGAGGTGGAGGCATCTCTAGCTGCTTAGAGAGCTTCAGAACAACCTGAACTGATGGGATTCTATCTCAAAGAAGAAAGCAAACAAGTACAATCCAACTACAACTAAAAATTCTTCATGAAGTTGGATCCTCAGTTCAGAATCAGAAAACACACATAAGACAGAGACCCATGCAAAGGATGACTATTAAGGTGCCTTCAGCCACAGTCCAACTTAACATAGCAGAAAAGTCACAGGACAGAGAAACAGCACTCAAAATTATGAGCGAGGAGTAGAACCTTGCACTGACTATTGGGACTATTGACTATCAGGGGACTCNTGGGACAGAGAAACCCAATCAGCACTAAAGAAGCAGGAAAGCCTCCCACCAAAAGACAGAACTCTTTGTACACTGGAATATAAACATTGAAAGCCTAAGAGGAAAAAAATGGAGGAAAGGTTTCACCAAAACATTACAACTAAGTGAACATCAAAGAAACAGTATTTTGAATATTTTGAAAGTGTGAAAATTTTCAACAGCAAATTAAAAGCCCAGGGAAACGATATTAAGTTAGGGATTAGGTAAAACACCTGTTCTTCTGAGAATATTGTTCTAAAATCCATACTTCATACAGGTCATCTAACCTTGCATATATATACAAAATTCATTTGTATATGTGATATATATAATTAAAACATATATGATATCTATATAAATGAAATATATGTATGAGCTGGAGAGTTAGTTCAGGGGTTAAGAACATTTGCTGCTTTTGCAAAGGACCTGAGTTCAGTTCCCATCACCCACATTAGGCAGTTCACACATGCCTGTTAATCCAGTTCCAGGGAACTCAATGCCCTCTTCTGGCCTCTGTGGGCACCTGCACACACGTGGTGCACATACAGAAAAGCAGACACATATGCATACAATAAAACTAAGAAGGAATAAATACGTTTTCATCTAAGTATCATGAAGCTATCTCACAATAGCACAGGAGAGGTGGCTCTGCAGTGAGGAGTACTTGTTGCTCTTACATAAGACCTGGATTTGGCTCCCAGCACCCACACGGTGATGCACAACCATCTGTAACCCTAGTTTCAGGGGACTCAAACCCCTCTTCTGACCTCCACAGATCCCAGGCACTCACATGGTGTGCATACATATATGCAGGCAAAATACCCACACACATATAAACTAAATCTTTAAAAGATATCTTACCATATGATACAGTACATGAAAATATAATTAACAATTAAAAATATCATGGCACTGTGCTTCCTGCAATATAAAAATGGTATTGGAAGGCTAGGGCTATAGTTCACTGGTCAGCACCTTACTAGGGTGCATGAGGCCCTGGGTTCAATCCCTAATATCACAAACAGTAAAGACGGATTTAGGCTTGGTCGGTNGAAAGGTCACTGTGTGAGTTTTCTGTAGTCTCTCCATCAGGAATGGTGTCTGTGGAATTTATACTCATTCAAGGTTTGCAGAAATAAAACTTGCAACTGCAAACAAATCTAAGTAACTGAATAAAATTTTGAGTATTATTCATTAGATACTACAAGCATGTACAGAAAATATGTACTTGTTTTTCTTCACATAGTCAAAATTTTTAAATGTAAAATTTTACAATGTACAAAACTAGAGAGGAAAACATACACCAAAAGACTAGAGAAGCCTGCCAGGCGGTGGTGGCGCACACCTTTAATCACAGCACGCGGGAGGCAGAGGCAGGCGGATCTCTGTGAGTTCGAGGCCAGCCTGGGCTACCGAGTGAGTTCCAGGAAAGGCGCCAAAGCTAAACAGAGAAACCCTGTCTCGAAAAACCAAAAAAAAAAAAGACTAGAGAAGCATGACTATGATTTAATAAACGTTCAGAAGAAAGAGAGCATAGACTGTAAATTCTACTGCTAACTATTCTTTTTTTGAATACCGAAACCATCCAGGCCTAGATCCCCCTTTAGAGGAAGAGTTTTCACTAAAAATTCAATTTCTTTAATAGAGACAGGACTGTTCCCATTATCTCTTTCCTCTTGGCTTTCCAGTAGGTTGCCTTTCAAGAAATCTAGCAATTTTGTCTAAGTTGCTAAACTGTTGACATAAAGTTGTGTATCCTAATTATCCTTTAAATAACTATGGGATCTACCTCCATCATTCATGAGATTGGTAATTTGGGTGCCCCACCTATGTGGGTGAGCTTCTCAGTTTTATTGATTCACTAATAGAATAAATAAAGCAGCTCTTAATTTCTTTTTCTTTCTCTTCTCAGCCTCATTGTTTTCTACTTTAATCCTTGTTATTTCTTCCTTTCACTGATTNGGGGCCTCATCTGCATTGCACGTATAAATATTGCACATATACCCAGACTAGTTGTTCTTTTTGTAGTTAAAAGTAGAAGCAGAGGTCACCAATTTGAGACTGATTTTCTTTTTCATAAGACAGAAATTTAGCACTGCTTCCTAAGTACTATTTTCAATACAGCTCATAAAGATGTGAAATGTTACCTTTTAAGCCAAAATATCTTCTAGCTTTTCCGTTTGAATTTATTTGACCTATGCGTCATTTAGAAANGTGATAGTTAGTTTCCAAATAGCTGGGACTTTTCCCGACACCCCCTGCTATTGATTATAATATAATTCAACCACAAAGAACAAATATACTGTAAGGTGTAATCTGCCATATGAAATGTGCTGTGAAGACTTGTGAAGAACTTGCCCAGCAGTTCCTGAGGGGAGATCTCTACAGATGACAACTGGGTCAAGCTGGTGGTTGATGGTGCTGTGGGGTCATCTACAGCTTCACTGACTGGAGTCTACTTGATTTATTATGCACAGGCATGTAGANATGCTGACCACCATTGAAGACTTACTGTCTTTCTCCTCCGTTTCATCTGTTTTCCTTTTGTGTATTCAGAATTTTGAAAAGTGGTATAAATGTTCAAAACTGTGTAGTATTCTTGATGGACTGACTCCTGTAACTCTGAAATGACTATGCTTATCCTGCAGTACTCCTTCTCAAGTCAGCCTACTGTACACCTTATCTAGCTTTCCTCTCATCTCTATTACTACTATATATTTTGTCATCCTCTTAACTGTGCCTTTATATTTAAAGTGAACTATGAGACAGCCAAGTAGACACCATAACAGGCTGCTCAGTCTTCTGTCAGAGATCAGGCCTCAGTTTCAGTTTCCTGAGACTGAGCAAGTAGTTTCTGAAGGAAAGGGCCATCAATCACCAAAGCCCTCAACAGCAAGGAGGAGGGGAACTGCATGGTATCNGGCCTGAGCCAACCCCCACAGTAACCAAATAAGGACAGAGCCTGNGACTTGTCCAGACTTGTCCCAAAATGGAAAAACTGTAGCTCTAGCCAACCCCTGCTAGCCCTAAGCAATCAGGAACATACTAATATGTTTGTCACTTGCATAAGCCAATTCTAGATAGGATGACCTCACTGTCTTTAGAATTCCTTTAGCTGTGTATAAAAAGAGGCTNCAAGCTTCTCTCAGGGTCACCATTTTGCCTTTGTGTCAGATGTGTGGCCCCAAGNATTCTGGAACTCTTACTCTCAAGATAATAAATGTTCTTGCTGATTGCATACGTGGATGGTCTTTTGTGGGACTTTTCTAAGACCCTAACAGACTGTTCTTTAAACATAAAACAAAAAGTGAAGAGAACTCCATATTCACCAAAGTTCTCAATATTATCAAAATATTGCAGAGTTCTAACATCAAAAGCTAGTTCCTGTAGTAAAAGGGGAAAAGCTATTAAGGACATTATTAGATCAAATGGTAAAAAATAGAATATAGATAGTAAATTAGATAAAAAGCAATGTACCAGGGGACGATATAGTATAGAGGAACAGATGATAAGGCAAATGGGATGCTATTAACAATAAATGAATTTGGATAAAGGGTATAAAGCTGGTTTCTTACTATTTTTATTTTGTAGCTTTTGTACATTTTAAATTATTTCCCAAAGAAGGGCGCAGTTTTGAAAAATTGACCCAGCATGTTCTGGGTCCTAGCTCCTCAAAGAAAAGAGTGTTTGCCCACTTGCTAGCTGGCTCTATCTGCCTCCTCCGCTCCTTTCTCCTTCTTCATCAGACTATTTTGTTAAGCACAGAAACAACAAACAACAAACAAAACATCTCCTGACTCATGGCCACCCAGACTTACTGAAAAACTCATCTACTCATACTGTCACACTTTATCACTCCCCGTTATCACTCACCTGGCTGGTGACATCACCACACATTGTAATTCTGCTTGCTGGAGTCACACTCCCAGGTTGCCAACTCCAGTGGCTACCCATCACTCTGCTACCTGACCTGCGAGCAGCACTAGTAACACTGGCCACTGTCTACTTCCTCTGGCTTTTCAACCAACATTCATGGTTTTCCTTTTGTCATTCCTAAGTCTCCTTTACCCTTTCCATATCCTTTACCTGACCCCATTAAACATAGTTCTTAAGTTCTCAGTCCACCTATCTCTGTCCACATAGTTGCATCCCATCTGTGATTTTAAAAAATCATCTACATGCTAATATTCTCAATTTTATTTCTTTATCCCAGAGCTTTTCTGAGTTCCATATGCAAACACTGAATTGAGCTGACATATAGACTAAGACTTCTGAAATTTAACATCCTAAAAAAATGAACTCTTGACCTCCCCCAGCTTCAAATGGTCAATCATTTCCATTCCTCCTATTTCAGCATTACTCTTAGTCCTCCAGCTGCTCAGTTCAGAAAATAGCCTCAAAGCCAGACATGGTGGGGTGGGGCATGCCTGTGTTCCCAGCATGCAGGAGGCTGAGACAAGAGATCAAAATTATGCAGCCACTGTTGGCTACATAACAAGACCTAGTCTGTGACAGTTAATCTGGATTGTTAATTCAGAGGGATTTAGAGTCACCACAGGAACTCACTATGTCTGTGAGGGAGCATCTAGATTAGTTTAATAGAGGTAGAAAGCCCACCCTAAATGTGGGCGGTAACATTCCTTTGGCTTGGGCTTGAGCTGAACAAGGAGAGGAAGCTGANTGTCAGCATTCATTGAGCTCTCCTTCCTGGCTGTGGAGGAACTGTGACCAGCCACCTCAAACTCCTTCCACTGCGACTTTCTGCTATGAAGGACTGTACCCTGGAAATATGGGCCAAAATAAACCCGTTCCTCCCTAAGTTGCTTTTGTTGAGTATTTTAGCATAATAACAAGACAAGTAATTGTCTCAAGATACACACACACACACACACACACACACACACACACGGAAAAGTAAAATGGAATCATCCTATGGGTACTAAATTATAAGTGACATTTTTNTCTTCATGCTTTTGAATGGTTAAAAATTTCCTATTATTCTCATCATGCTTGTAAATTAACTAAATTAAAATGAAAAGAACTTCTTGATAAGGTAGTGGATGTCTTACTTTAATTTACGTTGTTATGATAAAATACCCTGACAACAAGTAATCCGGGGGAGAAAAGGTTTAGTGTNGCTCAGAATTCCAGGTCACAGTCCATCACTGTGGGGACGATGCAGTGGCAGACTTGCTCATCCACTGTCAAGAACAGAAAGAAATGAATGCATGTCTGCTTGGTGCTCAGCTAGCTCTCTCCTGTACAGTTCGGAGCACAATGGTGCTGTCCATATTCAGGGTGGGTCTTCCCATCTCCGTAACCCAATTATGAAAGATTCCTCCTAGGCATGCCCACAGGAGCCAGCCTGATGTCGGCAACTGTCAATGGGACTCTCTTTCCAGGTGGCTCTTGGTTGCGTCAAGCTGACAATTAAAATTAACCACTGCTGTGAATGAGAAGGTGCCTCTGTGCAACCTCACNGCATCGTATTGCTAAAAGAAAAAAGCTGAGGAAAAAAATAAATAAGCCTAAGCTGATGCGAGATATTCACAGAGAAGCAGTTGAGAGTGGCATTAACAGTGACCAGGTACATCACAATGCTCATATGCGCTGAAGTCAGGGGGTAGCTTGCAGGAGGTGCTTTTCTTCTCCTGGACATGGGCACTATAATTAACAGTGAGCTGGAGGAAAACTCGGCAGGTTGCAGAGATGCAAGCAGGGACTGGATATACTATGGATGAAAAGATGGCTGGAGCCCTGAGGGCTCCATAAAAGGAGGCAGAAGTGGTACAGGAACCTGGATATGCTATCTTACACCTGTGCCATGGAGAGACTAGCTTGAGAAGGAACCATCTCTACCACTGCCTCAGCCAGTATTAGAGAACATATGAAGTATACTGAAGCAAACAAGGTGGCACATACCTTTAATCCCAGCACCTAGGAGGCAGAGGCAGATGGATCTCTGTGAGTTCGAGGCCAGCCTGGTCTACAGAGTGAGTTCCAGGACAGGCTCCAGGCTTCAAGGCTATACAGAGAAACCCTGTCTCAAAAAACAAAAAACAAAACAAAACCAAAAAGAAACAAAGAAGTATACTGAACAGTTGCCCCAGCAGGCCTGAGTCAACCTGGTAGCCAGGAAGAGGCACCTAGTCACAAAGGTAAATCCAACTAGCCAGGCCTTCCGCACCCTTCAGAACCCCAGTTACACAGAATTCCACATGGAAAGTATGATCCCCAAAATACCAGTGATGAGTCAGCAGTGAGGGGTGTGGGGCTCAGACTAAGGAATTCTGGAAGGAACATGAGTCCCACACAGCAGGAAGAACACGATGACTTAAACTGTGTGAATGACTGAAATTAACAGCCCTCCCCACATCAGCAGAGACTACCACAAAAGAACATTCAAGCGAGGAGGAGAATCCACGTCCATCCAAGTTGGAAGACGTACTAACTGAGGTTACCGTATCTCCTACTGCGTTTTATCTCTTTTATTTTTAGTTTTATT